>VXBW01005609.1:0-59452 GCA_013400375.1 Thinocorus orbignyianus | reverse complement strand
AATTCGTATCTTCATTTTACTTTTGGATGTGGATGCAGTTCATCTGTGGACAGTAAGGCTGATGCCATCTTCCTGACACGCACCTGGCCTGTATCTCCCAGATGGCTCATGTGGATTGAAACTGGAGCCCAGCATTGTGTGGCAGAGGTCAGAGGGACATTTTCACACAGTAACTGTGTAAAGACACAACTAGATGGCTAATGTGCAGCTTCCCTTTGCCCTCGGTGCTGCTAGCTTGTCAGCAGGGAAATAAGAAGCAAGAGCTTAGGAGATCAAGTATCTTGGGAGATCTAACATGATACTGTTAAATATGTTCTCTGTTTATTTTCAGTCTCTTATATCCTTTACTCTTTCTCTATACCTTGTTTTTTTCTCAATACAGATGAGTCCTCTCCCATTTCTCTGAACTGTTTTCTTGCTAAGGAATCTTTCTCAGAAGGATATGAAATTCAGGTGAGTGTAATGTTACTGTTGTCACCTCCGTTGCAAACACAATTACTAGACTTCACTGATCCAAGCATTATCCTCTGACACTCCCAGTTCCCAGGAAGCTTAGATGATGCTAACAAGACTGTTCACATGACCAACACATTTTTGCAGGCTTGGATTGATTTACGTGTACGAATTTTATATGTCATCTGAAGCATAACTGATTGTTCACACGAAGTGAGATGTTGGTGATGTTTCAAGGGCCTGTAGAAAGTTCCCGTGTAAGTATGATTCACTGTGAGGTGTCTAAGTTTCTCTTGGCAAAAAATACTACTTTTTTGAAATCTAAGGAACCACTGGTAGACTGCTTCTTTGAACAAAGTCACAACAGGTATCTAAATAGCAAAGAAGAAATTCTTTTTTTCTTCCTTTTTGTCCCTGTTCATCGTTCACCTTTGTTTTATCTCTCCAGACTCATTTCCCAAGGGGAATTCCCATGCTAGCGATGTTTCTGGTGAAGGTTATATGACATGTATGACACCAGGAAAGAGAGTTTCCTTTGATGCACACCTCATGGCTTTGATGAAGACCTCTAATGAAATATGCATATAGCTATTATTAATACTTAATAAAAAAGAACACCTTGATACTTAGCTGTCCAAAAATTTGTATGAACAGACGCAAATACTTTATATCCCAGTGCATCCAAGGACAAAATTTGGTTCAAGTCATTCAAAAATGCAAGACCTTAGGACCTTTTGTATGCTGATCAAAATAATGGTTTGCAGTGGTTTTCAATGGCTTCTGAGAATCCCTCTGCACAGTCTTATGTCCACGTATGCCTTGCCAACCCTTCCAAGATTACTTCAGTGAATTCAAGTAAAAAAATGTAAGTTATCAATGCTCCTTCTGATCTTTAGCTGGCGTGAAAATCTCACCAGGAACAGTAAAAATGAAACTTTCTTTCTGTGCTTACTTATGGGTTTTTAGTATCTACAAATGTGTACCCTGTTCCCTGCTGTGTAAGACTTGTCTACCACTGGGTTAAATTATACTATTCCCTTCCAAGTGTATTCTGATATACAGCAAGCTGCACCATGTGTTTAAAAAGGCATGTATAAAGTGCCATGGCAGGAAGGCAGGCAGAGGTGGAGTCTGAGGTTGTCACACCACAAAAGAACCCAGAAGGGTTTTGATTATCACAAATATCTTTATATCAGTACCCCATCACTCCCTGGGTGAACATGGTGCTCTAAATTTGAAGGAGCCACAGATAAGAGTGACAAGGAATAGAAACAACACTAAGGACAGCAACTTAAAGAAAGCACATATACTTGACAGCCAGAGCCAACAAATGTGTCAGATGGGAGGCAGGTCTTTCTTGGAGAAGAACATTTAAATATCCTTATGCATTTGATACGCAGTGTCACACAGTTTTTTAAAAATATCCTTTTTTTATTTTTCTTCCTTTTTACTGCTCAGGAGAAATCTCTACCTTAGAGAATCTGGTGCTTGCCAGCAGTTGGGGTGGGAATCAGATAAAAACCTGTGGTGTTTTAGCTTTCAAATGAGGCATTTGACCCCCTGAATCCAGGAACTTGAGTGAGGTCTGTCTCCAGCTCTACGGACCATAACAGATCTAAGACACTATGCTAGGCATCACTATCAGGAGCCGTGTGGAGACTTATTATTGTGGGGTTCCTCTATGAACCGTGGCTGCTGGCCACAGTTTATCTGAATTTTCTGGGCTATAAAGAACGTGCATTGCCTTTCTTCCAGCACTTCCTCAGGAACTTCAGGGAGTTCCAGCACAGGGTGACACAGCAGTATACTTGCATTTAGGCACTACAAAGAATGTGCTATGTCCTTGCTTAGAGATTCAGAGAATACTCTTGATTATACAGTTTTGTTCATGTTTAGATGAATTTGTCATTGTGTTGGTTTACACATAATAAAAGGTGTTAAATATAGACATATTTCAATCTGCTGTCTTTTCAAGTTGAAGAGGAGCAAACATACCAATTTAAAATATATTCCCAAGGTTTGAAATGACATTGGAAATTTTTGGGAAGGAGACAGAAAGAAAAGAAGAATGAGTTGTGCAAATGTCAAGTTGATTCTGAGGTGAATTACTTGAAAAAGTAACAATTTTAAGACTTGGCCTTTTCATTTTTGGGTTCCCCGACGACTTTGCAACCCCCTCTAACTAATTAAAGGGTTTTGGAACCAAGTGAGTCTTAAAGCTATCCTTAGCCATAATTATATATTCACCACTGATTTACTTGACTTATCTGACTGAACAGCAGCAAAAGCAGATAGACATTAGCACCAGAGTCATCTCAGGAGAAGTGATAAAGGTTTAAGCAGCAGAGTATGCAATGGCCTGGTACAAGAAATAAATAGGAGCAACAAGTGAAAAGACAGAAGCCCTAGCTTAAAAGCAGCCTTGTAATTCAGTCACTACTGTTATCAGTCAATCCCTTTTTATATTGATATTAGTAGCTTTCTGGAACACCCATAAAGAGCAAATAAAAAGAGAAGGAGGTGGTCACATGAAGATGTTCATTTTTTTGTTTAAGCTGTTATGTCTTGTCTTACATACTTACTCATTTGGAACCAAGAGTTTATTCTCAGTCCTTACCAGAACTGAATAGGATTACACTGATTAGGCTGAAAGTCATGCAATTATGCTGGGTAGACATGTGAGAAGATACGTGCTAAATTATAGATTTAGTAGTCCGACACTCCTTTCATCAGGTTTGTAGAAAAAGGTTTCATTGTGCCACAAAAAAAGTACAGTTTGTGGACTGGTCATGTCTGAATCACTGTATGGCAGATTTGAACCAGTGCAGTTTGCTGTTGCTTATGCACAGCATCATGGGCTATATCTTTGAAGAAGGCTGCAGTGGTGGGGTTTTGGAACTAGAAACTTGAGCAACATGAAATTAGTACTAACAGAAATGCACAAATTCAAGCCCATTTCTGCCAGCTACAGAGTTCTGAAAAGATTATGTCTGATAATGGGCCTCAGTATTAGTTAGAAGCAGCTTTGGGTTGCCTGAAGGTAAAGCTCATTTCTATCAAAAAAAAAAAATCCATAGAATCATAGAACTGTCTAGGTTGTAAGGGACCTTTAGGGTCATAAAGTCAACCACCCAGCTAACTGCCAAAACCACCACTAAACCATGTCCCTCAGCACCATGTCTACCTGTCTGCCAGTGTTATCCCCGAAGCAGCAGTTCAATATATCCATGAGGATTTTGCTGTCCCCTTTTATGTGTGGTATGTGTTACTTCAATTAAAAAAAATGATGAAAACAAAATTGTTAGAAATCTGTGTGTCCTCACAAACAATGCCAACATAGTTGAGCATTTATAGAAATGTATATTACCAACACTGTACCCACAATTATGTGGAGCAATCCCTAGTGTGTTTTGTAACTGGATGTTACTCTGCTGACACAGTCAGTAAGCTTGTTTTTTACTTTGGTGTCAACAAAGAGTGTTGTTTTTCTGCAGCAGAGACACAAGAGCTGTACGAAGGGACATGTGAAGTGTACCACTAAAATGCCACTAATGTTATCATCTAAGTTACTGTTTATTAGGAAGGTTTGACTAATGTTAATTATGTATTTTTCTAATACTATCCAAACCCATGCATTTTCTTGAACAATATTTAGAGATACTAATTCATATTTTTATCTTATATTTTCACTTCAATTAGAGTGAAATTGTGAAAACTCACTCAAGAATACTGTTCCAAACATGGATGTTGCATGCTATGAGTGAGCTGACTTCTAGTGGTTTTGCCAGTACAAAACATTCATATAAAGTTTAAATAGTCAGAGTCAGTGTCATAGGATCACAGGATAATTCGGGTGTGAAGGGACTGAAGTGGGTTTTAGGTTTTCCTGAAAATCTCCACAAAAGAACACTGCACAACCTCTTGCTGGGCCACCTGCTCTACTGCTGGGTATGCTTATGGTGATAAAGTTTCTCTTTACATCCATTCTGAACCTCCCATTTCAGCTTCTAATTTGCTCTCTTGTCTTCCTGACATTCACCACTGCAAAGAGCCTTGCTCCATCTCCTCAATAAACTCCCCATGGGCACTGGGACTACTGCTGCGTTCCTCTCAGAGCTGTGACTTCTTCAGGCTGAACAAGCTGAGCTCCTTCAACTTGCCCTCACAGGGTAGGTGCTCCAGCCCTGACCATCTTGATGGTCTCTTCTGAAATCATTCCAGTTTGTCAATGTTTGTCTTTTAATGGGGGAGGGAGGCACAGTACAGGATGCCATATTGTAGGTGTTGTCTGAGAAGTACTGAATTGAGGGGAATAAATCTTTCCCTTCATACAATGAATGTGCTTCTGTTAGCATGATCCCAGATGTTGTTGGCCATCCCTACTACCAGGGCTCACAGTTGGCTCAGGATCATCTGGATGCCCACCAGGACTTCTAAGGCTTCTCTCCGGAATTGCTGCTCTGCAGAACAGCCAGGCCCCAGCCTGGATAGTTGACAGGGGTTATTTGCCTTTGTGTGTCCTTACAGAAATTTGTAATTTGTCCTCAAGGTGTGAGTTAAAGGATTCGCCCTCTGCGGTACTGTTCCAAGCCGTACACATGAGCGTGAATCAGACATGCTTACCTGAAACAGGAGATGGGGAACCTTTCTGCTTTTGCCTTTTTTTCTCCCTTGGGTAAGTCATGTCACCTCTGTCTCTTTTGATTTTGTCATCTGCAAAGGTGTTTATTAGTATATTTATTTCCCTTTGCAGGTATATCCTGGCCAAGTTTATCAGGGATATTTGATTTCCTTCTCTTCAAACCAAAAAGATGAGTACAGTCAAGGATTGAACTCAGGATTTCATCTGCAGAGTTATTTATGAACAGCTGTTCAACAAATAGATCAACCCAGGATATAAATATAAACACATAAATGTCAGACAATTAATCAAATTAATAAATCATTTTGTTTTAGAGTTGTTTGTCAAAACATCTAAGTTTGAGCAAGAACACAAGCTTAATTTTCATCAGAAGCATCCCAGCATATATCTAAGTGGAGTGCTTACAAGCTATCTCTAGAGTGGCTAAAATAGGATTCTGTCTTTGCCATTTCTATGTTTAATGTTGCATCTTTCAGCTCATTTCTCAATACCCTGCTTTAGATGGTTAGTCACCTGCTGATATTGTTCCCTTTACAGAGTGCTTAATAGGAACTTCATGATGTTGCAAACTTCGTCTTGGGATCTACTAATTGGAAGAGTAACATCCCAAAGGCAATGTTTCCTGATAAGCTGAATGTTACAGAAACAGGAAATGTCCTCCCTGTGTTGTTCCCAAGTGAAGTTTGCACATAACTTCTTCAATTACTGTAGGATATCTGCACTCTGCAAAAATCCAGGCCAAACTTTCAAACTGTGTTTCTGTCTCTGATTCATGCTGTGAAGCCCGTGCAGCAGGGTGTGACTCTGCTTGTTGTGAACATGTTCATGCAGATCCCCACTGGGATACCTTTAAAACACTGCGCTTGTTTCTGACAGGGGAATGAACTTGCTCAGTAAGTAAAAATGCTCCTGAGTTAACATAGTTTTCATGCTAATCTTTTGTTTTAAAAGGTCCAGCACTCACAGATACCGGCAGACAATTCTTTGGAGGTGGCTGCTGGAGATCAGTTTTTCTTTTTAAGGGAAATACAGCAGAAAGTATTGATTCCTTTCACTTCCAGATCATCATTTCATCTTTTGGGCTGCTAATAGCAAGAAGCTGGTAGTCTCTAGAAATTGTTTAAAAGGTTATTTGACACAACATAGTTCTTCCATCTGATGTGTTGACAGTCTGTAATTCCTTCCATGAAACAGACCACGCCACAGCTAGCTCTACTAGAGCTTTTTGTCTGTGTCATCTTTAAGTGTTGTCCCCTTTTGACATTAGTGGAATCTCGTACCAAGACCACATTCCTTCCTGCGAGCAATATCAGCACTAATGTCTTCCACAGAGGAGTCAAATGGAGTGGCGAGGCCCAGATATCCACCCAGGTTTTCCCTGTGGACAATAAAAGGCATCTAGATGTAAGCAATTCCAACTCTGTCTTATCCACAAACACCATAACTTCTTTCATATATATTTCCATGTATATATAAAGAAAGAAGAACGTGGAATCCTTCTACAAAATTCCTTTGGTGGAGATGTACACAGCAGCTGGTTTGCAAATGTCATTGGCAGGATAATTTTGATTCGGAAAAAAAAAACAAACGTCCAAGCTCAGCGAAAACATAGAGCAGACATAAACCCTGGAAAAGAAGAGCTCTTAAAGGAAACATTGCTTGGCTGTATTTTTCTTTCCCACACCAAGATATTCTGTACTGACATTTCATAAATGCTGTAGGTGTGGTCAGCAGTAAATCATGACTCCTCTGGGAAGTTCACTCTGCACCTTCAGCTGCACTATGCCTCGAGGGCAGCTGTCTCACAGCGTACTCACGCATAACTCAATACTTAGGTAAAGAATCTTCAAATTCATGTTACAACATGGAAAAAATTTCTGTAACATCGGTACTTTTCCAATTGAATTTTCTCATACCTGATGATCGTCCTCGTACTTAAGGGGTCTTGAAAAGAAATGTCTTAGTTTTGTACACAGCTAGAGCCTATAGGGTTTAGACATTTCTCAGGAAAACGACGTTTACCTTTTTGACAGAGTGCCAAGCATTAAAAAATTGCTTCCTGCAGTATTACATTTAAAAAAGGCAAGTTTAAAGGGAAAAAAAAAGAAATAAAATCCAACACACAGCCTTCCCTTATCTATTATCACAGTTTGCCATCTTGTAAAAAAAAGAGATAAGACAGAAAATTGCCAGAATAAAAGATGACAAGTTATGCATTTTGATGTTTCAGTTGACATAAAGAAGTATTTGGGTACCTAATCTCAGGGGTATATGTATGATACTATAGCTGTTAGGTCTGATCCAGCAAAACATCTAGTCCTTACTGAGATGTAATTGCATGACTAATGCAGCTGAAGTTAGTTTCATTCTTTTGCATGTGCCTTGCTTTGTTAAAGACTGGTGTCCTCTTCTAATTGCCTTTTCTTCTTTGATTAGACTAACGTATTCTGCACCGTGCAGTGTGGAGCAGTTTTAGGAATGCAGATTTGCAAGTTGGCTGTGTTGCACTGAAACACACAGGAAATCTTAGGAATTCATTCAGTGATGAAAAAGTAATAGATCACAATGGCTATTTACCCAGAAACTCAGAGGAATAAAACTACATTAAATACTTGCATTGAAAATACAGCTCTATCTTTGGTGCTTTTGACTGCTAATCAATGTTTTTAGAATGCTGGTTAATGCTTTTCCACCTACTAATATAATTTTCTTCATTTAAAATCAAAACCACAAACCAAATGTAGCAATACTGTACCACTTTATTTATTTATAAGCTTTCTTTTGTTATCATAATATGCATACTGTGATGTTTTAACCATTGCTTACAATTATTTTTCAACAGTAAATTGAGAACAAGGCAATTTTACAAGCAAAGCAAAGTGACAGTTAAAAGATCCACAATATTCTATGTTCATACTGTTTTAATCAAACCAAACCTGTTCCTTCCTCCCTTGAGTAAAGACTGAAAGATTTTGGTGTTGTCAAGTCAATAAAATCCAGTTCAGGAGTAAATTTTTAATTTTTATGATTTAAGATACACAGGAAGGTTAATTTCCAAATTTTAGAAAATGATGGGATTATGATGTTATTTAAATATACGACTACCAGTAATACAATGGTGTATTTATAATTTCTGCTGTTTTTGATTAAGGTCACTCTGTGTTGCATCAACCTCAAGTTCATGGGGTTTTTTCATTACTCTCCTTCTGGTCCTTTTTGTTCCAAGACACAAACAAAAATGGAATGAGAACTGCTTGCTCTTTAGTGTCTCACCTTTGTTCCAGTTGTAGGCTGAGGATCTGGAAGTTGTGCAGGTTTCTGCAGAACTCTCCTGCATTAGCTGGAGATTCTTGTTTGCTCCTTGCTCATTTTCTTTTGGTTTGTATAGCCAAATCTCCAGGAGCTTCACCAGCATGCTTGTAAATCCTATAAAACTAACCTCTTAACCTCTCCAAGACACATTTTCTCCCCTCTACTTTTCTACTTTCTGCCTCCAGTGAGGTAGGGAAAAAAAGTAAAAAGTGAGACATGTCAGCTCCCAGGATTTGCCTTGATGCAATGAGGAAGAAAAATTACTTCAAAGTAAACTATTAAACATAAAACTTGAAAGTTCTCAGAATTTTCCCAGATGTTACTTAAAAGGATCAGGATACTGACTTTACAATATTTTTTATATGGAATCCTTCACATCTGTGATATTGAATTAGAAAAAATAGAAACATTCATCTAAGACAGTCACCATAAATTCTCTTTTATACAGTTAATGGAAGAAAAGTTACACTCCCCAAGGTCTATACAGCTTATCGTTGTGTAAGTGTTTAGGACAGGTGAAATGGACTGGTTTGTAAGATCTCCCAGTGACCAAAAGGAGAGCCAAGGATGGATGTATTTCATTCAGATGAGTAACTTATATGTGTTGTATTGCATTGCATTACAAGAAATGGTAAACAACTACTAGTCAACCTGCATAGGCTGCTCATGACAGTTTTCTCAGAAGACATCTACGCAGTAGCCAACCTTATCATTGTTGGAAAATCCTGTTGGATCAGATGGACAGACATTTATGTCTAATGCTTTTTATAAGAATACATGGCATCTTTTTTTCTTCTCTCTGCATTTTGTGGTACCATCTAAGAATTTCAATCAAGATGTATAAAGTCACTGTCCTCCTGGAAATGCATGACAAAGCATCTGTAGAATTGCTCCAGAAGTAGTGCAGCTGACTGGCTGGTGAAGGGACCCAGCACAATTTGACTCAGAGGGCAGAGGGAAGAGAGAGGGCATTGCCCTGGATATCCACTAGTTCTACCTGATATGGGGAACTTGCCGTTATATGGGTGTGGGAGGTTATGTTATCATGAGCCCTCTCCTTACTTTCATCATCAGACTCATTTCAGCTTCAGCTTGAGTCTACGGTCTACATTGCCAATGAATATTCTAAATCTTTGCTTCCCATTAAAGTCTCCAGGAGCATTTATCTTGGCTCCAGATGGTTTTAATGGGCTCTAATTTGAATCTTTTACCTTACCAGGAGAAAGATTTAATGAATTGCCAATAGGAGAATGAAGTATTTCAGCAATAGTGGGACTGGATTATTTTGATTTCTTTTTTTTTTTTTTTCCCCTGGAGAAATCTAAACAAACAAATATAGCTTCTTGCATTTCTGTTGAAGCACTTACCACTTGGAGCAAAAAGCAAAACTGTAGCGCAGCAAAAGAAACCTAGTCTTACCTTTTAATGCTTCCTTTATTAAAAAGACTGTTGCAATACCCCTTCAACCTTCAATAAGGGAAAAAAACTCATATCTTACTGTTTGCTTTAGACTAGAAACATCAGTTGGTCTTTATCATAAAGTGTTACAGGTAGATCACCATACAAGTCACCTGAAAGATCATGCTGCAGCTGTCATCCCTCAAAGAGATGAAGGCAAGAGAGGAGCAAGGTGAAATAGTACTGATTTTTATGTTTTAATTCTAGTATCCTAAATGTAAATAAAAAATGTTTAAAAAGAACATTAATTTTATTGAAGTTTTTGTTTTGCAGATAATCCTTCCAAATAGCCTTGGTTATTGGACATAGGGAGTGACTGGCTGTCAGTCCCCATAGAAGTAGAAATTTTTCCTATTTTTCATAGAAATTGAAGAGCAAAAACCAAATTATAAAAGGATAGCTGTTTACATGTCTAAAAAACTTTCCTCAAAAACCAATTTCTATACATGCTGAAAGAGTTATACTGGAGACTTACAGGAGAAAGATATTGCTGAAGCTAGGTAATCTTTTCATTCAGCCAGAAAACATTACTTCAAAAACAAAGCATGAGGCACTTAAAAGTCTTCAGATCCTGGTGGAGCTGGCACAGTAAGTAACAAGGAGATATCCATACCTGAATGCAAAGCCCTCCTGCCTGCCTTCTCTGAGACAGACACAGGTGGTCTGCCTGGACGGGTATATCTGTATTCTGATTAACATTTCTAAAGACACCTTTTGAGGTGTAGTGTGGACTAAAGGGCTTCCAAACCTGTAGGAAGATGTGTATTTATTATCTTCAGAAGTCCTACCTCACCTGGTTCATATCAGCCAAATTTTTGCTAGGAATCTCAACTGAAGCAAGTCATGCTGTTAACTAACACAGAAATGGATTATCATTTGCTCCAATAAGGTCTGAAAGCTGCAACTTCTTCTTGCTGATCAGTCATCCCACTGCTACCATGGGTGGAAGAAAATAGGCTGTATCATAATCTGTAAAGTGGCTAGCTATGTAATACTGGGTTAGCTGCAATACCCTAATGTACCTCTTTGCCTACACAGCCTTCATTGGTTTCCTTCAGCATCTATTGCATATGATGGTGACACTGGAGTTCACAAAAACTTCAGCTCTGAGGGGGGTGAAGGCAAAGTATTGTCAGTGAAAGTGATCTCTCTGTAGAACATGCTACTGCCGGAGGTGAGATTGTCCATAAATATAAGGGAGCATTCAAAACCAGACCTCTTTCTGCAGGTTCCTTGCTAATGACTGGGTTGCTCCTGGGAGTGTGCTGTGGGATACAGGGTGCTATGGGTTATTTCCTCTTGAAGAAGAAATGAAAGCAAGCAAGTTCCTTTGTACTGAAGTATTTGCGGTGTTGCCTAGACACTGTAATGACTGATGTCTTTAAAACACAAATGATTTTACACACAAAAGAACATTATTAATGTTGCTGAGTCAAGTACTCAAAAGATAGGTAATGCCAGAATTAAGATTGCCCGGGAAACCTTAATTCAGCCTTCTTCTGGTGAATTTACTATGACACTGTAATTACATAGGACCCTAGCTTCATTAAGCACAAAGAATAGACAGTACTCCAACAGTGAGCGGTTGTGTATTATATTTGCCTCTTCACCGTTAGCTGTATATCCCATGGCCTTATTTGCCTCGCATTATTCAAACACTGCTGTAAGGTAGAATTATTCATTTCCTCTAGGGTGTCAGAGTGCTTCACAAACATTAATTCATAAAGTCTCACAAAACTCAAATTAACTGATTTTTTTTTTTTTTTTCCCAGTACGAAAACCAGTACAGAAGTTGTTTAAGGTCAAAGGTTTCCACCAGTTTGGGATGTCAGTGTGGGAGATCTAAACCAAGGGCTTTCACAGTAGTTCAAACTACTTATTCAGGAACAGTGTCTGTTAACTATAACTACAACTATACATACTTCAGGTGTAATAAAGGTTTTTATCTAAATACAAATATGTTTTTGTATAATATATTGTATCTAAATTCAATACATTTTACACATGCTTATAAATATAAGAAACCTAATTCTTGACATTAAAATAATGTATATCTGGTCTGTTCTGAAAGATATTTTGAGTTTGTATTTTCAGAGTCAGTGTTCATCATGCACATTTGTCATTGGAGACAGCAAACTTACATCATTGATGACAGTGATGTCTTTCAAATGCCTTAATGACTATCTATAATGCAATGTTCTGAAGGAGTAGATTTAGCATAGGAATTGCTCATGAGATACTGCTTTCAGATACCAAGTTTAATTGTGGCTATTTATTTATTTATTTTTAGAGATTCAGACCTAAAAGTGAAGAGATTTTTTTTTTTAAATTGATAGCCACTTTGACAAAGGGGTATGTTCCTCAACCTGTCATTAGGAAACAATTCTGTTAGTTACACACTAAATAACAGGATGTGGAAAGGAACTTGTGGAAGGGGCTTCCCTACCAGAAGGTGTTTGAACCCTTTAAGGTGCCTTGAAAATTAGGCTGTTTTTTTTCCTCTTGCTAAATACTTTCATCTTGACATAATTAATTATCTGAATCAAGAGAGTTTCAACTTTTCTGAACCTCCATTTAAATTAAGTTTTCATTAAATACATATACAGCAATTGAAAAATTTCTATGGAAAAATATGTTTTTAAGTTTTCTGTATTTCAAGAAAATTTTGCCTGGCAAAAGGAGGACTTGCCTGGCACTTATAAACCCACTTGAATATGTATTTTGTTTTCCCCTGATAATCTTACATTTTGGGAGCATTTTACTCTGCTTTTGCTGTGATACATTCCAGCATATCTGTGCCAGTGTCAGATAATTTTAAGAAAGCAAAATAAGAGTGTGCAAAGTCACCTTTACACAACTGCACAGGTCACAGTATGCTGCCATAAAAATATATTTGGCTTTCAAAGACATGACAAAAGGGCTTCAGATGCTTGCTGAGCAATGCAACAGTCTAACCATAGTTGTGACAGGCCTGCTGTTAAAAACAATTTAAGTAAACAGTAAAAGATGTTTTGCAATAAAGAGCTCTGAAGTACTCATGCTAATAATAACATTTTATATGTGAATCAGGCACTAGACTGAGAGCTGGACAGATGAGAAAGGACCCTAACAGGACTTTATTATATGTTGAAACTGGTTTGGGCATAACTGTGAGGAAATATCACCAGGATGAAGTTACTTCTTTAACAAGAAAAGAAAATATAGCCCATGAGAACATAAAAAACCAAAAGCTTAGTTCTTTCTGGTTTGCATATTCGTGATGTTAATTGAAAAAAGTGGTAAATGAAATATAGGGACCTAATTTGATTTTGATTTTGATTTTAATGGAAATTTGATCAGGTACTTGGTTAATAAATCTGCCAGTGATGTATAAACTAGTATAGAGCTTTATTTGCTGCATATCAGTAAAAACTTTCTCTTGGATTTTTTTTTGCTCAGTTATGAACACACGAATTTGAATACACTCATTAAGATGTATGTGGTTAGGTTCAAAACTCTCTGATACCATCACCTTTCTGACTATGACTTAACTTTCTGAAATACTGTTAATATAATTTTAATTTTTTTTCAGTTACTGTGTCTTCTTTCTCATAACTTCCAGATATAATTTTGCTCATTTTGGATGTATTTTTCCATTTTTTGCAACTTTTCTAGGCAATCCATGTAATCATTCTTTGTCTGATATAACCATTGCATAACTGCCCTTTGTTTTATGTTTCTGACGGCTTCTTTAATAGCCATTTTTTTAGTGTGGAAAATTTGCTCTTAGTCCTACAACTCAGCTCATTGCCAGGACTGGGCACAGCGAATCCAAGTCAATGAAGACTGTTGCACACTTAGAGGAGATTATGCCTACTTAGAAGCTGCAAACAGTAGCCAAAAAGTAATACATGAACCAATCTTGTTTTCATTTCCACTAGCAGGACCCCAATAGTCACTTCTGTGCTGATCTATCTACTCTGGTATTAAACCAATTAAAAAACATTTATTTGCTTTGAAGTCTTTGTGTCCAGAATTTTACGGGATGGCCCGAATTCTTTATTGACCTAGTGATCCTCAAATAGCAACATCTATTATATTTAGTCATCACGTAAAAGACCTAGAGCAGAGTAAGAGGATCCTAGCAGAGCAGTTACAGGTGGTCTGCTAGATACAAGCATTTATCTGTTTTTTGAATCTGATTATTTAAACCTGCACCTGAGAACAAGGCCGTATCTTTCTTAGTTTTGCAGGGATTTTGCTAGTGTCAACTGAGAGATGATTTATGCCAACTGGAGGTATGAATTGCTCCTACAGCATCACCAGCACTTGAAGTCACTCAGAATCAGAAAACTGTGAATGTTGCTTGAAGACACTTGTTCTCTATTCTCCTGAGGTAGCTACAAAATCAATAAAGTTTTGGTAATGTGAATGTGTGAGGAAGGAGAGGCAGAGAAGGTGGGAAGAGTTAGTCACTGAAAAATAATGACTTAAGAGACAGCTGCAGAATAAATATTTTCACTCTGCAGCTTCAGAGTACAATGTCGCAGTTTGGTAGAACTGTCCACTGGTGTATTCTCCAGGGCTATGTCAAATAAGTTTACTGCAAAAATATTTAATTGACTGAAGACTTCCATTGTTAGTCAGCATGAATTAATTCATCAGGTTTTGATTTTGTGGCAGACATGGTGGAATTTTGGGAAAGAGAGTCACGTTTTCAAAACAGACACAAATTTGAAAGACTGTGTGGTTCATAAGGACAAGGAGTATTTTATCTATAAAAAAATCAGTAGAAAAGGAATAACTGTCACCTTTCACCTCTGGATGGTTTTACACTCAATTCATAACATCTTAAGTGGAGGTAGTATGGCAAAGAGAGATGGCTGTGATTTTCCTCAGCATCTGCCAATGTTCATGGTAATGCAGAATTCCTTTTGGTTCCTTGGTGGAGCAGAAATTGCACAGAAGCCTCAGATCATGGAAATGTTGTTTGAAAATTACTTCTAGATGACACCTAGTCCAATCTTTTGCTCAGAGAGTGATTGTCACTAACATAACCTTCATTCAACTATGGTTTTGGCTGAATTTTGAAAACCTCCAAGGATGGATTAGCCTTTTTCAGTATTGCATCTTTTTCCTGGTGATATCATTTTGTGTGTGATTTCCAAGCTGAACCTCTCAAAGTTCAATGTCTCCTTTGGCCTTCTTGTCATATTGAGTGTCACTACGAAGAAGACTTTGGCTCTGACATCTTTGTAGCTACCCTTTGAGTAGCTGCCACCTGCTATGAGAACTTCCTTAGCCTCCTCTCTGCTGGGGAACCGCCTCAGCTGCTTCAGTTAGGCAATAGTTTGTAAAGAAACAAAGAATGTGGAAAAAGGTCATTCATTTTAAATCACATGCAGTATCTGGTGAACAACCAAGCCTAAATTATGTTTAAGAAAATCATTAACTGAATTACTGTAAATATACAGTAATCAATAAAACCCCAACAACCAAAGAAAGCAATTCCAAAATCTAATACTATTGTGTCTACAAGATTCTAGTAGCATTGTATACCTGTTGCTTTAGGAACTACAAAAACTCCAAGGATAAGAACTCCTGAAGCAAGAGTTCATCAGTCAGTCTATTTAACACAAGAGTTTTCATGGTTCTTCACAAATTAAAATTTTGCAGAAGTTATGGAAAAAGATGCCCGGCCCTGTCCTGTTCAGGACTACAGAAACAAAAGATTTCAGAGTAAGACTCCCAGAAGTCATGAAACAACAGAGCTAAAATTACTTAATAGTTTATTAATTTTGTTGATTCCTCTCCTTTAGTCCCTTTTCAACTGGCAGATACCATAATAAGGTGTTAAGGTGTTATTCTGATGAAAAATATTAATTAAAAATATCTTCCTACTTTTTTGTTCTGTTTTATTTTAAATATCTCCAGGGAATTAGATAAGTAGGAAAGGTGTTTTGCCCTGATAAAGATAAGTCTATGTGTATTTTCTAAATGAAAAGATACACAACTATAACTGAAAGGTGGCTTCTGTGACTTGGCTCCCCTTTTAAAGTAATTTTGCATTTTAGATGTAGATGCCCCAGATTTTTTATCTTTTAACTAAAGTTAGACAGTGTTTTGTGCAACAAAACTTATCTCTTCAAGCTGAAAGATGACTAAATTTTTAAATGTTAAGAGCATGTAACGTTTAATGAAACTCTTTGTTACTAGAACAAATACTAAAACCTGAGACATAACATAAATATGACAAATAGGATAAATAAAGATCAAGGCTATTAGAGACAGACGATTAAAATGAATTTTTTCCACATTAAGATTGTTGAAAAAAAGAAGAGTAAGAAACAGTATTATCCACCCTCATATCACCAATAGTCATCAGGTGCCAGCACTGCTGTCCTACCTGGATATTTCATTTTTTTTCTAGCTTATTTCAGTGTAGCAGGGGAAAAAAAAAAAAAAAAGGAAGGACAGGAGTGTCAGGACAAGCAATCATTCTATGTTATGGCTGGAAGAAAAAATACAAGCTCTTGGTAGTTACACTGGGAACCCTCTCAATTGAGTGAGGGAAATGAGATAATAAATAGGCAGACAGCAATATGGCAGAGTAAAGAGACATAAATGATGGGAGCAAAAATTGGGATAGGACTTACTGTGTAGCTGAAAGTAAAGAATTATTACCTGTGCCAAGAAGGCTTAAAGTTCAGGCTTCAAGAATAAGTCAAATCTTTCAATAAGTGCTGTAAGAACAGGGTGAAGTAGTAGTCCCTTAAATGGAAATCTCCATTAGTCAGGTAGGTATCATATTTATACACAAATGCTCTCAAATATATCTTGGAAAATTTATGTAAAGAGGGGAAATTGAGTGAGAACTATTTCCAGGAACATAAAGATAATAGATCAGATGTACCTTTTATGTTGTGTGTTATGCATGAATTTATTTTGAAGTGCATATCTGGTATTACTGCAACTTTGAGACAGAATGCAAAAAGACATCTATTGAATAAACCCTGCATTAGGCGTTCATCAAAAAGTCTTTTGTCTTCTCCAACAGCATCAATGTTGGACAAAGAAGAGAAGCTGCAAATACACACTTATTGACAGCTTTTGTACTTTTCGACTTTGACTAGTGAAATTCCCAGGATGCCTGGGTACACACAGCAGGCTTGCCAATTTTCTCACAAATAACCTAGCAAATTCTCAGCAGTGGGTTGGGCAAAAAAGGTTGTGAGCAGTTACATGCCCTGTCCTCAACAGAATTTGCCAACAAAAGAGACGAAGGTGAATAATGGAATGGCTGTTTCACAACTTGCCGCATTTGGGTATATTTGTTATATGTATAAAGCTACGGCATAGGTAAATTGGGATGCAGTGATATTTGGATAATATAAAAGAACTGACTCAACTGTCAGCAATTTTTTCTCTTTTTGACCAACGGTTTCCTCATCTAAGGAGTTGATTGGATTCCCTTGAGCTGGACCTTGGGAGTGAACTAATATGTATGCTGTGTAAAACGACTTGGCCATGAAATAAACAAGAAAGCAAACCAACCTGGCAGTGGAGCTGTATTCAAGAGTGACAAAAGGTCACTTACATTTAGTAAAAAAGGATTTTTGCATCAACAGATGACCCATCACTACGCAAAAAAAAAATGGTTTCTACTTATTGAATATATGTTATAAAAACCATACTTCTCTGATGCACAACTTTATGTTTATAAAGTTAATGTCATGAGGACTATTTGTGGCAGTGACAGCAGCAGCTGCCCAGATTGGGACATACTAGCAAATACATTTCCAACATATGTAATGTATGTAGTAATTCTTGAAGGGTTCTCCTCTGCATGGCCCAGCACAGAGGGTACTCATCTGGCAACCACTGGATGCAGCTTTTGTTACTACCTTTGCCAATAAGTGGTTGCTGGAGACATAATACAAATTCTGTGGTTAAAGATGATACGTGTTGATAACTGAAGTCCTATTGTCATAGGAAAATTACAAATTTTAGAAATTAATCCAGTTTATGCATCAACTCTCTAACTTTTGGCTGAAAAGGAGGATACCTTTCTTCTGAAAATAAATAGAAAGATTTTATTTTATGATTTCATGTTAAAAAACCCCAACAAAATAATCACATCACTTCTCTTAATTTTTTTTCTGGTTTACAATGACACAAAATTCTCATTCATTCCATTATTCATTTTCTGTGTTTCATCATGTAGAGAGTGGAAAATAGATTTCTTGAAGTATTTTGTATGAAAAGTCTATGCTAATTTCATTAAAATTAGCTCTTAATCTTTGATGATATTTATTCCAAGCAGAATTTTAACACAATACATTTTTCAGCATTTTTCTAATTTGTTGAATTTGTAGTCTCGGAAGTTGCAATGCTGTTCCCTATTAACAAGCATATCTCATATTTGTTTTTATAACTACAGGGTTATTAGGCTAATCCATATCTCTCTCTTTTTCTCTCCTGAAACATCCAGTTGCAGAATGGATCATGTCCTGAGCAAGAGCCTGAAACTAGGAGTTATGTCCTCTATTTCTTTGAGCACACTGTAAAATCTACTAGTAAAGGTTGAGGTCTGATGACACAACATGCAGTGTGTTGCTCTTTGCAGAAAAGCAGATCAAACTGACCGAAATATATGGCACACTGGATTAGGAGTGGGGAATAGTCACTGTGTGGTAATGCAAGTCAGGTAAAGTATCTGCTTGGCTGAAGGACAGAACAAGACAAGCTCCGATGATCCCAATGAAAACAGTTGATACTTAAAGGTTGGTCAAACCCTGATCAGAATCAGCAGCACCAAAATGAAAGTATCTGTCCTGTTTTGCTTTAGGGTCATCTCTGGGTCCCACATGATCAAGCAAATTACTCTGATGACTGTTAGTAAAATGACTGGAGTTTTCTCAGAGCATGAGCAATATCCTTTCTAAAGACATCTTCAGACTCTGTGACACAATCCTGAATCTGATTGCTCCATAAAAATTATAGTAACTTTATAGTCCCAAAATATTTGCGGTACAAGCTATTACAACTATTATCATTACAATCTTCCCACACACACACCTTTAACTGTGAAAACTCTAAATAGCTTGAAACAGGAAATTTCACAATGTATTGTTCAGGTAGGTGAGATCTATTTAGGGAGGAGTCCACACAATACTAATTTGTGGCTACCTGTACCATAACTCTCAAGTACCTCAGTTGGTTTAATGAAATATATTCCTTCTTTCCTGCCTCATTGAAGAGCACAGCAACTCGTTGCAGCTGTACAAGAAAACACAACAACATAGGACACAACAGACGATTAAAATTAGACCCATAGATCCTAATTACCTGTATTTGAGATGGCTGACAAATATGGAGGAAGTACTGAGCTAGGTAGTATAAAGGATGATAAACAATGAAAACATCCACATTTCATAAATTGTCCCCATTATGGTCATATTGTAGAGCTCTGGGAAAATATTTTTGTGAGCTAATAGTGAGCAGGATATTCAACAAATATACAAAACAAAAACTTGTATTTCTAGATGAAAAGAAAGTTTGAAGTGTGAGGTCATAGTTACTGGAACATAGTGGAAAGGGCCTTTCCAAAGAGAAATTATGTTTGCAAATGAATGACACAATACAGAGTAATTGTTGAAGCCATAGAGGCAAAATAGCAATTTATGTCTAGTTGCTGGTTTGTTTTCTGAGTTATTTTTTTTAAACATCTCAAAAGTGGAAAACAGTCCTGGGTTCAAACTAGTCTTACCATTTCATTCCCACCTGTCTACAAAATGATAGTAAGGTTTTATTGATTCGAGGTGGGGAGAAAATACGGAGTTTACTCTGGTTTACTTATAGGGCTTTCTTAGTTTCTTAGCAGAAAAGAATGAGGATGTTGAACATACTTGGTACCCAATTCCCTCCAGCACAAGTCGTCTCCCCAGAAAGACTGCACCCCACTTTGTTCTGGCATGTCCTACAAGGCTCACCTAGTGTGTCTTCCCCAGGAGCTACAGCCCTCCTTTAGGAGCAATCTTGGTCCTCCTCTGCTTTCACTACACAGCTTTAGTGAACTTTTATTTCTGTCCAAGATCTGCTCAGGTCCTGCTGAATGAAATCAGGAGGCAGGAGGTGTGCATTCAGAATCCTTCACAAAGTGGAAAGTCCTGAGGCCAGACTTGGGTCTGGATGAACTGGATGAGCAGTCCAGTTGCCCAGCACCTAGCAAGGGGAGAATCTGCGAGGAAGGACTGGTACGGGTAATCAACTGCAAGAGAGTGCATGGTGATGTGTCCTAAATATGGCTAAGTGTCTTTCTGCAAGTGAGGATTGCTTGCATCTTCAGATCCCTGAGGAAGGCAAGAGCTAGTTGGGTGTTTACCTTTGCTAAAGGGCAGTCTGGAAAGCTCTGGATTCGACATTTTTTTCTGGTTATGAGCCATCCTCTCTCCCTCTCCATCTTCAGTGATCATTTTCCCATTTCAGGTAGACAACACATGTCAGTCCCAAACCTCTGTTCACCCCCGTGTCTGTGTGGAAAGGCTGACGCTGTCAGAGCTGTGGTCAGAATGTGTCCCCTTGCTATCGTCTTCTGGCTGTGGGCTGGAGGCAGCCAGAGAGCCAGCTCAGCAGCAAGGTGCTGTCAGCCCTACATGAGCCACATTGAAACCACCCAAAACTGACCATACACAGGCTTTTAATAAGCTTGTTGGTACTGCAGTCAGATGTCTGGCAAACAACCAAAACTCATAGAATGGTGGAATGGTTTAGATTGGAAGGGACCTTAAATATAGTTGAGTTCCAGTCCCCCTGCCATGGAACACCTCCCACTACACTAGGTTTCTTAAAGCCCCATCCAGCCAGGAATGGGGCATCTACAACTTCTCTGGGCAACTTCTTCCAGTGTCTCACCACTCTCACGTTAGAATCATAATAAAGAATTTCTTCCTGATACCTAATCTAAATCTACCCTCTTCAAGTTTGAAGCCATTACCCCTTGTCCTACCGCTACATACCCTTGCAAAAAGTCCCTCTCCAGCTTTCTTGTAGGCTCCTTTCAGATACTGGAAGGCCTCCAAAAGGTCTCCTGTATAATCAGGTTGTTCCAGGCCAGACCCAGGCATCTAACAGGACTAGCACTGGAGAGGCAGGAGGCATGAATGCCTACCTCACTCCATCAAATTTGCAGCCTGTCTTTCTAGTTTAGACTGACAATGAAGGTGGGTATGAGCTAAAATATCAGGGGGTTTTGTGCTAACATTGGCAGAAGCTTTGCACTGAGAGCTGGACACTGGATGCTGCCCAGCTCCTGTGCAAATACCTCCCCTGTACACCAGGACTTCTCAATGCAGACTTTCACTGTCCTGCAATTTCTGGACCAAACAGACTAGGACCTAACAGCCAGGCACAGTAAAAATAATGGAATTTCCACTGGGTATCATTAAACCTTGGCAAAAATTGACATCAGTAATTGAACTGTTTACAAGCTGAGGAGGAAAGGGAGAAAGTCCTGATATGATAAAATGTGGTCAGAATAACAACTCCCTGCTGAGCAGCCAGAAACACAGGCAATGACTCCTGGGAAGTAAGAGAAAAGCTGAAAATACAGCAATTAAGATCTTTATTTAGCAGTTAGCAGGCGAGTACATGCAATACCATGT
This sequence comes from Thinocorus orbignyianus, assembly GCA_013400375.1. NCBI lineage: Eukaryota > Metazoa > Chordata > Aves > Ciconiiformes > Thinocoridae > Thinocorus > Thinocorus orbignyianus. The sequence goes on along the minus strand of VXBW01005609.1, from coordinate 37,945 downwards.
GCCTTTGCACAATCAAGTTCTAACAAGTTAAGAGATGTCCTTCAAAAAAGAGCTGCTGTACAGCACTCACTGGGATGTGTGATAGGAACAAGTTGGCTGTTCCTGTTTTTGAATAAAGGCCAATGGAACTGGATCTGTGTAATGGGATGTGGCATGAGAGAAAATAGCACTCAGTTGAAGGATTTTTTTATAGTGGCATCTAAAAAGCACAGCATTGCTTTTCATTGTTTGGGTTTTTAAATTTAATCACTGGTATGACCGCAGATGTTCGTGAAAGAGTGAATCACAGAAGTTACACAAATGTTTAGTTTTTCATGCTTCTTCACTTCACACTTGCAAGAACAGATGGAGGGCCAAATATTTGCCTGCAATGCTTTCCACAGCTGTATTGCTGTTGCAGCACCCATTTCAAAGGAGGAATTTGGCCTGTCCCACTCTCTCTGTTACATTTCGTGTTTTAGGATGCCAAGGACAAGCAGAACTTACAAATTGCTGACCCTGGCTTCTTTCAACACCATGGGAAGACATAATTGAAAGAATCTCAGCTAATTTCATCTCATGAAAACTTCTGGCTTTGCTAATCTCTTTCTTTGACACAGGGAATGGAGAAACATTAGGGTCCTAAATAAAGTACTGGATTAGTTAAAAACTCCTCAATGTCAAAAGCAAACAAAAAAAATGTAGCAACTATAAATATAAGCAAGAAAATCAACAAAACTGTATAACAGCTGTTGATGTGGTTAGAAAAAACTACGGTTCTATGAGAAACAATTAAATCAAACAATTAAGCAGGAGGTTGGCATAAGGCAGCTAGTTAAAGCCTAGGAGTATGGGAAAGCAAACAGGTTAAGCAGGTTTTGCTACTGTCTCAATATCCCTGAGGTACCTATGGATAATACTAGGCTTGCTTTGCTGAAGTTTCATTGGAGTTACATCAGAGATGCCAAAAAACTGGCGTTGTACTTAAGGGAACCCTTCCCCCCCAACCTCTCTTCTTGATGATTACAAAAACAGAGAAGCCTTTAATAAATGTTTTCTCACTCAGATTACATAAATGAGCAACTGCTAAGGAGAACTCAGTGGGCAGGCTGATCAGAGGTTCCTCTCCCGCATTTGCAAGAGAATCTTGACAACCAGCTAATGTCTATTCACTTACTCATTTGGTTCAAGATTTTCATCACTACTACAATGATTGCCACTTCCTATTTTTCAGAGGAGAAGGAAACCACACATGGGTCCAAACTATTTCACCAGCGCGTAATTCTGATTAGGTAACTTTGCTTAATGTGTATGCATTTGTGAAACAAAAGCACCAATTGTTGTATTTATTTTTAAATTGAAAAGGCCAACCAAGAAGTTTTAAATAAATACAGGTAGACATATAGTAAGAGGGATAAAATAAACAGGATAGTTTTGAGGTAATACTTGCACACTAAGCTGTATAGAGATGAAAAATATTCACTGTGTACAGTGAAAAATATGCCATCTGATTAACTCTACAAAGTGACAGATAATCTAAGCATCCACCTCCATTCCTCATTATATGAGAGCAATATTCTGATTTATATTATATTTTCATGCACTCCTTGACTCCACCATGGCATAGGATAAAGTATGTAATATATTTATGAGATCTTTATCATAGAATCATAGAATCATCCAGGCTGGAAGGGACCTCCAAAGGTCATCTAGTCCAAACTCCCCACAGTCACAGGGACACCCCAACTAGACCAGGTTGCCCAGGGCCTCATTGAGCCTTATCTTCTGTTCCATTCCCAGGCAATATTTTCCCAATTATTTTGAATATTTCTGTTATAATTTTACAGACTTCATTCTGTGTTTAATTCAGATAAACTAAAGAGCTACTTCACGTTTAGTTCCCATTACCCATTACCATTTAAAAAAAAACAGAGCTGTAACAGCAAGATAGGGAAAACATGCAAAATATGGAATGAGGTAAAATGAAAACGAAATATACAAGTTCTAACTAGTATCTGTGTCCTGAAATATTCCTATAGCTTTCCTGTTACGAAATGCATTGTTTACACAATTTTATTAGGATTTCTTTCAGACAAAGGCAAAACTGTTGATCACAGTATCTTTGCAATACCATGGAAGACAGTCCCTGATACAGGTGTAGATTAATGATCCAATGATTTTGCTTTATACCCTCATTAATGGTGGACATGCAAAGTCTGGAAAGGCTTATCAAGGCAGGATTTGGGACAGATTTCCCAAGCAAACTCCCTGTGAGAACTGGCAGGTATTTTTACTCATTCCTTCATGTCACTTCCACTTTCAGGTTGTTTGGTAACCTGCTGGTTTTCAGTTTTTGAACTCCCTGTAAAAACTGTCGGGTAACCTTCCAATCTGATCGTAACTAACATCCAAGATCCAGATAGAGAAAGACAACATAACTGCAATATCCCTTTCCTGAAAATAGCATCCCTGCCCTCCACTGCTTCTCCAGGTCAGAAGTGTTCACATAAGATGATGCTATCCTTGACATCACATTTTAAAATTAAGATCATATGAAAAAGAAAAAGGTGGAGTGTGATATAATTCCAGACTGAAATGGAAACAGCACATCAGAGTCCACATATATACATAATCTTTAGCTATAACCCCCTGATTGTCTGTTCTTTGACTCCAGGTTTCTTCAGACTGTATCTCTGAGTATATAGGGCTCCCTAGAGAGAAACCTCATGCTCCACTGATAACACGGTTTGCTTTTAAACATGCATGCATTTTGCACCCAACAGCTCCCCTGTCCACTAAGGGTTGTAAGAAGAGACAAATGAAATCTCTTTCTGAGATGTATTTTTGAGACTCTTTTTTCTCCCTAAAGGATGGGGAAACTTTCTGCTTCAGGGACACAAGTGCTTTATTAACAACTCAGCCACAACTTCCTCCAACATTTCCCAGAAGTATTATATGTAGCAAGCACTTGAGATACGCCAAGTTTCTTGTGACATTGCAATTGTTTGTACTATGTATTTTAGAATGAATTATATTTTTCTGTCAAAGTAATAATTAATTTTAAGGTAATGCTTTCTGTGATTCAAATTCATACAATGAAACCTTTTCAAATTTAAAATGTCCTCTTAAAAAACTCCAGCCAAACAAAACAAAAAAACCAACAAAACAAAACAACAACAACAACAAACCAACCAACCAACCAAACAAAAAAACCACTTAAGCAAAATATTTAAAATACTTCTTTGACCTTTTGAGAATTAACAAACTAATTTTAATTTTCACTTATCACATATTGTTTCAACTTGCAGCTCAAGGTAAGTTTCTTACATGATTAGCCCACTTACTTACAAAGGAGAAAAATAATGAAAAGATAGAATTGCATGGGCTCTCAACATGTTGCCTGATACACACATTTTTTCTGAGACAAAGACTATGGCTGCCTAGACTACTAACAAGTTCTTGCCTAATCTTTTCTTAAAACTTTCTGTTCTGATTCACTTTTCAAAACTGTCAGAAATTATCATCCCACATTTGGAAAACTTATTTTAATAATTAAATTTGATAATTTAAAAGGATGGCCTAGGGGTTTGGAGGTGTGTATGGGGAGAATCCAAGCAAATAAAATATATTAGAAAGTTGATAAGAAACTTGATAATATTTTAGATCTGAAAATCAGTCCATTTAAAGCTGGCTGATCAGAAATCCTAGAAACTGCAGCATATAATAACAAAATTCTGGTACATAAACCTTTAGCAAAGACAGAAGAAGAAATAACATTTACGTATTATTTTGAAAATGTTATAGAATTTTTTAAAATGTTGGAATCTTAATTTATGTTTTAGGTCATCTCTTAAATGTAGTGAAATAATTATTACATATGAGATTTTATAAAACAGTTATCTTTTTTATTGAGTTCTTTATTTTAGAAATAAAACATTAATTTGAGTTCAGAATCAGAGCATTGGGATGATTTAATAAGAAATGCTTCCTTATAAAAAGGAAGCATTTAGTAGTATGTTTTTCTTCTTGAATTAACTTTCTATTCCATTCTTATGAGCCCAGAAATTACATTATGGTAGACCCCAGGAAAAACTGAAATACTGGTAGTTTTTTTTCTAGAATACAGATTAAGTTGCAATTTTTGCTAAGGGTTTATGCAGAAGTGCTAAGTAAGACATAATTCACACCCCTCATTAATTATATAGCTTGCTGTCAATGACTGCTAATCTGAGATGAAGCTTGCTGGTAGGGGTGGAATGTGCAAGATGTAATGTCTCTCCCAGCATCAAATATACGGGAGGTGTTTAAGGAAGAGCCAACTCTAGTTATGTTGGCACAGGGTGCCTTGTTCTGTCTACTTTTCCTTAATGATACTCTTCAAATTACTTGGAAGTTCATCCCACACATGATTAACCAGCACATTCAGGACAACTAGATGAACAGTAGGCTGTATTACATACAGCACCTTACCCAAAACTATACTTCCGAATTATAACACTTTCCTCTTGAGCAGGACCTTCACCTTCAGGACATGCCTACACTGTCCTCAACGTACTGTAAACTTATGCCATGCATATTAATGTGTGCAAGGCATGTTGCTCGCCTACTAGTCTCTCATGACACCCAAGGTGTGTCTTGCTAGTTCTAGCTTGCTGAAGCAAAGAGTTTTCATTGATATGCTACAGGATGTTCAGCCAGTTCTCACTATATCTGCAGATAAACAAGCATGAGTACAGATATAGATACGTATTTTATCCAAGTGGAAGTCATCATATGCTAATGCTAATCCTCAGAGGTGACAGTCACTTCTCTATATGCTTTGTTTTTAGAAGAATATCCATACATTTCATTGAAAATAGTATAGGAACATCAGCTTTCATTTCACAATCAAAATTTCACATAGCACCCTTCCAAACATTTGTAGCAGTGGACAACCTGGACACCGAGAATAAGTAACTTCTCAGTGTAAATTCCATCTCATTAATGTCTCTGGAAAGTTATGATTAATTCTTTATTCTCTTCCGTATTCTGGCATTGTAGAGAAGTACTCAAATGCACTAGTGATGATTTAGGATCATGATTAGTGGTCTTACTTTACCTTTCTAAGTCAGTCAACAGAATTGGATTAACTTCCAAAAAGGTTCACAATGCTTGTGCTCTCTAGGAATGCTGAGAGGAAAAATATCATTTGCTGTGGATTCTTATAATGCTGTTATGATACAGAGTTGAAGACCAGAGGGGATCACCACCATCAGATAAGTTTGCCTGTGTAATGCAAGCCATTGATCTTCCATGGATCCTCTTCTTCTCAAGGCCAACAGGAAAATGCAGTGTCAGAATCAATATCCAAAATTACATTGATACTTTTTTTTATATAAAACTCCTCCAATTCCGATCTACTCTCCATTGATTCTCCATTTCCTTGATAGTTTCTCAAATTCTTCTTATTTTGTTTCAATGCCTTTTCATGAGAGCTCTGACTTAACCATACCTTAACACCCATTTAATCCAATATTGCTCTCTCTTTTTCACAATGGTATCATAATTATAGCTTTCTCATTTTGTACAAAGGCACTCATTTAGGTCTTTAAACCTTCTGTGAAAATAACTTTTCCTGTTAAGCAATGAGTTCTAAGTGTACACAGTCATCACTCAGTTAACAGGGGTAATGGAGGATTGGGACAAACTAGATAAAACAAAAAATGCAGATAATAGCAAGGACATGAATTGCCCTGTGAGAGTACATTGAGTACATTCTCTTCTCAAAGCTTAAAAAAGTCCTGTTTATCCAATTTTTGCTCAAGAGGGGTACTTTTACATAGCAATGGGCAGAGTTAGACTTGCTGGTATCGAGCCCTCTTTATTATGCATGCTGTGGACAGTTCTCTATGTGATATGTGCATGGGAGAGGAAGGAATGGGGGGAAGTGTGGTTAGCATACAATTTAGATAATCCACTGGGATTAACTGAGTTGCCTGAAACCTCTAGCCCTCATACCTCTTCCTTTAGTGCTGGTCCTGTTATTTCTAATAGAACAGGCATGTACATATGCCCAGTTTAAAACTAATACACACGACTTGATTTCATGGCAACTATTGCCTTTTTTGCTTGCAGCTACCTCTCCCATGAGGAATTCCTGGGTGCCAACAGTGCTGTCATCCTTTTTAACCATAAGGCACATTCTCTCATGGTGTTTCAGGTATCTCCCCACCTGATGTACATGGTTGTAATAGTCACATTCGGATTATGTGCTCTAGTTCTTCATAGGGAACTCAGATTTTGACTTATTCATAGCTTTCAACCTGCTTCTGACTACAGTAGTTCAGACTGCTGGTGTTTGTCTTGTGTCAAAGAGCAAGCTTCGGCCAAGACTAGACAATTTTCTTTCTCAGCACATTCTAACTCCTTGCCTAAGTGTTAACTTTGAGTTTCCTCAGCATATCTTTGAGCTTTGGCCTGTATCCCAGTCATGATTTAGCCTGTTATCACAAACTCCATTAACCTCAAAAACTTGTAAGACAGGATCTGCTACCTTAGAGAAGAGATGAGATACTTGTGGGGTGCCGTTTTTTTGGGTCTTGTCTTTTTAAGAAAAATCTCCATATTTACACAGAATGTGGTACTCATTGAACATTTCTGATTTCCAGTTTCATTGTTTACTCATGTATAGGTGACTGACTATGCCTTATTATGAACAAGACCATCCCTTGCCAGAAATAAGACTATCTTCTAACCAACTAGCTCTCATCATTTACAGTTATGACATGGACTGATATTTAGGTGTTCACCAGTCCTAAATGTTTCCAGATAGTGTCAGTGATGCTTTTAACTGATCCACTAAAGGTGAATTTATCTGCCTTTAATTACATTAAAGCGTTTTGCTTAGTCAACATCCACAGTCAAGAGCATTATATAGATCTGAACATGGGTGTGCGATTGCCCATCTTGCTCAACTGCTAGTGCATTCCCTGCTGCATGCACAAACTGGCCATGCTTGCCATATGGACATGATATGCCATTTGCTTGCAGGACTAGAGAGCAGCTTCTTGCATAATATATATAGCAGCATATATGTAGCCAAATAGTCTGACAGTGATGACAGTGATCTGCTTCCTTCAGCCATTAAATTTAACTGATCACTGACACAAGCCACCAAAAAAGACAGCCAATTCCAGCCAGTGTGGTCTGTAGCCGTTCAGTTCCCAACATCCACAGCTTGCTTGTTTCCTTAAGAGCGTCTGGTTTATTTTCTTGTCCACAAAATGACATCAGTACTCAGGGACGAGAAGGAGAGGGGAGCTCATAAGGAGGCTGAGAACCCGAGGCCAGATCTGAGCCCTGCCTCTGATCTCTTTGCAGTTTGCACTTAACAGGTGCGCTAATTCAAGCTTCTCTTCCTCCCACACTTGCCTTGGCTCACAAGTGACATCTTGCCTTTATTATGTAATAATAATTAGGTCACATATTATTTATCAGTTTAATGATCAATACTAAGAGACTGCGTCTGATAATAGCATATTGAATAAAAGGTACTGGCCATGAACTAACAGTGCACACACTCAGGTTGCTAGTAAAAATATTCACTAATTTTTAGCCAAGAAATTATTTTTGGAATATCCTGCAGAAAAATAATGAAGACTTTCCCCCTAAGATTACAATTTAAACAGAACTAAATGTCTAATTAAATATCCTGTCAGCTTCAAATTTTTTTAGCCCATACATCAAAAAATCTCATACAATGAAATTAAATTTTTTATTTAATTCCAAGTAATGTATGTAGTATATTGTATGTATGTAGTTATATTTTCAACCTCTAGCTTTCCATTAATAAATCTTCAGATCAACATTTATGTCATTTTACTCACAATTAGTAACTATAACTCATTAACAACTGTCATTCTCTGGTAACATAATTCAACCTTTCAAATACTGTAGAGCATTATGTGTCTTTGATTCCTACACTCCTTTGATCAATATCTAAAGATTTAGTTTGATATAAAAAAGCAGTCAATAAAATCACTTGCTCCTATACTACATTGTCTCCTACTGAAAATTATGACACAAAATATAAGTTTTATCATCTAAATAACTACTCAATAAACATGTAATACAACTATTATGATTGAAACCCATGCCACGCAAGCTCAACACAATATTGTGAGAAAAACATACCATTTTTGATATCAAGCCAGCAGTGAACAATATCAGTGGAGTTTTGTTAATGAGAACCCCCTGCTTTATTTTTATCTTCCTCTTAATACTGTGTGAAAAGGTAGTTGCAAATCAGATTTCTGTTGCACAAAGGCTATTTTCTTTTCAGCAAAATATATGTGAACAAGGGGTGAACAATCATCTAGTTTTCTGGTTTAGGTGAGGCTTCATCCCAGAAGTTTTGATTAAAATAAGTGCTGTAAAAATCTGACCTGTGCTGTGTATTTTGAAAGTGTGTAGGCAGCAGAAGCCTGAACATGAAGTGCTCAATTATCAGGAAATCACTTAGGAAGAATAGAACCGCAATTGAAGTTTGAGTGTTGGATTTTATTTTTTTCCAATCCATTGTCTCCAATATTACCATGAGGCCAGAACTACGTGAAGTCATTTCAGAGAGCTATACCCTGAAAGTTACCACAAATTCAACCTACCTGGCATTTTTGTGTCATTCCTGCTACTAAGCTACCGCTCTTAAGAATGCTAGATTTGTCTGTTTCTGAAGGCTTTCATTACAGAAAAAACATAGCACTTCACTCATCTGGCAGAACCAGAGGATTGAGTTCTCTCTCTCAGAGCAAAGTCCCAGCCCATCAAAGGGAGCAGGAGGTATGTCACTAACTTCATCAAAGCAAGAAAAGTATCCTAAGCTACAAGAATACCATCAGAGATCACAATTCAAGCCTTTATGCTTAGTTACTTTATTTCAGAGGCCAAGATAGTTAAATTAATTTTAGAAATATTTTTATTATTATTCTTTCAACAGAAAGGGGACTGAATATGCAATATTTTCTATTTATATTTACTCTGGTTTTGTTGCATCACACTCATTGCTTTCCATTCATCCTAACATACCTTGCAGAGCTGCGATTGCAAAAACTCAGTTGTAAAATCCTTACAGTGATTTCAGATCATTTTGCATTTGAGGCTTGTTTTTAAGTGCTTAGTGACTTGAATTTTGCAAAGGACTGGGGACTGTAAGGTAGGACACTGTGGCGTCTGAAGGAGGACTGGTTGGCCAGGTGGCTCCTTAGTGTTTCCACAACTGTGTTACGGAATAGGTTGTGTAATTGCGGCTTGCGCAGCAGCTCAGCGTTAAAACATCAATTTTTTATTGATCAATAGACAAGTAAAATGGAAAATAACTCAAATAACTAAACAGTACTATATGCAAAAAGGAAACAATGTGTCTAAATACAATTAGTTGAACATAGTCACATACATGAATGGACTAGCATGATCCACCTGTCTTTTACAAGTTAAACTAATAAAGCTGCACAGATGGATTGTGTTAATTTGACTAACAGCACTCCATGTCACTATTAAGAGTTGAAAATCAAACAAGTTGTTCAAGCAAGCCAAGTGCACAGTCCTAAACCAGGGACGTGGCAATCCCAGGCACAAATACAGGTTGGGCAGAGAATGGCTGGAGAGCAGCCCTGAGGAGAGGGACTTGGGAGTGCTCATGGATGAGAAGCTCAACATGAGCTGGCAGTGCGCGCTGGCAGCCCAGAAAGCCAACTGTATCCTGGGCTGCATCAAAAGAAGTGTGACCAGCAGGTCACGAGAGGTGATTCTCCCCCTCTACTCTGTGCTTGTGAGACCCCACCTGGAGTACTGTGTCCAGTTCTGGAGTCCTCAACATAGAAAGGACATGGAACTGTTGGAACAGGTCCAGTGCAGGGCCACCAAGATGATTAGAGGGATGGAGCACATCTCTCCTATGAGGACAGGCTGAGGGAGCTGGGGCTGTTCAGCCTGGAGAAGAGAAGGCTTCGGGGAGATCTTAGAGCAGCCTTTCAGTATCTGAAGGGAGCTCCAGGAGAGCTGGAGAGGGACTCTGTCAAAAAGTATAGTGATAGGATGAGGGGCAATGGTTTTAAATCGTAACAGGGGAGATTTAGATTAGATATTAGGAAGAAATTCTTTCCTGTGAGGGTGGTGAGGCACTGGAACAGGTTGCCCAGAGAAGTTGTTGATGCCCCATCCCTGGAAGTGTTTAAGGCCAGGCTGGATGGGGCTTGGAGCAACCTGCTCTAGGGAGAGGTGTCCTTGCCCATGGTAGAGGGGTTGAAACTGGATGATCCTTAAGGTCCCTTCCAACTCTAACCATTCTATGATTCTAAGTTTTCCATCTGGAAAGACATACCCAATATAACAGAATGCATACAACCAGCCTAACTAATTTTACGTAGGAAGTTTCAGAGCGTGGTTATTTTCCATTTCCATAGAAACTGTTGCCGTGTTTAACAAGTGCCTTTCTCCACTCCTGGGAATCCTTCAGTACCACACAGTTAATTAGAGAGAACTCCGCAGGGGCTTTTACAACATTTTGTGATTTTCCCCATTCATTTTGCACCTCAGAAAGCAGAATTCTGTAGGTAACTTTAAAAGTCAATGCATTCTGAATCTTTTTGGAAAAAAATACTCCTGTTTTATAAAATGCCAAAGAGAAGGAGAGAGAGATGAATGAAAAAAGTAGCTGCAGCCCACTGCTGCGTACTATTATTCTATTGACAACTGCATCACATAAGAAATTCAGTTAAAATTAGTTTAAACTGTTTTTGGGGTTCATTACGGGTTCAACTCAAAAAGATTAATATAACACTAAGGCTTTCACCCTTAAGGTTGTTTCTTTGGACATTTCTCCTTTTAAATCACACTTTTCTCTTTTAGTCGCTTTACATTTTTATGAGGTCTTTTCTGAATGATACAAAATAATAAGCCTATACCAGGATTTATAAAACAAACCAACATCTTAAATACCGTTTAAAAATTGTTTGCAAATCACATGAAGGATGGTTAAAATTAAGTGTTACATATGTGTCCTACAAACCTCACTTCCTAGCTTGATAATGCCTAAATTCACAATCTTTAATAATTTGTTTTGAGAAGATAACATTACTGGAGGAAGAAGGGCACTGGAAGAAGCATATTCATACGTGAGTGGGAAAAGAAACAACTGAGAGAGGTGGAGGATGTTTTGAGCAGTTATGGGTGAGGAGGGGAGAACTGGCAGGGAAGATGGTTCTATGTAAAAAGCAAGACTGCAGAGGAGACCTGCGTGGGATGCTGAGCAATAGACACAAGTCAGAAGGTTCCAGGCATCTCTAGAAGTCTTGGTAGCCAAGAGAAGTCTCGATAGTTTCAGAAGGTTATTTCTGTAGCATATTATGGATGTCTTTGGGAGAGAGATAAAGGCAAGGGCTGCTCTTTCTTCCCTCCTTTACTCATTGACTTCCTCCTTTCATGCTCTTTCAGGGCGTAAGAATGGTGTTCCCCCTTCTTCTCCTAGCATTCCTTCCTGACCAGGAACAAGCTCAAACTATCTTCTTGGGCCTTTAGTCTTTCTGGCCTTCTTGGCAAGGGCAGTATTGCTTCCTTTGGGAAGAAAGGAGCAAGATGCTGCAAGGCTCATTCTGCTGCTGTGAGTGCATCAGGGTGAGTGGTGCAGCTGGGTCAGAAGAGCTTTACTGGACCAGTGCCTGGTGGGCAGATGGCAGGGCATTTTCTCAGGCAGCAGACATCGTTCCCTGCATCCCAAGTCACCACTGCCCTGACCTCTCCGCAAGTGCCTGATAAGCCTGTTCTCCAGCAAAAACAGCTGGGATGCAAATATCCTGCCTATAAGATGACTCCCTGGCTTCTAAATTCTTTCTGTAGTGCTAGCCCTTCCCCACAGATCCTGGGTCCATGTCGGAAGAAGTGGCAGGGCTTCAGCAGCAAGCTCTGTCCCCTGCAACTGACTGCTCTCGCCACAGCAACAGCTGGAAGTGGGAAGAGAAAAATATGGCCTGGGATACTTTTAAGCAATGGAGATTAATCTTGTCACTTCTGGATGATGGTTTTAAATGCTAAGCCACTTATATATTACTGGGGAAGAGGGTAACTTGTTCCAATATATTTGGGGGTAAAAGCAACCAACAAGTTTTAGATTTTTATGAAAGAGAATGTATTTTCAGCTCTGTACATCTAGAGTGCAGAAGACAGCTCCTATCAGCAGGTCACTGGTCAATAAATATCCCAGACAGACTGTACTTGAAACTTCCTGTCTTGTCTAATTCGAGCTGTCTCCACGTGACATCTTCTGAACTCTGCTGCTGCAGACTGGAGGCACATAGGACAGCTTTTGATCCTGCTATAGTAACCAGATAAATAAGCCCCTTTGGGGAACTTGAGCTGAGGCAAAGTGGAAATCAGTGTAATTTAATCTTTCCATTAGGACATACCTTAAAAGTTTTTAGAAAATGAATACCTTCATTTTGGCTACATAGTTTCATTGCTTATGAAAATTAAGCTTTATTAAAGGAAACAGAGTGTGCTGACCTCATTATCACTTAGGTACTGAGAAACTAACTGCATGCCGTGAACTTTATCCAACAGAAGCCATTACCACCATAGATGGCATTTTGCTAAAAAGAGTGACAGGGTCCCAGCCCCCACAGGAATCCCAAGTTACTCCATTTTCTCACTCACAAATACACTGAAGCAAACTAATGCCAGTCCCCAGCAGACAGCTATTGTCGAGAAACATTAAATGGGAACACGATTTGAAAAGGTAGTCTAGCAGAAGGGACTCCATTTAACTATGACTCTTAGAGCTACTGCTGCTCACAACTCTCCATTTCCTCTGTGTTCCTCTTCCTTCTTAAAAAGCATGAGTAGGACAACAGTGCTTTGCTCATTATCCTTTTTTGAAGTAGGACCTGTTTGTGCTGGGAAAGGCAAAGTGACCTCTATTTATTCATGACTCAAAAGAGCAGTTACTTCATCTGAGTTTTGAAATGACTGGCGTTAGAAAAGCCTTTGCATCTCTCAAGGGGCTCTGTTATGACAACAGAGAAGGACTAAGACAGACCCTTCAAAAGCTCTCCACCTGCTTGGCTCAGAGTATGAGTTGACAGCTTATCTCTTGGACTAAATAAATTTTCATCTTTGTTATGATGTGGACATAAATGATGCTCCTGACAAATTTGGCATGACCATCCTTTTAATTTCTCCAAAACAAACCACTTTCTACCCATACAGGATGTAAGTCTTGGAATTTAAAAATAGAGTTTTAATATAGCCAGATCAGGTTTGAATAAGCATTGGCGTGTTGGAGTTTATCTCCAATATTTGTCTTTGCATTTTAGTTCTTTCAAGCCTGCTCTCATCTGAAGTATAAAAGTATGTAAATCAAGCTACACTGGTATGCTGTACCTCCAGGAGATTGTGGGTACATTCTGCTCATGGGAGCGCTGAAAATTAAGGAACTGAACTGCAACAATTTAAGTTTGTCATAAATTTATACTTATCAATTGTGCTGTGTACATCTCAACAGATTTTATTAAAATGAAGAAAATATGTAAGTAGATTTAAGAATAATTGCTAACAAAATATATTCTACTAAATATAATGCAAAGGGTAATTTCTCTCCATTGGGTATTGTATAGTTCTTTGTAACAATAGGAGAAGAAAAGAAAACCACCCAAAAAGACTTTCTTGAAGCATTTTTTATTTCTACATCCATTGCAAAATCTTTTTTAGCTCTTGGCAGTAAGTTTGACATTTGCATAAAAACCAAAGAAAATAGTTATGATTTTATATATTAAAATAAGAAAGATAAAGATAAGAGTTATTAAAAAAAAAGGAAATTTAGCACTTACTAGGTTTTGATCTATAAAGTGTTTTTTTGGACTAGCATTACAAGAAAATAGATGCAGTTCAATTTCAAAATAATTTGAACGGTCCGCTTGAAGATTCTAAAAGATAGTGAAGAAGTCAAATAATTAAGCCATCTCAAACAATGCTCAAATGTGATTTCCCAGAACTGTGAAACCTGGTGAGTGAAATTGTTGTTAAGTAAGTACAGTCCTTCAGGACATGCTGTGACTATTTCTCAAAGCACTACAATAAATGCAACCTCATCCTGAAGGAACAGTAAGTATCATCCTCAACATTCAGCTGGAGATGCATCTGAGCAAGTGATGACTAGATATCCCAGCAGAACTGAAAAAAAATGAAATAGAAAATAAAGTCGAATACTGTTTCGTAACTCCCATGTACAAAAATGTACAACACAAATAATCAGAAAGTGATTGTCTTCAGGAGGTGAAATCCTCAATAAGTATCAAAAACTGGTAAACTGATTTTTAGAACTGTTAAGAACTGAGGACAAAACAGAAAATTCATTATTTTCTGGCAGTTTGTGATGGTTCATAAACATCTTAAAGATTCAGTACTGTCCTGACCATATACATCAACAAAATAAATCAAAAGAGTAAAAATAATGTCTGAAGATGTAAGAGAGCTTGAAGAGTTATGAAAAAACCCCAAATCATTGGCTAAACGTGACAAGATTATGATAAAGACCTGGTAAATCAAAAAAAGTAGATTTGGAAGAAATGAGATGGATAATTCACTGTTTTTCACAGTATCTTTGGGATAACTAATGAGATGGTGAGGTAGCAGATTTATAGCTAAAAATAATTACTTTTTTTTTTTCTGCAGAATATGTAATAAAGCATAGAACTCATTGAAGGGACATATTAGAGAAGACAGATTAAAATTAAATTCAACCAAGGAAATAAATGGAAGATAGGTCTGTAATTAAGCACTAAAACTGTTGCTATTTCCAAAAACAAATACCCTTGAATAACCAAAAGTTGGAAGAATTTTCTACAAAAAAAAAAAAAAGATTCCTTTGTGCTTAGTACTTTAACACTCTGTCTAATCATGCACCTCTGACCAATGGATCAAAGACCACTAGGAAATAAAAAATCTCTTGGTTTGTGAGAACCTACAGGACAAAAATAAATGACTTATGAGACAACAAAAGAAGAAAAAGAAGAAAAAGAGAAAATTAGAGGTTTCAAAGAGTAAAATCAGAGATGCATGTGCTCCATCCATATCTTTTCACAAAGGCATTGAAGCAGTTAATATTATGGGCTAACCTGGAGGCAAAACAGAAAAAAAGGCATGCAGGAGGCCCAAAGGCATGTGTAAATTACTAAAATAGCAGGGTCAGAACACCAGCTCAGCACTACTTCCATCACCTGTATTGATTGATTCCTAGTAGGCTTCAGAAATGGCAGGGCCAGTTTTAGGGCTGTAGAACTATCAGACAATGCCCAGGAAGCATTTGAGAAAAAACATACAATCATAGAATCACAGAATGATTAGAGTTAGAAAGGACCTTAAAGATCATCAAGTTCCAACCCCCCTGCCATGGGCAGGGAAACCTCTCACTACACCAGGTTACTTAAGGTCCCGTCCAACCTGGTCTTGAACACTTCCAGAAATGGGGCATCCACAACTTCTCTGGGCAACCTGTTCTAGTGTCTCACCAGCCTCACAAGAAAGAATTTCTTCCTAATATCTAGTCTAGATCTATCCTCTTCCAGTTTAAAACTGTTACCCCTCATCCTATTGTTATACTCCCTGATAAAGAATCTCTCCCCATCTCTCTTGTAGGTCCCTTTTAAGTACTGGAAGGCTGCTATAAGGTCTCCTCAGAGCCTTCCCTTCTCCAGGCTAAGCAGCCCCAGCTTTCTCAGACTGTCTTCATAGGAGAGCTGCTCCAGTCCTTTGATTATCTTCATGACCCTCCCCTGGACTCAGTTCAACAGGTCCATGTCCTTCTTATGCTGGGGTCAGTATTCTGCCTGAAGTGTCATGAGAGCAGAGCAGAAGGGCAGAATCACCTTCCTCAACATGGTGGATGCAGTCCAGGCTGCAGCTGGCCTTCCAGGCTGTGAGTGCATATTGCCAGATGATGTTGAGCACAAGTCAGGGATTATTTCCAGTAGGCAACCTGGACAGAGCTGGGCTGTTTGCATCAGGGAAGGGGGTTTAGTTATGGTAAGCTGTACTGCAGTGTTTGCCCTTAAGGCCACGTAACAGGTCCTATTTTCTGCTATGGATATACATGAGCACAGGGATTCCTATTAAGCTTTTTGGTAGAGTGCATCGGCTGCTTGCTTTTCACCAACTTGCAAGAGGCTGGACAATGAATTCCCAAGACTACAGAATTATTAAGGATTTAAGATGAAAAGCTGAGATGACTGTAGCCAGGATCTCATGACAATACTATAACGGGGCTGAAAAAGTGATCACACTATAAGTTTTTCTTGTCGCTCTGTGCAAGCATTATCTTGTCAACACAGAAAACAGAACTAGAGGACAGAGGGGTTTGTTGGTATGGTTTGATGCTCCATAAAAATAAATCCCACACTACTGTTCTTGGGGCAGTAGCAAAGAGGACGAACGGAACTTTTTTTCATGGGTGACAGTAACTTGCAAGTGGGTTATTCTGTTTCTGAAAAAGTTTTTTTCAAAATACAAGGTTCTAGGGTTTGGGTTTTTTTTCCTACCTTAGGCTGCATTGGGTCCTGCAGGTGTCCTAAATATCCCCCTACGAGAGAAAGTAAAAGTCCTGGCCTGCTTCCACACTTCTCCCCTCCTCTTCAAGATCATGTGAAGACATAATTCCTGAACATGTGCCCATTTACCTCACTTATCTTAGCATTATATCGGTATAGGCATATATATATCAGCTGATCATCAGGTAGCTGCCCCACCCCCAGCCATAACATCTGTAAGTATTTCTTAAATTCGAGGTGCAACCAAGATGGTGAACGACCTTTTAGAAAATATATACATTCCTATATGTATAAAGAAGATTCATGTAAACAGTCATTTCTGCATCAATGTTGTGTTCCTATTTGAAATTCACAAAAGAAGTAAGGGAAATACAAGCATCCCTCTGAGCCTCCACAGACAAATTGATGACTTCATACAGACCAACAGAAGAAAATCCTGTTTATGAGTGTATAACAGTAGTGTAGCAACTGACATGGATCTTGGTTTAAAGAATGAAATACCTCCATGCAACCGGACAACCTCTCAGGGCTGTCCTTGTCTTCTTTATCTTTACAACTTGGGCCAAAACTACACATTTGAAAATCAGGCCACCGTAAGCAGGGTCTACTGGGCCTATGGATTCTGCTTTTCACTGAATTTCTTTTTGAAAGGAAAAGTAATGGTATCTCCTAAGCATATCCCATTCTTGACAACAGGATACAGTCATTAAGTCAATTATGTCAATCCATGACATGATTTCTCCTTCCTAGTTCAAAGGGCAAAAATGTTTAACTGCTGACAACTTCTAAGTAGTCAAGACTACTCACTAACTGGAATGAGCTGATGTGAAGTAACTGGGGCTGTTGCCCAGTGTGTATGCCAGGGTTGTCTCTGCATCCCCACAGTTGTTTAAGAACAGACTTCTGTTGTCATCAGAATGGCTACAGCTGAATAAAGAAGAATTAAAGCTGAAGTTGTGGAAAATCAAGCAGCAGCAGCATAGCTACACATACGGCCAGGTGGCATCAACCAGCCATTTCCAGCAGATATGAACACAATAAGGAAAGATGCCATTTATGTATGTAACTGAGAGGATTTTTTAACTAAGATGTCTATTGCCCTCCTTGTGAATATGATGGTAGAAATGGACAGTAACAATTTAGATAGCTAACCTGGTCACAGCCTTGCAATATTGTTGGAGACATTAATCTAAACTTACAAAGAGCTCCATTGACCTACTCATTCAGCTTTCTTAGTTCCAAGATCCATATAAAGGGGGAAAGAAAATTGCATTTCCAATTATATGTGCCCAAAGTTGATGAACATTGATGGATTTTTTTATCGAATTTATTAGGGATGTTAGAGATGTGGAGAGTCAGTTTGTACACCCCAAAGCAGAGGAGTTTTATCTCATAGGTCCACTAATTTCAGTAGGTTTTCTCTATGAAAAAAAGACTTACCATCCCGAAGAACAATTGCCTAAACTAGCTCAAATTACATTATTTCAATTGAGCTAAAAAAGGAAAAGGAAGCTACTTTTCATTATGTTTACTGTTCATTTCTACCAGTAGGTGTAAGAGAAGCTATCCTCTGAGTACTTTTTATTCTGTGGTGACACAAAAAGTGCCAAATAACAAGCATACAAACCTGCTGATGAAAGAGGTCACCAGAATCCCATTTTATTGAAGGAAGAGATGTGTTAATTACAGGCTTCGTGGTAGCTAAGCTGGCAAGAACTAGTAAGTATAATATTCAAATTCAAACGACACTTTATTTCCTGATTCTTACACGTTCAGATATTTAGACAAAGATCAAGATGGAAAATATTTTTCTTTTTACTTTAAAGAATGTTTTTCTACACTTCATGTTAAAGTATGTTTTTCTGCAAATACAGGGGAGCAGATAAGGCAGTAAAAAAGGCAATTCAGTCTTATCAGAATAAAACCTATTAAAATTCCCCTAGACCTGAAGACAAAAGCAATCTTGAAGCAGACATGCTACACCAAGAGAAACCAATACAGCTTCAGTCAGTAGTATCAATTTTTCATTAGTGTGCAGCAAGCAGCAAGCTCAGCTCTGCTTCAGGTGGCAAGTGTCGATCCCAGTGGCCAGCTGTTGCCCCACAGATTTAAAATCCAGATTAGGTGTCTGTTCTGCATCAGCAGGATTTGGATGTCAGCTTTCCTTCACTGCTTTGGAGAAATGCTGCTTCATTGCTACAGGAGTTTGCAGGCACCTATGTTCCTCCGAGCAATGTGCTCGGGTCCCTTGGCACTGCCAGTGAGTCCCTTCAGGTGTACTTCTCTGTTGGCCGCACTTTGCCATGGGTAAAGGCTTACTGTACCCAAGCCTACTTGGCATTCAGATGAGGCATCCTTGTGCCCAAGTCTCTTTTGAGACCTCAGACTGGATGCTAACTATGATGTAAGGCCATGTAAAGTTTAGTCTACATCTGAGTAGACTAAGTCTATATTTCAGTAGACAAAGAAAATGTCTTGTTGTCAAAATCCCTTGGAATTTTCTGTACACAATGTGCTTACTGAGCGTGAGATTCACCTCAACTCATTGCGACCATCTAAAAGTTAAACTGTCAATCTAAGCTACGTCACCTCAAAGGCACTTCCTGAAGATGATTCATTTCACATAGGATTAACACATCTCAGATGGTCTTTTCTCTCTGCTGGTCACAGAAGAATCTCAGGTGCTTCACTAAGGCTACGACAAAATAAGGAAGAAAGAATTTAATGTTAAGGTTATTTGACCTTACACTTTGGTTTCTTGTAATTTATTATGCTGTGTATATAAATTAGGTTCTGCACAGGAAGTGTTTGGGTTTTTTGTCACCAGTGGTCATTAATACAAGCAGTATGCTGCCATAACCTCAATATTAAGAAAAACACCTTTGCATATGGAAATTTAAATCTGTAGTGTCTGGCATATTGATGCTGGTTTCAAGTATTACAGCTGGCTAGAAGCAGACTATTTTAAAACACAATTCTTAAAAAGAGCAGAGAAAAGAAGCAGTGCTTCACATGAGAGAATAAATCACATGAGGGAGTACAGACAATGGGGAGGATGCAAATTTATGTTGATGATAATTTTATTCTTTCAAATTCCAGTGACTTGTCCTTTCTGCTCCTAAAATTGGATTGTGTTTATGTTAATAAAAAAATACAAGTTAGTTGTTTTCCCCATAGGCAAAGGATTTTTTGTGAAGGCATTTAGGCTACATGCTAAAACATAAATGCATTGAGTTGACTGTTGATTTCCCTTCAATACTTAAGCACACACAGAAATAAGCTCAGAATTTTTTCTATTAGACGATGATCACATAAAGTAATATGTAAGGTAATTAAAAATTAATTATCAGAGCTTCATTTTGTCAGTAGTTTATTCTGTAATCCTTAATAATGATACAGTGGAAGAAGTTTATTAGTACATCAAATTTATTTAATAAATATTGCATATGTCTTGAAACTGAAGCTTGAGCTTAGTGTAGGCTTGCAGAGGTACTTCAATTCCATTTTTGCTACCATTTCTTCTGTCCCATGCTGTTCTTCAGAATAAAGTTTTAACATGATATTATGGACGTACAAAAAAGGGAAGATTCAAAATATGCAGATAAAAAGAAGCAGCATGATTCCCTCTGAATTTTAATAAATTTGATACCTAAATGCTATTTTGTCTTTAAAGTATTTCCTGAAGTTCCTTAAAGCAAAGGGTAAACAGGATCCTCAGACCCTGGTGAGTACAAGCGAACTTTGTGCATGCAGGTGAGGACTTTAAACCTGCATGCTATTTTGGTACTTGCATGGCCTGCTTATGCATCATATCCAAGCATTTAAAAATAGATCTGCACTTCATGTCTTCATGAAAGAAAAAAATCTTAGGTTAGTTATTTTTGGTTTTTCTGCCCCAAATCCAAAGCGCGTGGGAAAACTCACGTTGAGTTTCTGGTTATCCTTATTTCACAGCTAGTGCCTAGCACTGGGGAGGGCTGTGCGCCGCTGCCTTATAAAACTCTTGTTCAAGTGTTGAGTGATGCTTGGGTGTTAAACGTGACCATGGTGATGGCCAGTAGTTCACAGGCAGTTAGGGCACAATTTCTGTGACATGTTTCACATGATACTGCTTTCAGGAGAAATAAAACTAGTGCTAACAGCCACATCTTCCCCAGTGCTTTTGCAAGGTAAAAAGCTGGCTGCTTTTTCTAATAATTTGAGCAGAATCCCTATCTCTCTGTCACAACATCAGAAGCATTGATGTTTTCCACTTTGACTTCACATGCACGTGAATGACTCTGGCTAGATTTATGCTGTCAGATGTGGGGTTTGGGGTTGCACGTATGTAATGTATTATCAAGAAGAGCCCAAGGACATGATGGCTGCAGACTAACAAAATGCAGAGTCAATTCTCATTGTTTGGGGAATACGAATGCAAAACGTTCATACCTTGTTACTTTTTGTTACTAGTGCCTCCTTCAATCTAGTTGGCATCTGGCTTGAGTTATCTGATCTTTCTCCAGATGTCATTCCATGCTAATGTGTCATGAGTTGGTTATGTTTTAAGTGCATTTACTATTTGAGGTCCATTTTTGTCCTGCTAATTCCAGACTCACTTCAGCCCCTAGCAGCCTAGAGTTTATCCTGAAAGAAAGTACTTGAGAGAGAATTACCATTTGCCTTAAGGTCAGAAGGAGTACCGGCTACTAGTGATCCATAGTCAACAGAACATGCCCATGATCTACCTCTTAGTCTTTTAGGTGCCGCATTTCAGAGAGAAGAGTTTAGGATGCTAGCAACTGGCAGAGATAAAAGATTTGTTTGAGGAATTATATGTAAATACATTGATTATTTGCATTCTTTAGAATTCATTTTAGGGTTTTCCATCCAAACAGAAGTTGATAGGTCTGAACTAGCAAAGTCTCTTGTCTCCTGTACCTTGTGTTTTACTAACTAGTAAAATCTTATTGGTGTTAATCCACTGCGGATTTTAAATGTAAAACCAACCATCATAAGAAAACGAAGGAAAAAAGGATGTCATGAAGAAGAATGGGATTCTCCCATTGAAACAAAGGGATTTTACCCAAAGTTCACAGAATAGGTTTCGGGAGCAAATATGGAACATCATACAACATTTCAAAGAGAGTTTGAGATGTCAGAAAAGCCAAAAGAGACATCATAAGGATTCATCAACGGATCATTTTTCTTCCTCATGGTATCTGATTTGAGACATTTCTAACAGAAAGTGTGATATTTTATTCTGTATAACTACATTTCCCTGCAGCAGCTTTAGACTTACCCATGCCCAAGCAGGCATTATGAGCCGCCTTCTCCTCTCCTGAGTAAGTAATTGGTGAGCTTCCTCCCTGTGATATGTAACAAATTCTTTATTTCTTTGTTATCTGTCTTGCAGATATTGCTTTCTCACTAGCTATTTACTATGAACTACTTCTGTTCTGAACTACTACTCCTGTTTTACATGATTCACTTATGAAAATTATTTGTTTCCTATTAAATCCTTTCATCAAAAAAGCTTGTTAATCATCATACCATTAATTTTATCCAAAGCTTGTGGGTTTGATTACACATTGTTTAATCAAATAAAGAGTTATATTTCGTAAGTACAATTTGAAATCAGCCTGAGCAACTCGAGGACCAGAGAACAAAGCAAGAAACAGGAAAGGATGTTGTGACAAGTAATGCAAGGAAGTAAAGGCTATGATGGAAACTGAAGCAGCAGTGGAAGCAACCCAAATATTTAAAGGTGTTTGTTACCCTCAAGTAGATGTAAGCTAGTCATACAAAAGAATTATCAGCTGACAAATATTCAGTTTCCATGTGCTCTGAAAACCAGAGATAGAGCTGAAGAAGAATGAATGTTTGAAGGAACAACAGAGAAGAGATAAAGGCTTGGGAACAACTGAGCCTTTGCAGATACCTTCCGAAAAACAATGCCTGGAAAAGAGATACGTGTTCGAAACCAAAAGATTTGTGAGCGAGGCCAAGGACTGTAGGGCTGTTGGAGCAAAGAGAGTTGTTGACTGGCAGATTAGATAAGAGGATTAATCCATGTTATTTCTACTTTGACACAATCAGAATGAGTCACAGAAAGCCTCCAACTTCAGTAACAATCAACACGGTATTAAAGTTTTTAATGCCAAAAATAAGCATCCTGAAATCTTTGGCTAGGCAATTGTTCTACCATATCTAAGAAGATGAATAGAGAAGGAAACCTACTACATGAATAAGCATGAAACTTCTCTTTAAGCATACTTTTATTTTATTTTATTTGTATTTTAAATTCCTATGTGTATATCCCAAATACATTTGAGGCACATTCTGGATAAGGCTCATTCATTGCCTTTAAATCTGTTGTATATTTGAAACAAAAACAAGAGTTCTGTGTTCCTTATAGAAAATATATAGGCATCACAAAGTATCCTGTGAAAATATTTGGCATCAAGTCATCCCAGTATCATAACTATTTTGTAAGAGTACCATCATTACCTTTTATACAGCTTTCAGTTCAAACACACTAAGCCTGTTAACACAAGATAGATATCTTGTGTCAAAGCCAAGTAATTTCTTTCCATTAGCCGTCCACTGAACTTCCCAGTTACATCTGTCAAGAGATCAGTTTATGTTGGTGTTTTTTTTTTTTTTAACTTCCAAAGCAACTAACAACACAAAAAAGAAGAGAAGATAATAAAGAAATTCAGGGTGTAGCATAGGTTTCAGATCAGTAGCAAAGCTGCTTCTCTGGAGAGTCTACAGAGATAAAGTGAACTAAAAGGAGGAGAATAAGTTTTGTGCAATGGCGTGTCCTCCAAAACCAATTTGAGACAACAGAATTCAACAGGAACTTCAAAGGCTGATTTCAATGATGACCCACTGTCCTGTGCAATAATAATGTAGCCACCTGGCTAGTTTTGCAGGAGCTATTAGTAGAATTTTTCTTGAAAGAAGCTAAGACTTTTCAGACAAAATGTATTTACTGGTTACTGACTCACTGACTGGTGACAAAGAAGTGAAGCACACACAAAACCCATCAACAGACAATATGGTTTTCTTATGAAACAGGAAGATAAATACCAGAGAAATAATAGACCAGTAGGAGAAGTTTCCTACTTTCTATTACAATCTGTCTACATCATTGATAAAAATGTTAAACAGTACCAGTCCCAGCACAAATCCCTGAGGGGCTTAAACGGCTTTAAAATTTCACTTAATAGTCCATTTTCTTGATTATGACCATTAACTTGCCATGAATTAATTCCATCAAATGCATTTTGTGAAACACACTAGGTTTTTAATATACCTTTGATATCTTGTAAAGATTCCTTAACTGTCATCAATTATTTACTTAGAACATCACCATGGACTTTGCCTAAACTTCCTCCTTCCTTCTTTGCACAAGCTTCTTACCTTCTCCTATATATCCTTAGATTTTTTTTTTTTAAATACATGTATGGAATTTAGTTCATTATCTGTCAAAGAAACATGAAGATATTTGTCCTAAAGTGTATTCTTTGCTATGAGGTGTTCTATTGTGTTTTTAAAATAACACCCCAATATTATTTGAAACAATGCCTATAATGGTTAATATTGGCAATTTTCCAGTTTACCACTGCATTTCTACGGGTATTCTGTGCAGTTTTCAAGAGAAAGCAAGAGTCTCAATTTCAGAAATATGCAGCATAGGAACAAAATGTCAAACTAAGGTACCCTCAAAGGCACAGCTTCAATGCCAGCTTGATTTATTCAAAAGAAGCAAGATACTCATGTTTCCATTGTGTTCATTGTTCTAGAAAAGGTTGTTACAATTATGTATGGAGACATATGGGATGTTTTACATGCTAACATTAAAACTTTGCACATGCTACAATGCAGACTTCGTCTTCTGTGGGGAATTTTGCCCAGCTGAAAGTTAGAATTCCATTTCTTTAGTCCAAGTTTCCTAATGATCTCCTCTATTTCCGGTTTTCAAAGTTCTGCAACTTTTTGTGACTAATACTAATTAGCAAGTTCTCTTTAGGTGTTGTCTGCTCCACCAAGTGCTTTAAAGGCTGCCAAGGACACTATCCAAATTTTGTGTGCTGCTTCTGCCATCTCCTGTATATCTGTTTAATCTCTGACAGGTTTGCAAAAAATGAGAGAGAGGGAAGAAATAGATTTTTACCAGTAAAAACAGTTTGAGACTAGCAACAATACAACCTACTAGCTCTTCCTGTAGGAAAAGAAGAACAAACACAAAACTCCTACTCATCCTAAATTAATTGTATAGATTAAATATTTAGATGAAGAAAAAGCTTTTCATCTTATATCATGACAGTTTTCAACAAAAAAATACAAGATGGGAAATATTTGAAGCATGCCCTAATTTGGGAGGTCAGTGCTTTATTTAGTTGGTGCAGGGCATTACAGTAGAGAGTTTTCATAAAATTAAATGAACAATGACAGTTTCACTGGTTGAACACTGTTTGAAATGAATATTCACATTTACTGCAGAGATCTTTCTAGAATTTGTGATTGAGTCTATGAGGCCTTTCCAGTTGTATTAAATTACAACACAGACAAGGACTAACCTAAAGCTCACTGAAGTTATTATAAGTTATTTATCTACTGAGACAAGAAATCAAAACTCTGTTTCCTGCACAGGTTTCAAGTCACCTATAAATGAAGTTTTTCTTGCTCATTTATGAGAGTTCTCCTTAGCTTACCTAGCAAAAGGTTTCACTCTTGGAGAAGACAGCCTTCCCTCCCATTAATCAGCCCCTCTGCAACAAGGGAAAGGTCATGTACAGGTTCCTTCTGAGAGCCTGAGAGACAAGAAAAATCGCATTAAAAGGAAAGGGAGGAGGAGGAATTTACAGATTCATGGAGGACAAGTGCAAAACTGCAGTCTCCTTTTCTGCTGCAGCTTTCTAAGGACAAGCCGGCCACGTTGATCTGCACTAGACTGCAGATTGTCCTGCTGTTCAGGAAAAATCAGGGAGTAACACTAAGTGCCTAAAGAGTAATTGAAGAAAAAACTTGCCAAGTGAAGATGCCACTGTTTTTAGATAATAATAAAAGACAGTCTCAAATGGTTCAGAAGGGCTATATGATTACTGATGTTGTACATGCTCTGAGGACACAAGAGGAAATCAAGTTTTCCTACATGACCCAAAATCTGAAGGAAGTTCAGCTTTGAAATACATTTTTTTCAAAAAAGCTATACACAGAACTGTGACTCATCACCACCTAAGTAGTTTAACAGAAGTTTAAAGAAAAAAGCAAATAAATAAACTCAAGCCTGGTGTTTTGCTCTCTCTCCTCCCATCCCTCTGCCTTTCTTCCCCTCTTCTCAGGAAAGAATCAGAAGAGTTTATAATGATGAAGCAGCATAGCCCTATAAAACTTTAAAGAGGCCAACAGAAAAAGCTACTTTGAATGTCTACGTAGCCCCCTTAAGGTCTTAATTGCCAGTCATGTTAAAAGCTATCTATACAGACTCTAATCGAAAATGAAATGTAGGAGAAGTGAAATCTAACCTTATTTAAGTCAGTGGGAGTCTTATCATCAACACCGACAGCAGCAGATCTTCACACAGGACATTTACTGTTGCCAACCTGGTAAATAGCTCAGCACCTTTCTTAACACTCAGCTGGAAACTTTCTCGTAGCACAGTACAACAAAGTTTCAGAGCCTGAGCCTTGCTGTGTCATATAATCACAGAGAATGTAAGCAAATCTGTGTGGACAGAGGTGACGATAGTTAAATGCATTTGCCTGGACTTTAACAAACGGGAAGTGTTAAGTCTCACGTGGGCATTACTACATAGTGCCTTTGCATATGGGTAACCCCTACATTTTTTACTGACTTCAGTTCTGTGAGAACTTAAGTTTATGCTTTACACTGTATTTTTTACAGCCATCATCCTTACAAGTACGGAAGGGTCTCTCTCAAGTCTGAAATATATTGGAGATAATTTTGTACTTTTGCTGTTTGTATATATTTACCTACTGTAATTCCTATACAAATATTATTAAAATTAAATTAATAACATAACTAGAATTGTCAGTTTGAATGTCTGCAGCTTTCAGAAAAGCAAAAATCTGCAAACAGCTAAGATTCAAAAGCACAAAGAAATGTGACAAAACTTTTTGATCAGAAATTACATACTGTGAGGTAATAAAATTAGACACCTGTTTACAAAATACGCTATCTGAACAAAAATGCACTATTTCCCTTTCCTATACAGCATAATTGTGCTTAACATATTCCCCCTAATACAGGACTGAGAAGGAGCAGTTACAATATCACAACCAGTGTTCAATGGATGCACAGAAATACTGGGGAATTTAAGCATCACACTTAAAATGCACAAAATCTGCAACACAAACAGCAATTTTCATTTTTTGATTAAGATGAAGTTTTTCTGTCATTGTTGTAACCCATATTTTTTATTCACGAAACTGAAGTTCTATCTGTACTCACCTTTTATCCCAGCTAGTGATTTTTTGGTAGAATGACTCCAGAAGGGCATTCTTGCAACAGGAATGTAGTCTGTATCTGGAGTAAAAAACCAAAGAGCAAACCAGGCACAAGAGATTACTCTGTCTGCATATATTCTGCAGACTTTGTGTTTTCCTTTTCAACAAATACGATGAATAGAGACACACAGATGCAAAATGGATGCAAGATGGAAATGGGAAGTCTGAATTCTTTCTAGCTAAATATCATATATATATTTTATAGATTCTATATACCTACAAGAGAAAAGGAGTTTCAGGTTCATTGGCTGCAGTATTGCAGAAGAATGTCCTTGTTGATTCCTGCAGGAATAAACAGACAAATTTCCAGGTACTGTTGATGGAGAACTGGCCACTTAGAAATAGAAAAGCAGCAAGAGCTACAGATCTGCCATCTTCCTGAAGCCACAAGAAGTCAAGGTTAACAAGGGAAAAGAAGGAAAAGGATTACCTGTCTTTTAAAGGCTGACCTAAACACCGGTTCAGAAGCAGTCAAGGCACCTAACTCTGTTTTTTCTTACCTACATTTTCTCCCTTCAACAAGTTAGAGCTGTCAGGTGATAATGCAGCAGATGGACCATCTTTCTAAAGCACAACAGAAAAGCTGATAGTGATTATAGCAAGCAAAGGACCACCACTGAAAAGCATCGCTTGTTACACAAGCACCCACTTTACTAGTCAACAAATGGCATGGTTGTGCCTGTTGGGTAAAAGTATTTCCCTGCTGTTCTTTCTGCTGCGATTGACCACAAGTGCTGTTATAATTTAGGAAGCTGTCAAGGAATACAAACTATTATTTATACACACACCCAACTGTCTGGAACAAAGTAAGCATCGAGGAGAAATAAGTCGAGCGAGTACAACTTGATTTCAAAATCTTTTTAAATGCCACCCAAGAAAGACTGATGTTGGAAACCAACTGCACATGTGTGCACATAAATAACCTCCTTTCTGTTTCAGTCACACCTGTGAGGGGAGTTTGGAAAGTAAATGTGAAAACTGGGAGCCCAGTAAAGAAACTGCCACCCTGTTTTTTGGCAAAGCACAAGGTGCTCGGTGGGTTTGTCTGCAGAAGATTAAGCACATATATTTTTTTTCCCCATGACTTCCCACATAAAAATAACTTTGACACAAGGGAAGTGACTTTGTTTAGTGCTGTTTCCTATTTTTGTTTAAAGCGAAGTTTAAGAATTGAGCACTGCCTGTCCTCTGGCATCCTCACTTGTATTTCATGTATGAATAAGTGGCCTCATATCAATTTGACTCTTGGAAAACCATAACGTGGACCAGTGAGCATAGCAGGGGACCAGTCACAGTTTTATATTCTTTTGCAAAGAAATAACTCCTCCCACTGCCTCTCCTTAAAGTCCTTTAATTACTAATATACATATATAATGTATATATATGTGTGTGTGTGTGTATACATATATATGTGTATATGTGTACATAATATGTGTGTGTATGTGTGTATATATGTGTATAAATATATATATACACACATTCTTCTCTAGTTTAGTCTAGTCTATTCAGAACGATGGATCTCTATACAGATAGTCCCAGGGGACAAACAAAAGGCAGGGGAAGGAAGATGAAACAGGAAGGTGTGGTGGTTTCAGGTGCGTATCCCCCAGCCCCAGTGGCAGGAGTGCCCTGGGAGATTGGAGCCAATGCAGGAGCCATGGTAACCAGGGGAGAGCACCAGGAGGAGCATCATGCATGGAACCAAGGGCATATGAGAGCAAGAAGGCAGCAGTTTTTCACTCAGCTGCTGAAGCAAAGCAGCACAAGGCTGGTCATGGGGCCAGTACAGACAAAGATGAAAGCCCTATAGCTTCCAGGGAGGAGTGTAGGAGGATGAGGTGCTGCAGATACGATGGCTCTGGCCATAGTGCCCTGGCAGACCCTAAGCTACTCAATGACACGATGGGAAAGGGCAACATCAGCAAAGAGAGGCAGGCCCAAAATCCACCTATGGGGTGCCATGGGGCTATGTGCCTTTTTTCACATGACTGAGATGCACCAAAACCCTAATAATGCACGTATGGTTCTGTCTCATTTTATCCTTTTTTTCAGGTCCTTTCCATCTGCATACAGAGCTGTGAAATCTGTGCTTGAAGGGGGCTTGCCTTTGTGAAAGCTCTGCAGACTTTGCTCACCCAAGGTCTACTGCGTTAGCCATGGAGAAATTTCATGGAGGTTCCATCAGCTTTCATCTCCTGTCAAAATGCAGCAGGTACACCCAAAGATTTTGGAGATGGGGCATGGATGTGAAGACTTTTCCCCAAAGGGGCTGCTACTCATCAGCAATCGCATTGCTATCAAACTCCCTAAAAAGGAGTTGTGCTTTAACCAGCAGTTCCATCCAAAACATTATTATAATTTCAAGTATGTTTGCTTGCTATTTTAATAAGGGGTTGGGGTAGGGCTAAGTCCAGATGAGTTAAGTTCCACAAATGGCATTAAGGTGTTTTCTCTTCACTGTATAAATGAGATAAAAGTAGTACTAAATTTCATACTGCTGTTAAAGCTTAAGCTCTGTCAATATCCATTCTTCCATTAGTTTTAGAATATACGTTGAAAGGAATGTTATCCATCACGTTAGAGGAATGGAACATGGTGGTGCACATGGGCAAAAGATCAGCTACACCACAAGCTGAAAATAAACAAGAGAAGCTTTATTAATGCATAATTTAGTTCAAATCCTCAGAACCTATGATTAATTTTTTTTTTTTTCCAATGGTAACTAGGACAAAAATTTGTTAAGGCGCTTCTTGTGCAGTGGTGTAAGCCAGTATCAACGCCTAACATGGTTTCAGTGCTCTCTCTCCGAAAACTTAAAGTTGCTAAAGATATCTTGTGACCACATCTCATGGGGTACAAACAGTTACCCAAGTTCAGTTCACATATTCTACTGCCAGCTGGTTCACTTATCTGATCTACAGTATTGATAACAGACTTCAGTCAAGCAAAGTCTACTGCCCTTTTGCTAGGCATTACCTGCCTTCCATCTGTGTTAAGCAAAGGCAGAACTAATGTTATAGGTAAAGTGTTTTAAATATATTTATGTGTATATTTCTATGTTTATAATATAGCCTGAAGATACTACTCAAGAAATAATAGCTACTCATATGAAACCTCAGGCCAGGCAGGTGTCCCGGGGAGCTCAAAAAGTGAGTTTTCATTGTTGCACGGAAGGTGTGAACATGAGAATAAAGGATGGCTAATAATATGAATTCTTTGTGTTGATGCTCTGTTTATTGCCATCGCAATCGTCTTTCACAGTATAAAATATAGTCTCTACCAGGCACTCCTGAAGCTTAGAAGTCTGTCACCTACCAACTGCTCTTTGAACCCTGACATGAATACTTGAACAGTTCTTTTTTGTAGCTGCAGAAGCTCGTAAAATTCTACCCCTTAGATCCTGTTTTGTGAGCAGTAATACTCACCCACAAATTTGTTCTCAAGATTGCAGTCAGTTCATAGTATTGGATAATGTGGAATTATTCACAAAGCCAGTTTCCCTTGTCACTTGCCTACCTAATGAGTTAATACAATATTTTCATACTTAGGTTTCTGGTTGTATCTGGTAATAGATGTGATGCATAGTGATTAAAAGCTTTTAAGGTGCCTATTTTCTAAAGAGATTTATTTAGATTACCATGTTTAAGTTAGCTTCTAACCTACTGTTCTTAAACGATCTCACACCTCTCACACTTTTTTTTTTTCTCTATGAACATTCACGTAATAAAAATTCAGTAACTGAGTGGTAATACTAGTGTTTTTCTCAAAAATTACATGAGATTTCCAAGGCAATTTGCCTATAAGTAATTATGCCCTGGTGTTTTCTTGTTCATTATTAGGATAATTTACTTCACAAGTCTTTAACTGTGTAGAATGGATCAGTACTCCTTCACAGATTTTTCAGGACCCAGTAAGTAATTTTTATTATTATTATTTTCTTGTCCTTCTATTAAAACTTATTCACTGTTTGAGCAGAACAAGTTTAATGGCCACTTAACAAGTTTAAAGCATTAGATCATTATTTTGAAGTACTCTTCTCATTTTCTAATAGTTTACGTCATTACGTAGAGGATAACAGAACCCATTTATTTAAAAGGTAGAAGGCTAGAAAGACCGAAAGAGCAATGGAGAGTGAGTAACAAGAATAATTTAATACAAAGAAGAATCCTGTAACAAGAATAGATATACAATAATTGCACATAAATAAGATTAAATAACAAAAAAAGTTTCTAACCTCTTAATTGCTATTATAATACCCACTGCCCCCCTTACCTTCTGCAGATGGCCATTAGTTTGTACCCATTAGAAAGCTGGGATCTGACAGCACCAGCTTTCACACCTTGATATTTTTTTTACAGTTCTTTCTGGTTTCGCTTGGCATATAGCAAGCTGAAAGGTAAAACAAAGAATTGTTTACTTGAGGTTACTCTTTTAGCAGTAACATGTGCAAGGAAAATATTAAAATTAGGAAAGTAAGATAGATTTTAGCCCACAGGAATCCTTCCTGTCTGCTTTGGTACCTCTCTCCTAGATACCCTTTGGTGTCTCCAAGCACCTGCTGGAGGTGCAGGACTCCTGGAGACATTCTGCTTCCCCAGCACCTCCCTATTTCCTCTCTACTCCTAACTAGGCTTCCTTCAGGGTTAGATTTTGGACACCAGTAAAATCTTTCTTGACCAGACGCAGGTTATACAGATGCTTAAGACTGGCTTCTTAGAGCTGACTAGAAAGCAAACGTGAATTCTGTAGATACCATTAGATAGTTCTTCCTGAAAAGTGGAAATTCAGATATTTAGGGTCTTTTCTGTATGCTTCTGATTAACTTTACCTGCCAGTTATCCTCGCTCAGTCTGAACTATTTCCTTATCCCACAGGCATATTTGGCATGAGGAATAGACTCATAATAAATTTTACTGAGATATTAAATCTATACATGTTAAGTTAATCTTATAATATCTATTTCCAGTACAAGCTAACCATAGAGTGTCTTGTCCTATGTCCCTCTCCAACAATCAATAGCTAAAATAAAAATGTGCAGAAAAAACAATTAATGTTTTGCTTAACTTCTGTTCAGGAGAGCTAAGCTTTCTGCTCAGCATCTGTTAAAGCTATCATTTGTATCACTACCCTTGTTCATACAACAATTGTAGATGCACAGTTAGTCTGAGTCATTCGATGCATTCTGTTTGTGAAAGAGTAGTTCTTATCTGTATTCCAGCAGAACAGCAGAAAGCTGCTTCACATAGTGTTCAAGAATTCCAAGTCCATATACAACTATTTTTACAGTTTAAGATTTCTATACCATGAAAGGAAAAACCCCATGTTTGTTATTAAGGACCACAATAATGTTAAGGAATGGGTAGTATTTTTATGAGGCTGTGCTATTCTCATAGACCGGTTTTTTAAAAAAATTGAACCTACTGAGATTGGTGATATTGGTACACACATCTGAAGTTTTTTAATCAAGAGTTCTTACATCTGAACAAAGTTTAATGAAGCACACGGGGTATTAATTCCCCTTAAATCTTCAATTCTTTCCAAACTGAACAAACGTTATTATCGACATAAAATTTAACTTTGGTTTTAACTCACTTTTGGATTAAAAAAAATACATTTTTAATACCTTTGAAAGCAAGGAACTGATACTTTAGTTGTAATTTCAAGATTCTGAAAGCAACAAAAAAAAGAGAAACACAGAAAATGAGTTAAAATAAAAGAAATTAAAAAAAAAAAAAAGAATAGAAGGTTTTGCAGATCTGAATAATAATCAATTCACAGTTCTAAAATGCCTATCAAGTTACGCTTTTGGGCTGTGGTAGTAAAGGATAATGATCCTTGGAAAAAACCCCAAACATTCCAACAAGAAAATGTGGTCAAATAGAATGGTAACGGCAAAATGCTGGGAAAAACTATTCAAAGAAAGTGCTATACTTTACCCATAACTCTGAATCTGTGTAACCCCTGGTTATAAAAGCGAAACAAACTTAGATCAATAGTATTTTAAATTCCCACATTAAAAAAAAAAAATACATTTATGATTCTATGATACCACATAGCAATTTCAGAATGACTAAAACTGCATTCTTTTGAAATACATATTGTTTGCCAAAGTAATGACTACTGCCCCATGTGAAAGTCATGCAGGCAAGAATGAATGCAATAGAGCTGTTCTCCACAAAAAATAATGAGAGGGAAAAAAACCCAAACATTTTTGTCACAGATTTGCAGGTTGTTTCTTTTCTTCTGATAAATTCTAATGTCTTGCTTTCTTTGTATTTGAAGACAATAACTATGGGGTTTTTTGTGGTTTCTGCTTCTGGTACTCATGAATATTTTGACTTTTCAAATACAACTGTCACAAAATTTTTGATTTAGGTGACTTACTCTTCTAGGAGGTCAGCCATCAGGGCCACTTTTTTGTGTGGCATGACTTGTCTTTTCTCCAGATGATGGTCATCTTTAGGCTTTCTAGTGATTTACCAAAAGTATTTTCCATGAGTACTTTCCACATTGCTACATGATGTAGCAAGATACAGAAAAAACAGAGTTGATCCTGACACTTCTGCTGCCCACTCCCAATGACTTCAACTTCCTGACTGTAGATGTCAGCCACTCCATCACATAACAGCAAGGAAAACCTTCCTATCCTCTTAAATCACAACTTTCTCTTATAGAACAAATTCAAATGAGGCTAGTATCTTAGCCACTTTCTTCACCCTCTCTTTATTGCCACCTACTGTCCTTCCTTTGGTATTCACTCATATAACTATTTAACTCTTTTTTTTTTCTTTTTTTTTTCTTTTTTTTTTTTCATTCAAGACTTTCTGATTTTATTACATTAGTCTCCAGCTACTAATTTTTAAAACTAAATCTTTTTCATTTGATTGACAGCTTGAATGATTGTTTCTGTTGTTTTCATGCGTTGTCCTCCCACTGTATATGTACAGTTTTTCCATTTCTTTTGAACTGAAGAAACATGTATCTTCTTGAAGATACAGCTGTCATGCCTTGTCTTCCCTCCTCTCCTGCTCAGTGAAACTCTCAATCTACTAGGTGAATTGCTTTTTAGTAAACCATTCCCTTCTATTCCCCAGATTTTCCCTTGGACCATAACAATTATCTGCCATTATTTTTAATATTTTGCCTTGTAGCATTACAGACCAGAATGTTATAGAGACAGTTCCTTCTATTTCCCTGCTATCAAGGTTAATGTAAGAATTAATTTTACTTCTAAAAGTTATTGGGGTTTGGGGGTTGGCAGGTTGGTTTGTTGGTTTTTATTCATTTTTTTTGCATCAAAAATCATACAGTTGCTGAAGTTTGGGGTAGCATATACAATAAGATTTTGGAACTCTTTAATGTTTGGTGTTAAGTGTCTTTTTTGATTAATGCATGCTCTATGAGGAACTATGCTGTATCCTTCTAAAGAGGAATGAAATTTAAGAGCTGCGTGGCTCATTTATATACTACTGAAAAGGAAGCAGGAATTTTCTTCTTTTTAATACAATGATTGACACAATCCCTAAAATCTGAGGGGTGGACTACTTTTTGTAGACTATGAAGACTATTTGTATTCAAAATGCTGGAAGTCTATTCTCAGATTTTAAAGCAATAACCAGTTTGTGGTTGTTCACTAGCAGCTCAGAGTGAAACACTTAAGAGAAATCAGCAGAAGCTGAAGCATCCATAAGCTTAAGCAGGCACTTAGAGAAGGCATTGTAGTTTTGGTAATAAAATGAACAGGCATGCTTACACTCCCCCTTGTCCCCTTCATCTCTGGACTTAATTGACCGCTAAAGTATTACTATAAAACAAACATTAAGAAATATCTACCTCCAGTTTTATTATTAAAATGGCAGAAGTCTATGAAACAGAAACAACTAGACGGACATTCAGGAATTTCACATGGTTCCTAATGCAGCAAAAGCGCCATCAAGACCTGACTTCATGTCTCAGCGCTGCAGATTTGTTCATGGCAATTTCACTTCATGAAGGAAAAACGATCTGAGGCTGTAGAATCTCTGCTTACAATATAAATCTTGGTTTTTTCATACTTCAGTTAACTTCATGTTTGTGGCATGACACAAACTGCATGAGCTTTATGGAAAGGGTGAGATGACAGCTGAGGATGCACCATCAAAATTGTTTCATTATCATCAACGGTATGACTCATTATATGACAGCTTCTAAACTGAATGCATACAAAAGGCTAATTGCTTTTATTTGAACACAAGACCATGACAGGCTTCCAGCTAACAGAAAGCTGTTGAATGAGATGACAGCTATGACTGAGAATTGATACAAATGTTGATTCTGTGACTGTATTTACTAAAATCCCATTTTATTTTGCACTGAGATGCTCCATTTACAACATAAATTGGACATCAAATGCCTCAGAGGTAAAGATGATAGTGAGGTATATGCGACAGGAACGCTTCTTTTGTGCCTTTTTGAATGCATACACTGTTCCACCCACAAACACACTTCAGTCCAAGAATTAACTATCATCACACAGTAAAAGCAGGAAGTAAAAAAAAATACAAAACAAATCTTCTGAAAAGTTTGTGGAGTCATTCTGTACCTGAGAAAATCTGGCTGCACTTCTTTTGAATCACAGCCTCCAGGAAATCTTTATTCCAATAATTTCCTATGGTAATGCAGTGAGAGTTAGTGAGTCAGTAAAAATTCCTAGTGCTTAGTGCATTTCTCAGAAAGCCCATGTATCTTGTAGCACAAATATCACTGCTTTTCAACTCACAACTCTGGATGGACACGAACACAGTCATTGCTCTGCAGCCCATTTTTAAACTTATTGCTGACTTTAAGAGTACAAATGGACTGTCAAAAGGACAGAACAATAAAAAAAATTAAAATATGGAAATAGAACAGAATCTTTTAGGAGGGTTTGGTGGTTGTTTTTTTTAATTCCCCAAATCCCTTTTTAAAAGGTAATTAATCAGCTATGACAGTTCAGTTTTCATCTGAAATGACTTCGCAAACCTACCTCTGTGTCCCCTTTCCATTTTTCTTTTCTTCTTAAGACTGGATTTCATTTCATAGGCATTGCTATGAGGTGAAGAGACAGGGAGGTTATGAGTGATTTGAAGAAACATATGATGCAAATAATATTTTGCTGTATGTGGAGAAAGTCATGTCATTCAACATTTCATACTGTTGTACTGCATTCTTTCCAGCTGCTCTCAATTTCAGAAGTGTTTTCTGTAGGCTGTAATTGTCAAGGTCAACTTCTACCTTGTTTTGTAAAGAGAAGAAAAGATAACACTGTTCTTTGTCATAAAAAAAAAGATCTTCAAATTATGTGAGGTAGGTTTTAGCTTTCGATGTAATATTCTTGTAAGGTAATATTCTTTAAGGTAATTTTGTGAAAGACAATACCTTCCCTGAGTAATACTGAGAGGAATGAGAAAGATGAACATTCCTCAACATTTCATGTTAATCGGCGTAGCTTAAGCTCCTTATTTTGAATCTAAATAATTAAATCACAGAAGTACAGAATTGTGGGGGTTGGAAGGGAACTTTGGAGATCATCTAGTCCAACCTCCTGTTTAAGCAGGTTCACTGAGAGGATGCTGGACAGGAATACATCCAGGCGAGTTTTGAATATTTCCACAGAAGGAGACTCCACATCCTCTTCCGGCAGCCTGTTCTGGTGCTCTGGCACCCTCAAAGTGGAGTTTTTTCCTCATGTTGGGATAGAATTTCTTGTGTTCTAGCTTGTGTCCATGCCCTGTGCCACTATATGCCACTAGGCACCACTGAGGAGAGTTTGACCCCATCCTCTTGACATCGTCCCTGCAAATATTTATCAGCATTAATGAGATCCCCTCTTGGTCTTCTCCAGACCCAGGTCCTTTAGCGTCCCCTCATAAGAGACGTGCTCCGTTTCCCTGATATTCTTTGCAGGCCTCCACTGGATTCTCTCCAGCAGTTCCCCACGCTTTTGAACAGGAGGACCCAGAACTGGACACAGTTACTCCAGATGCGGCCTCATCAGGGCAGAGAAGAGGGGTAGGATGACCTCACGTTCAGTGTGGAGTTCCAATGACCTATTAGCACAATACATTCTGGTATAAATTAGGGGTTTGCTTGGATTTGCTCTTTGTTTTCTTGTTTGTTTAATGTGACCTGTTGCAGTTGTAATGTAACAGAGAGGACTTGGCAGGGAATCAGCAGCTTCTCAACCTGAGAGACAGGATCTGTAACTCAAGAGGTTGGGTTATTCTTACTAAGTGGGTCTGTCCCTGACAGGTTAGTTTAAAACCACTCTGTTATGTTAAATTTTAAGCTAAATCAGGCAAAACTAATGGTTACACCAGCTGCAGAGATTTAAAAAAAATGGCATACTGTAATTTTTGTTATCAGTGAGATGGGTGTGGAGCTTCAGCAAGACTGTGTAGTACATAACGGCTGCAGTATATATATTACAATGTGCTATGTAGCCTGCTTATCCAAATTTAAAGTCAATGGCAGTTGATAGTTCTTAAGTGATATGGCCATAAGTCCATGCAAAAGTTAATAAATGAAATTTACCCAAATTTGACTCTATGGCCGTAAGACCTCATTTTTCTGAGAAAAAGGAGGGTAAGAAGACACTGTACCACTGCTGTAGTTCGAATTATTCTGTTTGGAAGACAACTTGTTTGCATTCATTTTTTCCACTTCCAGTTAGCAGCTTATGATCTCATTATTCGTAGCATAATTTTAGACATAGAGTTCAATCATACTATCAAGTTCTGCTTTAATGACTCAAAGTCTTTCTTTGGATGTGGCTCTGTTCATTTAAAGTACTCAACGTTGTTGGATGTGGTTTCTCTGTCTCAAAGTAATGTGATAGGTGCAGGTCACAGGCTGCAGGGA
>VXBW01005608.1:0-18157 GCA_013400375.1 Thinocorus orbignyianus | reverse complement strand
TTTATCCTCTGGCACTCCTCAGTCCTGTATCTGTATTCTTCCCATAGAACCTCCACAACACTGATGATTCTGTACCAACAAAGACATGAGCTGAAATACTTTGGAAGTGCTCTGTATGGGAACATCTCTGAACACGTCCCTGATATGCCAGCACAAAATGAGCTTCTCAATACACAAACTAACTTCGTGTTCTAGTTTGCATCTCAGTAACTTCTGTCACACAAGCAAGTGGCTTTCCTGTTAAATGTCTTCCATACATTATAATATTGTATGCAACATTATCAACGATCTAAAAATTGGTTAAAGGGTCAGAAGTTTTAAATAAGTTTCTCCAGAGCGCTGACAGTTGAAAAGAACTACAAACCAGGATTTTTCTTCATAATTTTTAATACTTTTCACTTTTAAATACTGGTTTTAAATTTGTGATTGTAACATGGAAGAGCCAACCTCTTTTAATTTTTAAAACTTATCATTAGGATCATAAAGCTATTATAGAACAGTTACACTCTACACACTCAAGGTACTCAAAAATATGATTCATGTTTTAAGTCTGTAAATGAACAGTGGTAATTCAAATACAGCGTTATCTGTACAACTTGACAAAAAATACAGGTGGACAATCTGATTAAAGAGAATTCGCACAACTTCATGTAAGCCAGCTCAGCCCAATTAAGTAAAAAGTAATTATTTTTTTTCTCCAAAGTGTATCCCCATTTTTCACAGATAAATCTGTTAAAAAAAAAAAATAGACGTTCTGGTTCTCAGACAGGGTAACAACCACCATCTCATCCTTATCCCCAATACAAGTACTATCAAGTCACTTCCTTCAGATCTGGTTTGGCAACATCCAAATTCTCCAGACAGACATGTACTTGTAAAGACACCTGATGGCGAAGACTGCTTCAGTCTCAGCCCTTCAGATTGGTTCACCTTGTGAGAACATCTGTTCTAGAGTCGAGGTGCTTCTGCAAAGACCACGCACAGCTTTACAAACACCACCGATCCCTTAACGGGAAGAAGCGAACTCAAGAGCGCACAGACACAGGGCAGTGACTGGAAGGAGGAATGGGCTCAAGAGACATGGCAGAACTTACAAAACCCTAATAGCAAGATCACTTCCAGAAGAAAGGATGTAACGGCTGCTTTCACACCGAAAATCTGACAGGTCTGCAGAGAACTGCCTTTTTTTTTTAATTTGCTTTTAAAGAGGTTGGTTAATACCTCTCGGTTTCTCAATCTTGCATATTCTTTAAGAAGCCTCTTACAACTCTGACTGGGCAAGCTGTAGCGAAGTACCAGTGCCTTCCGATAAAAGTAAAATGTATTCTTTACAAATAGTATCTGTAGTTTAATTTTATTTACAGAATAAATTGCAAAAGTACATCACATTTAGTGCAAATGCAACTAATGATATAAGTTTATATACCGCTTTGTAAACTCTCCATACCTTTGTAAAATAAAGCTATCCCATTAAATTAATAAACTCACCTGCCTTCCAACAATTACCAGAAACGGCAAATAAGGAGTTAAATTCTTTGAATTTCTGATTTTTGTTCTTTTTTTTAAAGTTCCCATCAGTGGCTATGATGGAATGAAGCATTGCTTGGTTGATTGTAAAAAGATGGAAGTGCATTTGAGGTATAAGGTGTTTTTTTTTGTTAATTTTGTTTTGTTTCATTTTTTAACATCACTATATAAAATGCTCACTGGTGATACAGTAAACGTACAGATTTTCATCTTACTTGCCTCACTAGCGTTACCACATAGGCACTTTTCTACATATTCAAATTAACACAATAAATCTGTAATAAGGCATATTCCATGCACACCATTGGAAAAAGGCAAATAAAAGGGAAGTTATGGAGCATGAAATCTGCATGCATGTGTAATAACGGGTTACATACGATCTCATCTCTAGAGAGAAGATGAACATAATTTTTCAACTCTGTGCAGATCACATTTAATCATTTACCAAATCTTCATTAAATTACTATATTATATTTATTTTCAGGCACCTACCCTACTATATCTAATAAGATTTTCAACTTTCTTTTGGAAAAAATAGGTCTGATTTTTTTTTCCTTAAGAAACAGGTTAGTGAGACACCGAGCAGTCTCTGAAGAGTTTCCAACCATGGGCCATGGATAAAAGGCTTCAGAGTCAGTACCAGCCTGCCACAATCCCCTCCTAATAAGCATCTCCAGAATCAAAGCCAGGCAAATATCTGACACTTAAAATTTCACAGCAACTAAAGGGAACTTTCCAATAAGAACCACACATCCTGATAGCTCTGATGGGTTTTTGATCAAGAGGCAAATCATCTTCTATACGAACCTCATAGCATGGCTTTATCAAGGTGAGGAAAACACATGCAGGACCTGAAAATAATTTACTCATCTTCATTCTAGACTGGAAATGCTGTCTTCTGTAGTTCAAATCACTTCAATATACATTATAGTGTACCTTCTCATAGCTTTGGGAAAGCCCTGGGTAACATGGAAGAAAGCAATCCAAGTACAGCACGGACAGATGACTTCTGGCTTTCAGGCAGTCTCTTGCCCTCTCATACATAATCTCCTTAGATATTTCTGGATCATGTTTAATAACAAAAATTCTGTAGCACATAACTAAAAAATACAATAGAAATATAAAGATATCTGAAAAAAAAAATAAAGCTTTTCACACTCTTACTCCTTCAGAATCAGATCGTCATAAGAGTAAGATAATAGAAAAGGCAAAGTCATAAGGATATTGACAGCCCTCAGTTATTAACTGACATTTTATATAACAAGATGAGTCATTATAGAAACCAGCAGCAAAGAACTATGATTATACAGAGCAAAACAAAACCTGCCAGTAAGTCACCTAGGCTTTACTGAAGTCCTTCCCTCCCCCTCAAAATACCACACAGATTTTTGTGCATATAAAGCACATACAGTATGCTATATGTGCATTTGTCTTTTGTGCTTTTTACACATGCACAAAAACCGTGTGAGTACCTTGGGAAGGCTGACAGAGAAATTCCACAACTTGTTTAAAATTAAAGCAGTAACCCATGTTGGTGATTCAAAGTTGTACACGTTCTTCCTCTTCTAAAGCAACCAAATAGAGCCATATACATGTTATCAATACATGTATTTATAATTACACACTGATTCAGCAAGAAAAGTTAGCAGGAGAGAGCTAGTGTTAAATATTCAGCCTTATGGTGTTGCAACACTTCTTCACTTCAGTATACGAAGCCTAGAACTTGGGCCATAAAAAGACTGTAGATCCTTCGTTCCAGCATGGAGTGCTCGATGCATGGTCACTTCTCCAACATGGAATGCTCACCCAGTCTTGTTCCAATCGCTGTAGGTAAGCAAAGATAAAAATACAGCACTGAAAAGCTTCAACAGTAATAGGAAAACAAGAACTTGCTGAACACCCTAGATAGCATCAGCAGCTCCAGGATCACGTTTGAACTGTTGGCTCATGACAGCCCCGTTTTTAATGGCTCACCTACACTAGCTCTCTAACAATGCACAATTAAAAATGTGAATCATCACAGGGCTACCTGTTACAGAAGGATCAAATGAGTAAGACTTTTAGAGTCTGACATAATAAACAGAACCTAAAAATAAAGGTAGCACAGAAAGTGATAAAAACTCATTTTCAGACTATGGTGTAATGTTATAGCTACCAAGTGGAATTTGATAGTTTGTCACCAGAATTCTATGTGAATAAGAAAGCCCGAGACAGTTGAGAAAAAAAAACAATACTTCATCCTTTTGTACTTCTACACAAATTAAACATGTATGCAAAACCTCGCAATATATAACTAGTAAAAGTCTGCAAAAACTAACACTTGACAGCTTGTGTGGCCATTATTTTTCATGCTGACAACACACAAATTACATTAATGCTTTAAAAAGTACACTGCACACATGTTAAAATTAAGCAGTGAGTTCATGCTAATCATGGTAAGACAATACTGGATTGCATACTTCTGTTCGGCCTTAAATTTACAATAGTGAATCACAAATGAAAAAAAAAAGTATACCTGCTAATACTAGAATAAAATAGGCTTTCCTGCTGTTTTCTCTTGCACATACGATGTAAAGCGCTTCAAGAATTTTGGATATTCTCTTTTTGCCACTGCTCGCAACACTGACGCTGGTGCCCATCCTCCTGGGTTCACTAGAAGAACACAAGAAGACAGACACTGAAATGCAGCAAATCTGCTGAAGGCTAGAAAAGAAGACTAAAATTTGTTACTTCTGCAACTCTTTCTGAAGTAATTGGGGGGGGGAAAAAGATCTGCAGATATTTTTTATGCCCTTACAGCTGACATTGTAGCACTTTCTACTCTAACTACTCAAGTTCAGTCCAGTTCTATGATGCCACTATTTAGAAAACACTGATGTGCTTAAGTCTTTGGGGAATGCTCCAATGGAAGATGATATTCTTTCAAGACTAGACATCCAAGAAACAACAGAAAAAGGGACTTGAGTTACTTCTTATCTCAAAGAAAATAGAAGTCAGTCTTAACTTTTCAAGAACTGCTACATTTGTTTGCAGAATTATTATAGAGCCAGTGTCTCATAATTTATTCTTACAGTACTTTAAACAAAATTCAAACCGATTCTAAAATACACTTCAATGCACAAGGCAAGTATTTTCCTGAAAATGCTGCCACTTCTCATATAATCATAGTTCAGAATTTACCAATGAAAATGCGTTTTTTAAGTAACTGGGAAACTCCTAAAAAGGAAACAAAGCAGCTTACCCTACATTTTAACACAGGATTATGGTGTATTTTATATATATATAGAGAGAGTATTATTTGCACAGGGTTTCATACAAGCTGCATCACTCCTGTATTGTAAAGATTTACCAAAACAGACTTTGAATCTTTAGCAGACCACGTAATATGTGGTTAAAAGTAATAAGAAGATGAGCTTCTTGAAGCGTTTCGTAGCTGCAGGAGAGTAGCTAGTAAGTATGTAGCTCCAATACACTGCTAAATACTAGGCAGAGTAACAATACAGTTTAGCTTTGGTAACTCTCCAGTCAATACCAAGGATTCTATCAGTTAAAAAAAAAAATACAACTTATGAGACTACAGAGCTTGCAAATATCCTCATACAAAACATATTTGCTCCTTCTCAACACTGAGGGCAGGAACGGTGTATTATCCACAGCTATTCAGCCTAACAAGATGAACCACAGGCAAAAAAAAAAACCAACCCAAACCCAGCAATACATGAAAAAAAACATTATTACTGAAACTAAAAGCTATGCCAAGCCATCCCAATGGCAGATGTTTCTTCTGTCCACCCTCCTCCACCCGAAGGTTCTGTACTTAGGACTGAGCTATACACCACTTCCATTTATTCCTCTCAGAATGCCATGCAATGAATGATCCCATTCACTGAGTCAAGCAGCACATTAATTTGAGTCTTTGTGCCTGTGAAGACCACAAGGACAATGCTATATATAAATTTAACAGAAAACTCCATCAGGCTTTTTTTTTTTTTTCCCCAGTATTCCGTTCCCCAGAATTAGCACATATCATGACTGTCATACTGAAAAATTTTAGACTTACCATTAGCTACATATGTAATCTTGCATATGATGTTGTCCCTGCTTATTTCCTTGTTCCCCTCTGGTGGGCTTACTAAGGTCTGACATATCATAGCAATATTTATTTTGGCACGGACACAGCGATTATTCAGCTGCCAGGGAAAAAAACACAACAAAACAAACCAAAACCCAAACATTAGTAAGCCTCAAACTAAATTTGTTTCAGCATATTTAACTGCTAACATTTTAATTTACTGTGAAGCCTAACACATTCCAGAAGCTGTGCTTCTTAGAGCTTGCACTCTAGCACTACACAGATGTAACAGGAACACAACTGAAGTGAAAGGTACATGGTCAATAAGCAAAAGTTTAAACTGAAATGCCTGAATCTCATGTTTCTGCTTGCTTAATATATATTACAAGTGAATTGCTCCAATTATTCTTTCGAGTAAAGAAACAATTAAGGAATAGTGTACCGGCAATTACAAATATCCGTTAGTAACTTTTCCCTTGTGAAGCTGTCTACTGCACAGAGATCAGCAGAGAAATACTCCAAAGAAAATATTGCTACTATCTGACATAAACAAAGCAGAACTGTGCATGGTGGAGGTTTAACAGTTTCTGTACCTACAGTTATGCAACCCTGCTCCTATATCTGACAATACTGGGAAGTTATTGATTTGATTCCATAAAAAATAACCTCAATTCTTAAAAATGTCTTCACATCTCCAGAAGTTTTGCTTCTATTCTGCTGCAGCACCTCAGATCTGCCAACTGTTGAGGTAAGGCAAGAAGGCTCTTTGCTTCAGAACGCCTTCAGCATGTCACTGTATCACCTGGCTTAAATATTTTTGCATAACACCTCCACCTCTCTCCCACTAGTATTGCATGTGCATTACCACGTAACAGAAAAACATTACCTTAAAAGCAGAACTTAAGAGAATGAAAATAATACTTACAGGAGCGCTGTCATGTTCAACAGAGAAATTGCACACAATCCATGTTTCAGGATCATTTTCACTGAATGCTGGTATCTTTCTGATGGCAGACAAATACAGCACATCCCTCTGAGAAGCGGGCCACACCCTCTGCAGAGAAACACCAGAATATAAGCTTTTCCAGTTTGGTAAATTAAGTACTTACTATCCTTAGACAGAGAAAAAACAAGCAACACAATCCAGGTCAATCATGTTATTTAAGCAGAAGTTTCTTCAAGTTAGTAATTTTATTCTAAAAACTTGAACATAACACAGCTGTTGTACAGATGCGTATCAGGTTATACGGCTATGCTTTATTTAAAAAAAATCAAGGCACAAATTTAAGGCCTTTGAAATGCAGAAGGCCAAGCTGTAGTGACTTTTTCAGCAAGCAGGAAGAGGCAGTTCTCCTCCTTCTCCCTCAACCTCAGGTCTACATTTTAGCCAATACTTGTAACCTACAAACTGAACTAGTGGTTAAG
The DNA here is from genome assembly GCA_013400375.1 of Thinocorus orbignyianus. NCBI lineage: Eukaryota > Metazoa > Chordata > Aves > Ciconiiformes > Thinocoridae > Thinocorus > Thinocorus orbignyianus. The sequence goes on along the minus strand of VXBW01005608.1, from coordinate 11,133 downwards.
TATAAATTGATGCATCTGCAGTTACTTCTGTGTCCAAAGAGAGAGAAACAAATACTATTTCAAAAAGCTACTACTTCAGTGAGACAGATATGGTAAACTGATGCTATCTAAAAGAAAGTTTCAGAAACAAAATGATGAAATAAGACACCATACAGTTTACCTAACTTTCTTACTCAAAATCATTAAGTCCTCTGTTACATAAGTTTTAAGGTAATGACATTACTGGTAAAATAGAAACCAAATAGAAAACTATTTGGTTTAATATTTGAGTATATTAGCACTTGGAATCAGGTAAGATTAAAGATGAATCTGCACACTTCAGTCCCATTTCCTGAACCTCTAAGTTACAGCTGTTGGGTTATAATTCAAATTAACATTTTAGTAAGTTTACTAAGTTTAACCAGAACTGTTTCAGGGGGAAACATAAAACAGTTACAAAAACAAATGCTGTACTAGTAATTAAACCACCTCATAATACAAATGTGCCCGTCAACTAATTGTGCTCAACATTAGCTTGCATTATTGCAACAAAACAGAGGTATAGATTTCTTCCTTGTTGTCAGTGTTAATTTATAGCTTCAGATGACACCTGCCTTGCTGGCAGCGATATATTTAGAGATTAAAACCATTCGTTATTACAAATTGTCAGACACCTGCACAACCAATTATGCTATCAAGAGGAGTTTGAAAAATTGACAGAATTGCAGCTTAATACAGAACTTGTTATGATCTGTTGTCTTGAACAGTATTTTAAGTTAAGTTGTTACAGTATTCAGAATATTAGAACACTTATGCTCCAGACTATCTCAGTAAGGTATGCATATGGCAGAAGTGTTATTACCTTATGTGTCTGGTAAATGATGATTGCATTATCAGCTAAATTTTCCACAACATGGAAATTTTCAATTGTTGCTAAAAGAGGAGGGGGGAAAAAAATCCATCAGTAAACAAGCACAGATATTAGGTCAATATTACAAACAATACATTTGCTGGTAAACATGCAAAGCTTAAGAACCAATTCCTTACTTTCCCAGTCATTACGAACATCAACATTCCAGAAGTAGTGGCAAACTTCATGCCCTGTTACCCCTTTAACAGCATGTGTTGCTTTCAAAGGATCTAAAACTATTCCATTCTCTTCCACCTCTCTTCTGTATACCTATAGCCAAATACAAAGAAAGAAACACAGAAGTTTTCAACGCTGCTCATTTTTTAATTGTTTAAAATACCATCAGTTAGTTTGTTTGTTTCAAAAACCCACTTACCTAGAACACGAACACATGAGTACTTTACCATGTCAGTGTTCTCTGGTAACTAGCAAGGCAAACATTCTTACATGGCAACTCACATTAAAATACCAGTATTTTAAGAACCCCTATTCCAACACTTATTAAGCTACCTAATTTATCACTATGCACAAGGATCCATACAAGCCCAGCAGAGCAGCTAACATAGTAACTTGCTATCCTGTAACATTCTCCAACATCGAATTTACACATCATTTTGATACCAAGATTTAAGTAGAGAATGAGAAAGGAATCTGCCACAACAAAGCTACTTCAAGAGTCATGCAGGATTTCGTATGAATAAATATATCAGAATCAACAGTTCTCCAATCCTAACTTAAACAACACTATTCTGAGATAATTTTTAACAGCATGACTTGCTGAGTGATAGTATTCCCAGAGAATGATAGAATTATTTAGGTTGGATAAAACCCTTAAGATCTAGTTCAATCACAAACCTAACACTGCCAAGTACACCAGACCGAAGCTATCTGTCTCCACAGCACATCATCGTATATTAATTAAAAAAAGACTCAAATGTTTACCTTCATTTCTCCTTCTTCTACCACTAGCTGCCAATTGGCATCTCCTCCTACATCTTGCAAGGAATATGTCATATGGTTTTGTACCATCTCCTCCACCTTTAAAGGAAAAAAAAAATACAGATTTTTAAGTCATTCATTCCATCTTCTTGGGCAAAGACTGTACAGTATTGGAAGCCACAAGTCAACGCTTAAAATCCTGTGGAGCAGTTGAATTTGGACAACAGAACTTTCTACCAAAAGCTAAGAACAAGCAGATATTTCTGGCCTTCAGAAACAGCAGTCAAAATTGTGATTCGACTCCCAGTTTCATTCTTTATGGGTACTTCCTATCCTTCCTTTGCACCTCTAGGCTGCCAGAACTCCCTACTTCTACCTAAAACAGTTTTATTTCACCATATAGGAACTTATTTCGGGTATCTCTAAACAGAATTGCAGTGCACTGTAAGAAACTCAGTAAAGAGCATTTAAAAAGTCAAACAAAGGTGGGGGGATGAACACAAGTGAATGCATACCAAAAGCCATATTAGAAGAGCAGTGAAGGATACAGTCATGAGTAAAGCATGCCTATTCTGTTTCATGAGCATCTTTGCACAGTTGCCAGAGAGAAAAATAAGAACAGAAATGCTTACATTCAAAAAAGTCATGAAGATACAAACTCTACTATTATAAAATACTATTTTTGAAATTATTTAGCTAGACACTTGTGTGCTTTTATAAAATGCTAAATAGTTTATATATTTTTATCAAACTATGTGAATCTCATTTTTTTTTATTCCATATAGCATGCAGGAAAGTTCTTCACTTTAAAGGCTCTCAGAACAGCTCTCAGAAAAGCTGCTAGTCCCTTAAAAGAAAGTTATCTGCAGAACACCTGCAGCATTTTAAGTCCACAAGCTCCCACTCCACTGGCAGAGACAAATCAATGCCTTTCTTGAGGAACACTAAACAACCAGCTCCCATATGAATACATTATATTTCTCAGTCTTAAAACAAGTCTGCAAGTTTCTACCTGACCTTCTACTAATACCAAAACTCCCTTTGTATGAATGAAGTCTAGAAACAAACTACATTTATTTAGAACCAAGGTATTAGTTTGCCTTTCCAACAGCCAAGTCTTCAGTCTGGGGACAGAGGACAAGTTCATATTAGTAAGGTCCAGAGCAGGTTCCCTCCAAAAGAAGGCGTGCTGCTTTTCTCTTCATGCTCTCTATTGCCTCTCATCTGCTTGTTCAGTAGCAATGAAGCTCCAGAGCAGGTGAACTGACTTGCTATCCGGCAAAAATCTGTTCTAAGGAAATTATTTGGGAGTGTGTGTGGGAAGAGTAGGTTCCTCTAGGTCTAGAAAACCTTCCTTTCTGCAGTGAGTCTCTTAACTTGAAACTGCACTCAAAGGCACTCAGAAGTAACTTCTACTTAGAATAACCCATGCAGCAGCTGAGAAGAGCAACAGCCCAACTCCAGCCACTTGATTCTGATTCTTAATCTCAATTTGTATTACTGTGATAAGGGCCTGGTCTATCTCAGATTTGTTTTGCTAGTTTTTCAGCCACACTAGTGCTCTGATACTCATGTTTATGATACAAATGCACAAACAGGTGCATTTCATAATTCACATTTCACAGGTGCACCTCCTTCACAAGTGGTGAAAATGAGCAGACCCACATATTTTAGCAACTATCAGTTTCCCTTATATTCAACTGCCTACGTAACCACTGACTGACAAGCAACTAGTTCTCATCTTTTGGAACCAAACTCGCTTTCTATTACTCGATTTCCCCCCCTCTGCCCAAGCTAAAACAAACTTGAAAAAATTGACTTTACAACTGGAGTACCAGTAGACAACCCTATTGATGTTGTGTAATATGATCTGCACACTTTTTCCCTTGCAGTAAGTTCAAATTTCAGAAATTAACTGACTGCCAAAGGTCAAGGCCAGTGTTGGTATTTCAGTCCAATAAGCAAGTTAGGGTTCTGTTCACACAGCTGGTAGTATGGTCTGCAGGTGGTACGATTCCAGGCTCCATTAATCAAAACAAAATCCATTCCTTCTATTTGAAAAATCAAGTTGTGTGCAGTGTGAGTCACTAATTTAAAAAAAACTCCAAAATAACAGATCCCAGAAGGAAGCTCCATAGTCACAATCACATATGGACCACAGCAAAAGGAAACCAATGGCATGAATGCTATGTCTAAACAACTTGTTTTGAGACTAAAGAACAAACACATGAAGTCACCCATCTAATTCTAAACTATGATCTTCAGAGCGAGCACCTAGAGTAATTTTGTATATTACTGGAATATGTCACTGACTACATTGACACATTCAGGATGTCAGACTTCATTTTCTGAAGGATGAGTGAATAGAATGAAACCCTTCAGTAAAAATTTTCGTACCCACAATCTTATCTGTCAATATACCTTATGACCATTCAGTAACACAATTAGTTGTAGAGGTGAGAAACAGTAATAGTGAAGCTTAGCATTTAGTATCTTAATGTCACTACAAACAAACGTTAAAATCAAGCCTTTGATTTAAAAGCAAGAAAATCTACTCAATTTGCAGCAAATACCATCTCCAGTCCACAGAAAACAGGTGTTATTCTACTTTTACTATAATCACAAATGCAAAATTGTCCGCATTTTTATTAAAACTACTGAATTTAAATCCAACAGTTTAACAAGATTTTGGCCTCTGCATAAGTGATCCGCATGCAAGCTGGGTGTAAAAAGACACTCATTTAGTACAGGAATAGAGAACTCCTTTGTCTCAATGTACTAATTTAAAGCAAGCAGTGATTTATGTAACAAAAAACCCAGGTTCTAGAGAAGAGGATGAAATAGAGCAAAGATATGCAACCCCCACTCTACACATTAATACAGTACCTGGGCGCTGAATCTGTGAACATCATCAGAGGCACTGACTAGATCAATGGAAGACATGGAGGAAGAGTGACTATAGGGCTACCAGAGACAGACAAAGAAAAAACCAAGTAATCAGAACAAAGGCACAACAGAGCATTCAGTACCAACTTGCAAGCACAAGATAATGAAGAAAAGGAAACAAAAGCACCCTAAGCAGCAAGCACAGCAGCAAATGCTGATTTCATGCACCTATTATGTATTATGCTCCAAACGTAGCCTTGAGAGGAGCATAGTGTTTCTAGTCAACTGATCCTGATACAAATGGCTGGATTATTATTTTCATAAAATCAATTGAATTAATTCTGGTGAAGGTATCTTAAAAACACTGATGTTAGCAAGTTGGGATTTCTTCTTTACTATTGAACTGACAAGCTTGATACAAGTCAAGAATATTCTAAATAGACACTTAAATCAGGATTTTTTGAGCCAGGATCAAAACCAGTCCTTCTCCAGTTCCAGCTACTTCATTTGAGAACTAGTAAATCATTGAAAGTTACTAGAAACACCTAAAAATAAGATCTCACCTACCCATACAAAACATTATATAGAAATGTCACAGGTCACCCCATTATTCAGAGGGGATCATGAGAAATATCTTACCTTTTGGACAAATCTGTGAGTCCCCACAGCAGAATATGCATCTCCAGAAGGCAGGGATGTTGGCCAGTGTAATCTGACCTTTTCACTTTGGGACTGCAACAAAATAGGTGTAATTATTAGTAGTCAGCTGCTATTGGGTGGGCTATGAAACAGAGCGAGTCATCCTCAATCTACATAGTGGTCACTAACGACTAATGTTATCCATGACAGGCATGAAGCTGTCATCCTGCTGGAATTCCCAGTAGGTGAATGGGCCTGGAGACTGAATTTGTCTACACTTCAAGATGTATATCTTAGTTAAAGAAAACAGATTGGAAGCAGTGAGGATCCATGTAGGAGCACAGTACTCACTCAAAACTTTTACCCTCTGCTAAGACACCTCAATATAGGTAAACTCCATTGGGTACCGTATGCCCACTAGGAAGTCTTTTAATTCTTAACCAAATAATTGTATCCAGTCTATTCATAGGTCTTTTAGACACTTTTAAGACAAAGGACACACCACTTTATTGACTCTCATTTTACATACTACTGTATGTTCTCACATTCTGCATATTTCTTCACATGCATCTTATCCCATTTTTGATCCCTGTCACTGAAATCCAGGCAAGAAATGAGTCAGAGAAGTAGCCATAGCCTACAGAATTTTTAAATAAAAAAGCAGCAACAGAACTACATCTTGCCTATTTCACATACCACTACAGTCAAAAGGAACTTCAGAATAATAATTAGATTTTGAGAGATAGCTGTGTGTTTGAAATTCTTGCACAGGGCATCAGTTACATACAAAGGTAAGTTTTATACAGGACACTTATTTAGGAATTAAAAACTAGAGACATTCAACTAGCTTAACATTTATGTTATCCTTTTCTGTGTAAGCTGTGAAGTCACTCTCCCAAAATTAGTGTTAAGCAACAATATTTGACTGTAAAAACATTACATTAGTTCCCCTTGTCACTGTCAGAATAAACTATCTATGGCTACAGGAGATACACCACAGGACTGAGTTTCAGTCGCAAAAGTCTCTTATAAAGCACATTTTTCAAGTATTTTGTTTTTACCTGTTCTTCCATTTTATCCTGTCTATCAAGAGCAGCTTCAACAGCATCAAAAAATTCTTCTTCGTTAATCAGACTATTAGGACCCTCCTAGAGCATAAGAAACAAAACTAGTTCAAAATTTTGGAGACATGAGAGTTTGACCTCAGTTTAATTTTAGAAATATTTATTTATCTATGATGCAAACAGCTGAAGCAAATTTCTTCTATAGACTTCAGATATTTTCACCAATATTCTCAAATTACAATTCCTCTGCTACTTGCTAAAGGAAGCTATTTCCCTTAACTAAAATTTTGGGATAGTTGTAGAAAGAACACCATCAAACAGGAAGCTGAGTAACAGTGTCAATATGCTTTGACAATGGTTTAGGTTTTAATTAACATATATCTTTTCTTTAAAAATGTTTACAGTGTTTCCACATAAGGTACACACATTAACATAATTGTATAGTTAGACTCATTCCAAGCATTCAGTGCTTTAGGGAGGATTTCAGATATGTGATCAAAATGTAACAAGACACGACAAAATTCTGGGGATCTCTACTGAAAATTCTTGGGAAAAGCAGTTTTTAGCACCAGACAGTAGGTAGAGTTGAGTCAACTATTGAAAACTCAAATAAAAATAAAACGGTGATTTCAGAAAGTCAGGTTTACTCCTTTTACTATATTGTAAAATAAGCTGGTCCAGCAAATTTCAAAAAAATAAAACAGGGATACCTGGGAGAAGAAGCTGGGTTCATAATCAGGCAAAGTCTAACTTGCTGCCCATCCTTTCCTTTCACAGTGCTTCAGTCACAACACAGAACCTAAGCTCAAGTACCTTTTAAATATCTCAACATATCAGTAGTATTTCTCAGGCTATGATTTGTAAAGAGAAACATGTTTGATTGATTTACATGAAAGGGTCAGTTCCTAAAAATCATGCAAACTGTATTACAGGTGCACTAGCTTACATTATTCTTCGGAAGGTGATTTAAGAGTCTTAGAATTTGACTAAACAATTCATTGAGGAGGAAGCTGCTGAAATGCAATTTAACCGATGAAAAGAACCTAAACCCACTAAACCTGTCTACACAAAATTTTGAGTGGCTGTGACAAGTTAAGAGTCATCTTCAGTTAGACTTCAGCTTCTAGGACTGCATCTGCGGTCGGGGTTTTCATATTTGCTTTATGTGTCTATACAGCTGAACTATTAAAAAGGGAAAGTACAAAACTATTGCATATAAGCAGTACCAAGTGTACTAGAAAAGTAATAAAAAATCAGCACAAACATCTGTAAGCAAAATGGGAAAAGACAGGCTTCCATTCTCAGGTAAACTGAAGACTGAGATTCTTCATACAGTTTCACTTTCCAAGGAAAGTGGCATGAACACACTTGCACAAGCCAAACACCTTGATTTACACACTCCTGTTCCCCCTTTGAGAAACAAACCAATTTTCAAAGGCATTGTATTTTTAAAAATTTTAAAAGCAAAATTTGTACCTCATAGTCCGGCCCTCCAAAGTGGGACTTTTTCTTCAGTTCTGTCACAGCATTTTTGTATGCTTCTTCAAATCTTCTCTTTTTCTCTGACTCCTGCAAAATTACGTTATCATTTGATGTGGTGAGAATGAATTGACCAACAATAGTCAACATGTCAACATATGGAATGACCAGTGTAATTTTTTCCCAAGTAACAATAACAAAACTGCCGATTTTCAGAATTTATTTGCATGCATGCAGTACATGTGCCTGTATACATGCATATATAATATAAAGCCTGTGGAGATAGCTACCTTGAGGACACCTTCTTTAAGTCATGTGGAAGAAACTAGATCAGCACGCAAAAACTGGTACCTTGTTTAAGCATAGCTATTCATGGTTGACTGGGGGTCAGACTGTGTACCTGACAGTTCATATAAACCTCCCTGACACAGACACTTGGGCAGGGATGACAAAGGGTGGAAAGTAAGACTGGTTAAAAAGCTAACTGGTTGATCATGGTGAAATACTAATGAGTCACAGCACGTAAGTTTGTATCAATCACTAGCTGCCACAGGATCAATCTGAATCATCTTACGAACCCCATGCAGAGACTTAACAACTCAACATCATTCTCCCGTAATAGGTGTATGACTCTACTAGAGTCACCGGTGTTGTCTGCATTATTGTGTATTTTGAATAAAAAGTAGTAATGCCAAAATCAGATTAGGTCTAATACTCCCTCTGCAAATTCTACCTAATGCTTAGTGAAAAAGTTATAAAAAAAATCTGACATTTTTGTAGAATTCAGCTTTAATACTCAAGATGCTTCTCTGTCCCCTTTCAGAATCACTTCAAGTGGAAGAAATTTAAGTTTCATGGTGACAATTGGACAGGAGAGACGCTACTTCTTGCACATATAAGTATTCAGCAACCCAATTTGTCAGTGCGTAATAGAGCCTTAAGCAATACTGAAAAGCTGAGTTCCGCTAACTGGGAATTTATTGGTAACATTCACTATGGAACGCATTTTGTGGTTTCCAATGAAAAGTATGAAAAGTCAACCAACAGTTGTGATATATTAAAAAACCCAACAGAATAGTCCATATAGTTGACCACGTGGAGAGCGACAGTGGTTGAGTGCTGTGTCCTTAAAACTGAGCTAGACTGAGATGGACAGGGGGCTTCCCAGAGACAGAGAAGCCCGAAACAAGCTGGGAATCTCATGAGGGAGCCATGAGGCTGACGGGGCTGAGGGTGGGTCAGGCACACAAGGTGAGCAAGGGGCAGAACATCAGGATGCAGGCACACATGTGCAGGGCGGGTGGGAAGCAGCCTGCACTGATTGGTCCCATCCTGGTGCTAGAGGAGAACATGGCCACCACATGGTCCAATTCCACTGCAAGAAAGAATGTGGGAATCCAGACCGAGCTCCCGCACAAACACACGGCCCTGCAGGTCTCTGGCTGCAGCAAATGCCTGAGCCTGGCACTGGTACCCGAGGGAGCTGGAGACACCACCTGTGTGTGGTGTGATTGAATAAACCATCTGCTCAGGCAGGTGGCTGAACTGAGGCAGGAGGTAGAAAGGTTAAGAATTATCAGGGAACGTGAAAGTGAAATAGATCGGAGCCATACCCTGAGGCTGAGCAGACAGAGACTCTACATGAAGTGGATGGCTCCCTTCCCTCCTCTCACCAGGCGGGAAGAAGGGACTGAAGGGACCTAATGGACAAGGGGGAAAATGGAGACAGGTCACTCCTTGGAGGAGCAAGCCAAGCCCTTCCCAGCCCCTCCTCACCTTCCCAGTTGCCCTTGCACAAAAGGTATGGGGCTTTGGAAGTTGAGGGCCAGGTAAATGCGGACAGAGAGGAAGATCCATCCAATGAGTTGTTCAGGCCTAGTCATTCACCCCTATGCCTTAGGAATTCCTCAATTAAGAAAAAAAGAAAGGTAATTGCGGTGGGTGGCTCCCTTCCAAGGGGAACAGAGGGTCCCATTTATCAACCAGACCTATCCCGTAGGGAAGCCAGTTGCCTCCCTGGGGCCAGGATTAAGCTGTTTGGCCCTCGGATTACTGGCCGTTACAGATATTTCAAGTAGGTGGTGATGAGGTAGCTACAAGAAGTCTAAGGGCAATGAAGAAAGACTTCAGGTCCCAAGTCTGGGACTAGGACTGGATCCAGATGCCCCCAGACTCCCCTCTGGGAAGGAGTGTAGAAAGCAAGGGGGTCCTTCTCTGAACATCATCACTTAACGGGAGGGTCTCCCGGACAGTTCTCTCGGACCCTGTTCTCCATGCAGTAAATAACAAAGTGCACCTTGCCATCAGACCCGGTTCAAGCACAGTCACATTCGTTCTCCCAGACTCTGGCTGAGCTGGACTGGTGCTTGTCAAGACATCAGAAGCACAGGTAGTGTTCTCCTCTATCCCACCAACTGCAGGGATTGAGGAGGGGATAAACAGGAAGAGCCAGCCAATTAACTCTTGGCTCCAAGACTGGTGCAACCAGTAGAACTTTGGTTTCTTTGATAATGGGTTGGTCTACATGACACCAGGCATGCTGAAAACAGGCAGGGAAAGCCTAACCAGAAGGGCGAGAAGAATCCTGGGGAAAAAAATCAGCAGGGCTCACTGAAAGGGCTCTAAACTAGGTTTGAAACGCGGTGGGGATGAAACCAGAATTACTGAAGTGGAGCCTGGGAACAGCATGCCAGTGCCCATGGATAAAAGTACTACCAAGGTCTTGTCGTCTGCTGTCTCANTGCTGTCTCAGTGGAGGTGGGGGTTGGTGACCCATGTGGTAGCAGAGACATGAGGCATAGTAATAGGCCAGCAACTACAGAAAGGTCTGAGCATGGTCAGGTAGGTAATGGGGCTTGTCCCTCCCCAAAAGTGGCAGGACAATTAGCCAAACTGAAGTGTATCTACACGAATGCACGCAGCATGGGCAACAGGTGGAACTGGCGGCCGTTGTACAGCAGGAAAATTATTATATAGTTGCCATCACAGAAATGTGGTGGGATGGCTCACAACTGGAGTACTGTGATCGATGGCTACCAACTCTTCAGAAGAGATAGGCAAGGAAGGAGAGGTGGTGGGGTGGCCCTGTATGTTAGGGAAAAATTTTAATGTCAGGAACATAACAATGTGTTGAGTGTTTGTGGGTAAGAATCAAGGGGAAGGACAATAAAGCAGACATCATGATAGGAGTTTGTTACAAACCTCCCAACCAGGTTGTAGAGGTTGATGAAATATTCT
>VXBW01005600.1:0-137912 GCA_013400375.1 Thinocorus orbignyianus | reverse complement strand
CAGGGACACCTCCCACCAGAACCCANTGTCAGCGTAACTTGCAGTTCTCACTGAGGCCTACTGTGGCTAAAATCCTACTTAGGCTAAACACTGAGGCTAACAAGAGGATTGCTTGTACAATGCTTCCATGGATCCAGGGCCCTGCTCCCGCAGCCATTCTGCAACAGAGAGTGAGGTGGGATGTTCTCCTTGCGGTGGAATGTGGCTCATGGACTGAAATGCACCTGAGTACTTTCCGTCTAGAAACATGTCCCTGGTATTGGGATGCTTCCTACCAACAGCTTCTCAGCTACCGGCATAATCACAGAATCATAGAATGGTTTGGGCTGGGAGGGACCTTAAAGACTATCCAGTCCCACTCCCTGCCCTGGGCAGGGACACCTCCCACCAGAACCCATTGCTCCAAGTCCCATCCAGACTGGCCTTGAACCCCTCCAGGGATGGGGCAGCCACAGCTTCTCTGAGCGGCCTGTGCCGGGGTCTCACCACCCTCACAGCAAAGAAGTTCTTCCCCAGATCTCATCTAAATCTCCCTTCTTTCAGTTTGAAACCCTTCCCCCTCATCCTATGGCTCCCCTTGCTGATCAAGAGTCCCTCCTCAGCTTTCCTGGAACTCCTTTAAGGACTAGAAGGGGCTCTAGGTTCTCCCCGGAGCTTTCTCTTCTCCAGGCTGAACACCCCCAACTCTATTTTCATAGGAAAGGCCTAAATTTGGAGAAGGAGGGTGTCAGTTCCAAGTGATCTAGGCATTGTTTCATTTTTCATGCCCTATTCCTATCTGCTGGAATCCTAGAGAGTGTTATCAGGAGATTTGTTGTCCTGTCTTCTTCCATCCCATTTTCCTCTTGTTTTTCCATCACCTGGCAAGGAAATTTGTGGGCTGCCAGGATGGACTCACAGACAGAGCATGCAGGGTGGCCGGAGCCCCAGTTCATTCACAGATGCACCAAAGTCAACATTTCCCTCCTCTGAACATCTGAGAAACTTGATTAGAAATGCTAGCACTGCTTACCCATCCATTAAGTGTTTGGTTTTGCGATAGCTGACAAATAACGGAGGTTTGCAGCACACACAAATTTTTGCTGCTTCTGCAAACTTCAGTAGGATAAACAAGGGCATTTTTCATTCATTTTAGGAGTGCTGATAGCAATTTCTGATTTTAGCTTGAACTGAGATTTTCCTTGTAATAGAACCTTTGACGTCTATTCTCTAGTTTTGTCTGGAAGGGCTTTGAAAATCTTTCCTCAGATTATCCATCCTGGCATGTTTGGGTTTTGGTTTTGGTTGAAAGGTGACATGGTTATGAGATAACCGTGTTTCAAACAATCCCCTTTTTTCAGGGCTTCAGGCAGAGTCACATCTTTGAACCCTCTCAGCTGAAAATCACAAGTCAGAAGCATCTCTGCATTAGCACACGGACAGGAATTGACAGTACTTAATAAAATTTACTATCGCCTCCAGCAAGAACAATACAAACATCTCACATATTTGAAAACAATTAATACTTCTGACTGAGGACAGGCTGCTAAACAGGAAAGCACACTGGAGATGAACGACAATGGGCTGGTTTCACTGTAAGATGCACAAGGGCAGCCTCTTCCCAACACAAGGAACTGCTTAGTACCCAGAGCCAAGGCAACATCACCAGAGGTATTTGCCCAAGGATTCAGATGCCAAGTCTATGTGGCATCAACAATTCTGCTCTCTTTTTTTCTGATTAATATGATGTAGATTTATCTGACCTGCATAGCTGTCAGTATCGGGCAGCGAACCACAGACTAGTTTGGATTAGAAGGGACATTAAAGGTCATCTGGTTCCAACTCCCTGCCCTGGGTAGGGATACCTCCCACCAGACTAAGTTGCTCAGATTGTACTGGTCCCTGTACAGACACCAACCTGTGCTGAAAGTGTTGTCCAAACCCTGGAGAGAGGGGTGGGATGTTCTTGCAGTGAGGCAAAGTCTTGGAAGGTGGAGAGAGAGAGAGAGCAAGAGATGAATAAACAATTCAAAACCACACCAACATTCAGAGTCCTTTTTAGGAGGAGAAGTGGGCTCTGATCCTCTATTCCCAGCTCCCTTCTGTATTCTTCTTATCCTTACAGTAGAGCAATAGAGGGTATAAGTTAGAGAAGATGGAATGAGCAGACCTAGGACAGAGGGAGAAATGGGGCTGCAAGGAGCAGGCTGAGAGCTGATTCCTGACCCTGGCAGGGTGCCTGGCTGCTGGGTGAGCACAGGCAGGCAAATAATCAACACAGCCTGGCCCCTAAAAGCAGTGCTCTTCTTGCCCCTGCCCATTTGATATTCCCAAATTTCCTCTTGCACTCTGAGAGATCCAGCTGAGATGCCCCACGTGCTCTCGTTTAGAAACATCCCCATTGACCTGCCTGCAGCGCAGAAGGTTTGCAGCCACCAGGAGCAGCCTCCTGGACTTCAGGTTCACTCAGTGGTTGCTGTAGCACAGCACTCAGAAGGGGAGCAGCAGGATTTATTGCAATGAAGCAGCACTGATGTGCCAAGAGCAGATCGAAGTGTGTGACCACAGCTCCTGCTCGACGATTCTTGTTAGCAATCAGAACATCAATACTAGCTCTCCAAGGAAACTGTATTTTACCCTCTTCCCTTGGAGCCAAACTTCAACTCATTTTGGCTGATTCCCTCCCCCAAAAAAACCCTCTCTTAATCCTCATATTAAAGACACAAGGTTTGGCTCAGCACTATTTCACCACAGAGACAGCATTTCCTGGTCAAAGCCAGGCTGGATGGGGCTTTGAGCACCCTGGTCTGGTGGGAGGTGTCCCTGCCCAGGGCAGGGGGCTTGGAACTGAATGATCTTTAAGGTTCCTTCCAACTCTAACCATTCTATGACTCTATGACAGAAGACAGGCTTTTTTATTTATTTAGAGCAGCATTTTGTTCAATGTGCTCCTGCCAGGCACAACTCATGTTATCCCAGCACTGCTGCTGCCACAAATAGCTCTCTCCACAACAGGCTGTCAGCGACCGTGCTCCCTCAGTGTGGCCTATCTCAGTGGATCCGGGTGGATCCAATCTGAGTGGATCTGATGATGGAAACTGGGGTTTACAGAGTTTTGGGCCAACCTGAACAATATGGGTTGCCCTTGACCACCCTTCCTCCTCCTGGGGACAAGCTGGTGATAGGAGTTGCTGCAGATGGTCAGCAGCACTTCCATGAACAAGAGGAAAAGCCAAGCTGCTCTGCATGGCCTCAGGCCCTCCGTGCTGCCCTTGTCCCCAGAGCCAGACAGATGTCTCCTCTGTTGCTCCCCCAGCCATCACCTCTTTGCAATACCCTGGAGAGAAGACAGGAGCTTCTGCTCTGACTTCCACCACAGCCAGGCTGAGGGACACAGCAAAGGGCAGCATGACCTGGAGCAACATCTGGAACAAGTTTACTTGGGCTGGGGCACAGGAAGAGAGAATTTTGCAGGGCAGATGAATTATTCAGACAGACCCTGCTCTGCTCTGTGTGCAAAGCCAGCAACTGCCATCAGCTCACAGGGAGAGCTCCCACCCTGTTTTACTTCTGCAGAAAACAGGGCCATCAGTGGTGAAAGAACTGATGAAGATGGACCAGGCTTTAAAGCCACTTCAGCATGCAGAAATGGGGCACTTATCAATGCTTTTCTAGTCTTAGGAACAGCAGGCACCAAAAGCTGCTCTCACAAAGGATGATCTCTGCAATTCCCAGCAGAACAGCAATCATTGTCAGGGTCATTTATTATAGAACTACAGAATGGTTAGAGTTGGAAGGGACCTTAAAGATCAACCAGTCCCACCTGGGCAGGGACACCTCCCACCAGACCAGGCTGCTCAAAGCCTCCTCCAACCTGGCCTTGAACCCCTGCAGGGGCAGCCACAGCTTCTCTGGGCAACCTGGGCCAGGGTCTCTCCAGCCTCACAGCAAAGAAGTTCTTTCTCAGATCTCATCTCAGTCTCTCCTCTTTGAGTTTAAAACTGTCCCTCCTTGTCCCATGGCTCCCCTCCCTGATCACGAGACCCCCTCCATCCCTTCCAGAGCCCCTTTAGGTACTGGAAGGGACTCTAGGTTCTCCCCAGAGCTTTCTCTTCTCCAGGCTGCACCCCTCCAGCTCTCTCAGCCTGTCCTCACAGCAGAGGGGCTTCAACCCTCCCAGCATCTCTGTGGCTTCCTCTGGCCCCACTCCAACAGGTCCATGTCCTTCTGATGTTTGAGGCAGCACTGGGGGTGGGGGAGAGTGTTTCCTCAGAGCAGAGCAGAATGTCCCCCCTGCCCTCACCGTGCTGGCCATGCTGCTGGGGATGCATATTGCTGGGGCCTGTGGAGCTTCTCATCCACCAGCATCCCCAAGTCCTTCTTCTGAGGGCTGCTCTCCAGCCATTCCATAAGGAAGTGCTACTGCTCAGATAGAAAAGTCCCAGCCCATCAACTTGGACGCTCTGTGCTGGCTCAGCATGCAGCTGGGGCTGTTGGTAGGTGTGGTACTCACCATGAAAAGCAGTCAAAGCTAAAAACCAATGTACTTTTTTCTTGGCTCTTGGTAAGTGTTGCACGTCAGCTTTCTCCTGAAGAAAGATATCCATTCCCCTCTTCACTCAGTTCTGTAAGGAAATTCTCACCAAACTTCCTTTAAACAGAGTTTGAGGCAGGAGAAACGCCAGCACTTCGCAGAGGGAGGATGGTAGATGACCTTGGCCAGGGCCCAGAGCTCCAGGAAAAAACCCATTTTGCATTTCAAGACATGGATTTACAGCCTTATGGAGAAAAGCAGACTCATATTCTTCTGCGAATGGCTGACACGCAGCTTCCGAGGGCTAATGAATTTTCCGAGAACTCATTTGTAAATCCAATAATTAGTTTATGAATAACAATTAATTAAAAATTGGCTCCCCCAAGAAATGTAGCATGTCATCCTGTCATTTGTCCTGATTGATCTTCACACAAGAATATTGCAAATGCCTGGGACACATATATTGGAAAAATTAACTGAAACCTGGCACAAAGGCTATATTTTAGCAAAAATTGATTGAAGTGAAATGCAATTATTAATGATTGTCATGTATAATTGCTGTGATTATGGGCTGCGTTCTGGGGAAGGGACATGTAATTCAGACAATTGGCACGTCAGGGATAATTCGATTTGTCACCACCTCCCTCCTTAACTCATTTGCACGCCAGGATGGCGCAGTGTCCAACTGGGGAGGTGTCCCCATAGGATGGAGCAGCATGTCCTTCCAGGGGACTCTTGAGGGCGACTGTCACTTCACAGCTCTCAATTTTAAATGAAGTCAAAACTGGGAAAGGCTTGTGCTGTGCTGGTCTGGTGAGCCCATCCGAACACAGAGCAGGTGGCTCTGGGGGACTGCAGTCACCATGACACATGTTATCTTAAAAACGTGTTCAAACTTTTTGTTGTTGTTTTAACAATTAGTAAAAGTACCAGAAACCTGATATTTTGCTGGAGCAAAGTACATTTTAAAGTGACAAGAAATGTTCTGAAATTTAGCCCCCCTCTAGAGGAGAAAGATCAAGTAGGAGCACTAAGTTCTGAAAAAGGAGACAAACATTCAATTTCATGTTGACTGTTAAGTTTTAGTTGACTAAAAATAGTGTTTTTTAAGGTGGTGTTCATCTTGCCTGAAAAGAAACAGCCCCAATTTTGTTTCAGTATGATACGTGCCCTTTTTCTTCTAGATTTTTTGGTTCAGCAGCTGAAGCAGAATATTCATTATTTTTCCAAATCTGCATGCAACCAAGTTGTTAGTTTAAAAAATTAAATATGATATATACCAGTACCTTTTGTCTGCTTTTCAGTAGCTGAGATAAACCTAGACCAGCTCACAGCTGTACTCGCTATGCTTTTTGGTCTGTCACTGAATCTGCCTTTATTATTTTCAAAATGATTTCAGGCTGATTCTACATATCTTCCAGTGCTTAAAAAGGAGATAATTTGGGTTCTTGATTAGGTTTTGTGTACAAAATTTTAAATTATTTAGAATAAGTGAGGCAATTCCAAAGAAACAAACAGTAGCAGTCACAAGTGACAAATGACTGTAGCAGCAGAGTCAGGCTCCAGCCTTGCTGTCTGTTGGCATCCACGGTTGGGAACTGGTTGGGAACTTGTTGTCCTGGGCCCTCACTGCAGTCAGAGTAGAGGCACGGGTCAAATGAGTCCCTATAAAGGATGCCTGGCTTCGGTGTCCATCCCTGGATGAGGTGGATCTGAACACCTGGATGTTGTCCCGCAAACAGCCCAGTCCTTTCACCTGGATAAAATAGTCTAAAGGTCCCTTCCCATGCTGGCTTACAGCAAGTCGATGGGCTGAGACTCTGGGAGAGGAGCCTGGGCAGAGGGAGGGAGGTCCTGGCTGTGCAAAACCACCTGCCACTAGCTGAACCACCTCCACATGTCACAGAATCATATAATCAACTGGATTGGAAGGGACCTTTAAGATCATCGAGTCCATCTATCAACCTGACTCTAACAAACTCACCACTAACCCATGTCCCTCAGCACCATGGCTGCCTAGCTTTTGAATACCTCCAGGAGTGGTGACCCCACCACTTCCCTGGGCAGCCTCTTCCAGTGTCTGATAGCCCTTTCAGTGAAGAAATTTTTTCTCTTATCCAGTCTAAACCTCTCCTGGTGCAACCTGAAACCATTTCCCCTTGTCCTGTCGTCTCTTACTTGGGAGAAGAGACCTGTGTCCAGGCCATGTGGGGACAGACCCCACATCCTGTCTTTCCCAGCGAGGGCCAAAAATTGCAGGGTAGACTGAAGATGGCCATTGTCCTTCTGGCAGTACATTTGTCTCCCCATGCAGAAGCACTACCCAGAGCCCTGGAAAGTGCTGGCCAAGGCTCTGTTCAAGGCTTCTGGACAGCGAGAGCTTTCTCTTCATGACCCAAAGCTCCCCTGTGTCCCGCAGACACTCAGAACAGTCTCTGCGATCAGGAGGGCTTAAAAAGGTCCCATTCTCCTTACAGTCCCTTTTGTGCTCACTGTCCAGTAGCCTTCTAAATGCAGCCAGGAAGGGCCATTAAAATACCAGTTTACAGCAATTTCAGTGCAAAGTCCAGAGCCTGACACAAACTGATGTGCTCACAAATAGAAGCCGTGTTTAGATGGGGGTAGGTTTATGATAGCTCACAGCAGGAACCACAGGCAAACTGCAACTTAGGACCGTTATTATAAATCCAAAAATTCACTGTTTTATGATACACATAGAAGAAATGCTGGTATGCCTGGGGTCCAGAAATGCACAGCTGAAGTACTAAAGAATTTTTAATTCTGTCTTGCAATAATGATAAGCAATAACATGTTATTGTCAGAAGGCATCTGAGATCACACACATTCAGGTTTTTAAAGCTTATTTGATCCTAGGTTGGTTTGGGTTTTTTTTTTTTCATCCCAATCCTTATATTTAGGCTTCTCTTCCTTCATATGAAGAATTCTTTGAACTGCTTGAGTAGAGCAGGTCATGACCTCCTTCTCTGATGTCAGCAAAAAACATCACCCAAAATGTCATCCCCTCTATGATTGGTTTCCTAATGGCCAGGCAAACATGAACTGTTGCTTCAGGCATCTCCCATTTCTCCCCACTTAGGCTGAAAAATAGGAAAATACACACTTGTCCATCAAAGGAAGAAAGAGGAGGATGAACACAAATTATCCACAGGGGTTCCTAGGAGAGTCGCCCAAAGCCTCCCATGAGGTGAAACCTAGACTGATGAGTCCTTCTACCTGTCTATTTCTTCAGCTCCACACCCAGAGAGAGTTTATCTGTTTACAGATAATGTAACATTCTGAGACATTTGGGCGTGAATCCTAGGTAAAAAGCTTTCCAGCAAAAATATGCTCTAGCCAGCCCCTGCAGCAACGCTACATGGCACTTAGATCTCTGGATAGAAACCAGCCTCTCTCTCCCTTGCTTAGCTACACCCTTTGGAGTCTTTGCACCTGAAAGATTGTTCATTGTGCGAGTTTTGTGCCTAAGTGAATTAACGTTCTATTTATCTATGAGAAATCTAGCTTTTCTTTTCCTTTCCCTAAATACCATGCATCATCTCTGAGTACAAAATTAATTGTATGGATGTTTAGTGTTAATTGGTTAATGTTTTTAATTTAATGAAAATATGGTCTTTTGGGAAATTTAGCATCTTTTGTCAAATTAATTTGTTGCTTATAATGAGTCCAAAATCAAAATATCTCATACTTCTCCAACTTTCTGTTGAATTAAAAATCATTAAACTTTACTTATTTCTTTACTTTTAACTTATACATAGTTTGATTACTTTTTTCCTCAAGTAAAGGGTTCAACTGTTCAGTGTCTCTGTCACCAAAACCAGTGATATATTTGCACTATTAGTAACCCATGAGAAATTCCTTCATCTTGGTAAATCTTTCACCTCCTTCCATTCCAGATGAAGTTTCAGACATTTGTTCCCATGTAAATCTATGTCTTTGAGACCCTCCTGTAGTCCTTCAAGAGAAAGAAATGCTCTTGGAAGGCAGTTCATCTCACCCTTTGGCAGACCTCTGGAGGGGTTCAGGAGATGGTAAAGCTGTTTTCTATGCTGATTAAAAAAAGATACCAACAGAGCTGATCTGAAGGCTGGTGAGATGATCTCCATTCTTGAGGTGGTGGAGCAGCCCTTCAATTAAACAACAGACTTGAGATGGATCTGTCCACACATTTTTCTTCACAAAGCACAAAAGTCAACGAAATGGTCCTTGAGCTTTGAGTTATGTCTCACCTGAGTGTAAATTAGAATGAAAAAACTTGGCTTAGAGAAGCTCTGCTCAACGGAAAAAAGGAACTACTTGGAGTTGGCATGACGTTCCATCAGCTCAGCCCTTTGGTGGGCGGGGCAGAAGGGGGGGAAGCCTTTCTCAGCCTTGCTCTCTGTTCAAAACTATGTAACGCCTTCCAAGTTTGCACTGGGAGAATCTGCACAGCCCAATTAATCATTTTTACACATCATGTGCCATTTCCCTGACTCTCCCAGCATCTGCTATTGTTCTTGACTACCTCCTGCCCCTTGCCTTCTCCTCCTCACTCTCTGACCTGAGCTTTAGAGCAGAAGCTCTGCCAGTGCACTCAGGATTCCTCCAGACACATCAGACAGCAGCCAGCCAAGCTGCACAGCTCCTCTGCACACACAGAAAATGGGAAAAATGAACTGGTAGTCAGATATTGTCCACTAGAGAAAACTTCTTCATTGCTCTTACAAACATCTAACTAGCTAAGGCCACTGAAGGCAAAGCACCAGTTTCTCAGCTGTTGAGGGGGAGCGTGACAGTTTTGGCAGAAAACAATTCTCACTCACAGATAAGATAACAGAAAAAAATATAAGAGTTCTCAAGTGGCAGCTTCCTGTATTGCTTGGTTTAGTATCTTCACCCTAAATAAGTCCACGAGTCCGAGAAATTCACAAAGCTACACTTAAATCGAAATGTTCATAGCCCGTGGACAACATCAGTGTCCTTATTTCATGAATCACCTTTCTAATCCTCTGGGGTCACACCAAAGCAATGGTTCTCAAATGAGATGGAGGGTCAAGAATAATCTCGGACACGATGGTCAAGAAAGGAGCATTGCAGTATATTTCTATCCTGACTTAAATTTGATAACACGGATTGGGGCGGGGGGGAACTTAATCCAGAGATTTCTTCACTATTCACAGCTTGTGTTGGGGGGGTGGCAGAGTTATTAGAAAGATCTTGAAAGATGGTTGAGAAATGAGCAGATTTGGAGGAAAGCCTCATATCCTTAAGCATGGAGTTGCAATTGTTAAATATGGTCACCTGGTCTCTAGTCTGAGTTTTCCTAGCTTTAGCTTGCCACTCTTCTCATTTGGCCTTTGCCTTCTCAAGGAAGTTTGTGCCCTCAGCTATTGGAAATCTATTCCTGTACTCACTGTTGGATAGAGACCAGTGAACTTCTGTAATCAAGAAATGATATTTTCCCCTTGAACAGGGCTTTCCAGATCTCAGTCTTTCCTATGACTCTTCTCAAACCTTTCTGGTTTTCCTTTCTGATAGTTGCTTTTCTTGTGGAGGATAGCATCTGGACAGAAAATCCTTTAGAGATGTCACTGGGCCCAAATAAAGAGGTATCGCCGACTCTATCCTACTATCACTTGACCTCTTTGGATTTCTAGATACAAGGATCATGCTGGTCCCAGAAAACTCAGCCTCACCTCAAGAGCCAGCTTTAAAACTGTTTTGCACTCCTCCTGCAGTGCTTGGACCAGGTTTGGACACATGGTTTGGACAGGTTGGCAGTGTAGGGTGGCTTGAGGTAAAGCCTTCCTTGATGCTACCCTATCCTAAGCCTTCTCAGAGGCTTGGTAGGTCCCTGAAGGTCCTCAGCTGGGGTCTGTAGCCCATTCTGCCATCAGTAGTGTTAGAGAGGATGCCTCTGTGCCTGTCTTTTTGTGCTTCTCTGTACGGCCCTGACTGCTGTCTCCTCTGTGAACTTGGCAAGTAGTTCTGGATGATGGGGACTGAATTTCATCTCCTTGCATCAGCCCTGTGGGGGACCAGGCAGCAAACGGCAAGGCAGAGTGCACAGTTAATTTACGGGGAAATTGTCTTTTCTTGTGGTCGGTTTTGTCTCCTGGCAGTGCGCAAAGGCAGCACCATTATCTGTTTCTGCCAGCGCTTCTAGTGCTGAAATGTCTCTAATTAAAGGCATGCCGAGCTGTAGATATAGGATATCTTAATTACATGTGTGTGAATAAAGCATTTAACAAGATGTGAGAGGTCCTTCCCTTCCCCTTGGAGCCACAAGATCAAAGAGCAAACCCACTCCCTTGGAAACAGACAAAGTGTGTTGGTTTCCGGAGGGATGTTTTGTCACCAGACTTATCTCCAGACTTTTCTTGGGTAAGTGCCAACCTTTGAAAACAATTAAATAAGAAGAGGAGTAGCAAAACTTGTTGCTATAGGAGCTGTTTCCCTTGGAGAGGTAGCCCTCACTCAGTTGAAGCCCACAATGAAGAACTCAGAGAGTTAGGGTGATGCTGCCCCTCACCACAGAAGTGCCTCCTAAAGCAAGACCTGAACCGTCCAATTTGCAGCCAAAGGCTACTCATCAGCTGAATGGTTTCGTTTGATGGCGTCCAGTCCCCGGTTGGCAGGAGGCAGGTCTACCCTGATCCTGTCCCCGCTGTTTTGGAGTTAATAGACAATGTGTACACTGCTGTAGAGGCACCTTTTCCTTAGAAAGGTCCCACTTTAATAGGTTCCTCCTACTTCTTTACCCTACAGAGAAGCTCCTGCCAGTCCTAATTCTTGTGGTCACCTTTTATACCCACAGAAGGGTGGTCTGGCACAACATGAGTCAGGGAGAAGCAAATGAAGGCATATGTGACATATTGGGAAAATAATTGGGGTCAAATAGAGATGTTGGAAAAGTATATTCATATCTGTC
Source organism: Thinocorus orbignyianus (assembly GCA_013400375.1). NCBI lineage: Eukaryota > Metazoa > Chordata > Aves > Ciconiiformes > Thinocoridae > Thinocorus > Thinocorus orbignyianus. Next base: position 126,471 of record VXBW01005600.1, on the reverse strand, counting down.
TCCAAACATACACCTGGGCAGCACACACTCTCTAAGAATGTTGATTTGGGGTCTTGTGTTGTCCACTCCAGACATTTCAGGAAGAAAAGTGTGGTTTTGGATGAGGCTACCAGGAGATGAGCATTTAGTGAGAGGAACAGAGATCCTTTTTGCCACAGAAGTTGGGGTGTTTTGCAGAAGAGTAGTTACCCATGGTACAACTGAGGAATGAAGGGGACCCTGGTTGCAAAAGCTAGAGGATCACTTGCTCTAAGATCAGGGAAGAAAAAGGTCCCACAGAAAACTCATCAAGTCTGCAGTGACTTTTTATTGCAAGTCCTTTTGGGGCAGCTTCAAACACCAATGCAGAAGCCAATAGCATGGTGTGGCAGGTTTCTTTCTAGCCCTCTGTGGCTCTGGACAACACAGGAAATGTCCAAACCAGATTGGCAGGACAAAAACAAGTAAATATCACCAATGTGGGGGTTTTTTTCTTCAAAAAGCTGGAAGTGGTCATCAGAGACACGGTTTCCAGCAGGTCAACATCAGTTACCCTCACCTGCATTTCATTTCAAATCAAACACAATAGTCTGGGGCTATCCCTGGACTAAGACTAATCTGGAGCTGTGTCCAGGACAACTCATGGCTTGATGTGAGTTTGAGTGAAAACAGCGTCTAGAATCTGGCTCTCTGTTAAGTGAGTGAAAACTTTCATTCAAAGATGATCCATATTTCTAAAACATTTAGGGACCTTTTAGCTTTTTCCAGTGTGGTTACAGAGGGAAAGGTCATCAAGTCACACCAGTTGTAAGACCTCATTGGGTTTTGAAGGTAGAATGCAGGCTTCTAAATCACTTTGGAAAATCTTAGCTCAGCTCCCAACATCTACAATGAGGGACAAGATGTTTGGATGGAAGTCCTTCCCTCCATGAGAAAGGCAAGTCAGTAGCAGAGGTCACTAATTTATCACCTTTACTGCATCCCTGGCCAGGTGCCTGCAGAGCTTCCCTACATGATGCTACTGGGCAATCGTCCTTGGCAAGCAGGGAAGCGCACTTGGCTTGCCTCTAGAGCTTTTGCCATGCCAGAGGGAATCCACTGGCAACAACACTTACTTAGGAGCACTGGGATCTGGGGAAAGAAAGGTAAGGACAAGGTCACGTGAATAGTTTTAAACCGCTCTGCTTGCAGTTCCAAGGTACTGGACAGAAAAATTAGTAGAACATAACACAATACTATAAAACCACAAATAAAATACAGCTCTTTTCAAAGACAGTTGGGGGAAATGGAAAGAGAAAATCAAAGTTTCTATTTAAAGACAGTGTTAGGCCTGTTGGAAATGCTTCCTGTTGTGGAATGGTTCTGGAGGCCAGTTCATCACCAAACCACAGTACGACATTGCTGGTCCCCAGCTCATCTTGGGCAAGCTCCTTGCAATCCCAGGGGCCTCTCAAGACTCTTTCAATGCCCTGCACTGTGCACCTTCATCCAGGGCCACAAAGATGATCAGAGGGCTGGAGCACCTCTCCTATGGAGACAGGTTGAAAGAGTTGGGGTTATTCAGCCTGGAGAAGACTTAGAGCCCTTCCAGTCCCTAAAGGGGCTCCAGAAAAGCTGGGGAGGGACTCTTGATCAGGACGGGAGCCATAGGATGAGGGAAAAGGGTTTGACACTGAAAGAGGGGAGATTGAGATGAGATCTGAGGAAGAAATTCTTTGCTGTGAGGATGGCGAGACCCTGGCCCACGTTGCCCAAAGAGGCTGTGGCTGCCCCATCCGTGGAAGGGTTCAAGGCCAGGTTGGAGGGGGATTTGGTCTGGTGAGAGGTGTCCCTGCCCGAGGCTGTCTTGGGTGGGACTGGCTGATCTTTAAGGTCCCTTCCAACCCAAACCACCCTATGATTCCATGATCCCCTACATGGCTCCCACACCTGCGCCGGGGACTGCTTAGACGCAGCCTGTCCCAGAAGATGTCTGCAATGCTTTTCATCTAGCAATGTAATGAAAAACAACCACTCCTATTTCCCCTGAGTTTGGGTAAGCTTTCCCTCTTCATGACATTACTGTTTTCTCCATGGATCAATTTCCACCCTGACTGTCTTGGCTTTTTTTTTATAGTGGATTAAATTGTTTTGATTAAATGAAAATGCTGGTGTATTACCAGGGAGGCTCAGGGCTTCTTTATCATATAAACAAATGGCTAGGAGGTGGGTAGGATGATCACCAAGTGAGAGAAAAGCCTCTGCATGTTGCAGGGAGAAATGTTACGCTGAACATTCATCCCTGCAGTTCATTATCTCACGGCAATAGATTTTATATCTTGGCTTTCTTTTTTTTGCTGCCATAAAACATAATGGACTTTTTTCCAAGTTAAAGCTGTGATGCTGGGAATAATCTGTCCATCAAGCAATAGCACAAGGTGCTTTTTGAAAATTTCCTCCATAGCTTCAGTTCCAGTGTAAGCAGCCTTCCTGAAATAATTCAGGGGAAGCAGGGAAGCGGCTTCTGATGAGTCAGCACCGAGAGCACAGAGAGGTTTCAGGGCACGTACAAGCGCTTTGTCTGACTTCTCCTCCAGCAAGATGCAAAAAGACAGAATATCCACCCGAGGTAACTCTGGCACACTGTTGCCATGGTTTCCCGAACACTTTGTAATCATCAATAGATGTGTTCTCCCAGCACACTGCTATGGTCAGGGATTAATACCATCTTTGTTTTATAGATAGAAACCTAAGGCAGGGAGAGTCCAAGGACACACAGGAGCCAAAGCCAGGAACGGAAAGATTTCTTTCCTAGACACTCAATACAACCTCAAATTCTGGCTCTGACCTGGTGTACTCCCATTCATGGCACTTTCCACTGGTAACACACAGTCACTCAACAACACTTAACTCGATCTTTACGTTGATGCTGGAAGTGGTTTCACTGTTTGCCGCAAAGATATCCCACTTGGGAAATAACCCCATCCCCTTCAATACAGCCTGTACCAAACTAGGTGCAAGAGCAAGTCCCACATCTGCTTGGGTTGAGGAGTGGGGACAGGGAGTGGAGGGGTTTTAGGCAAGACGTTTTTCTCTCCAAATCCATCTCTGAGGTACACCCCAGGAAAGTAGCACAGAACACACCATAAATCACACTTTTAAGTTTTTTTGGCTATGCCACCTAAAGGGGTCGAGGGAAAGGCTACCAAAGCATTAGCTCTGTCAAGAACAAATATCACCAGCACTAAATTATGTTTGCCTTGAGGTTCCTAGGAAAAAAAAAAAAAAACCAACCAAACAAACAAACAAAATCACACTTACTTTTGTTGTCTCACCTGGAATTTTTACAGAAAAACAAGCTGGATTCTGCCAGCCAGAAGATAAATTGAACTGAAAGCCTATTGCAAATTTCAACCTCAGAAGGTCTATTTGCCTTACAAAATCTACCGCGTAGTAGAAATGGTTAATATTTCTTCTTACATTAGATTAATGCTTAAAGGTAAAAATACTGTTTAACACACACATCCACACACACCCACGTGGTTACATTTTTTTTACAGATAATACGTATTCACCTTTTTAAATTGATCCCCGCAACTGTAAAATGACAGTCTTATGAAACTGAGAAGCTATTTCTGAGTATGTCTGGCATTTACGGAGGGTGCAACACTTTGAAAATCCTCCTAATCCCTGACTACATTTTGAGACCTCCAGATAACTTTAGAAACTCAATTTCCATGTCTGTTCACAACCAGGGGCTACTTCCACAAGTAATTACAAAGGCAATTCTGTAAGAGCTATGAAGCAATTGTTAATTGAGTTTGGGCTTCACTTTCATTATTTTCCTCTCCTCTAAGATGGTGTAAAACCAAAGTAACTTCACTGAAGCTCCTGGAATTCAGAAAATAGAAATGAAGGACTGAAGGAGTACTGGAGCAAAGTGAAAATTCTGCCCATGTTCTTCAAAAATGTTGCCATAAAGGGAGACTCTAGAAACCCTCAGGATCATGTGAAAATTCTCATCTCACCGGGTCTGCATGACCTAAGAGCTTCCTCGCTTCTGTCTGAGCTATTGTGGTCTGACTGAGGAGCCAAAACTTTGCTGTCTCAACCAGAATATCCCTCAGACTCTGCACAACTTCCTTTTCCAACCACAAGGCAACATTCAGGCTGCAAGACAGCACCTAGAACAGTAAAACTGGAGTAATACTTCTGGGTTTGTGCTGTTACTGCAGAATGGGTGCTCAAACAAAGTCACTGGACACCTATATGGAATTCCTTTCCTGGACAGGAATTGTGATACAATCAAATGTATAAACGAGCCCGTGCAGGTGTAAAGTGAAGCCCTGCCTATTACCTCTGATGCCTGACACACGTTAATTTCACAGAATCATAGAATCACAATATGATTTGGGTTGGAAAGGACCTTAAAGCCATCTGGTCCCACGCAGGACAATTCTGGGCAGGGACATCTCCCACCAGACCAGGTTCCTCAAAGCCCCCTCCAACCTGGCCTCGAACCCCTCCAGCAATGGGGCAGCCACCTGGGCCAAAGTCTCATCACCCTCATGGCAAAGCATTTCTTCCTGAGATCTCATCTCAATCTCCCCTCTTTCAGTTTAAAACTGTTCTCCCTTGTCCTATGACTCCCCTCCCTGATATAGAGTCCCTCCTCCATATCTCTTGTAGCTCCTTTAGGTTCAGCCTCTTTAACACTGTCTGAGTGCTCAGCAGACCAACAAACACTTCCTTGCCCTGATCAGAGGGAATGGTTTTCCTGGACAGGGTTACCAATTGCTCATGCAAAGTGCAGGATGAAGGGCATCTTCCATACCCCCAGCTAAGGCATATCAGCAATTTCAGGGAGAAGAGCACTGGTTTCACCAGCCAAACCTCCTGCACCTGCCTATGCCCATGTAGGATGAAGGATCTCTGTAAAAAATAAATTTTCATTAGCATCTGCCAATCATTTCTGCCCATCTAGCTTAATTAAAATTTACCATTCATCTCTCAGGCAAGTGTTACACACAAAGAAGGTTAAAAGCCTTTTTACCTTTTCCTTGCATTTTGGGAAAGGATCCCTGAATGGCTCATTTAGAATATGAATACAAGCTACTAATTTTATTTCGTATTAAATGTCCTGCAAGGTAAATTTCACAAGTCTTTGCTCTTCATCAACAAAATTAAAGCAGTTAAGGAAAGGATTTGCTGATGGAAGATGCTAAAATTGCCTGTCTCTAATTAATCCTGAAAAGAACATGCTGAAGTAGAGAGCCTTTACTTCATGTCAGCACTTCCCTGTCCACAACAATATTAATTCAAGCATCATGGATTGAATCAAATTTTAGCGAGAGACAGATTGTTGGAGCTCTGCCACTCACTTAGGTCTCACTGGGTTCGTGGGTAGAAGAAGATATTCCCAGGAAAGTGTGGGAGCACTTACAGTCCCCAAAAGAGAAGAAGCTTCAGGGTGTGTCAGGACTTTGAGTGGGTGAAGGAAGAGGTATTTCTTGGGCACCCCATCATCAAGTGTGAGGTGGGTAGAGATGCAAGTGAGACCACACAGAAGGAGACAGAGAGCAGGAAGGAAGATCCTGACACAACCTCAGATGACAGGTATCACAATTGTGAATGAATTGTGAAATTGTGAAGGATAGATCTGCATGTAAGTGGTGCCTGGAGAAGTCACACAAAGTCACTGAAAACAGAGGCATGACCTTTGCTTTGTTGTCTTTCTTGATGTCCGAGAAATCAAAACTTTGTGAATTTGTGGGTATAACAATTGGTATGTAATATTCAGTCACAATTTATCTCCATAGACAAATGTGATTTGTAGAACAAAAGATTTTACCAGCCCCAGGTGGTCCTGTCATTGAGCTACAGAGGCTCTGCAAAGCTTGGATCTCAGCTAACTGCTAACCTTGGCTCCTTCCATGGTCATACAGGTTTGCCAGGGCCGCAAAAATGGTTTGGAGGAAGAGTTTGAAAATGCTTTGTGCCCAGGGGACAAGCTATGAGGAGCCACTTGGTATGAGAGATCATGTCTGACTGGGAGTCCCTGTGATCTCTGGGGGAATTTGACAGAAAATGGCTAAAGAACTTCGGGAGACAGGACCTTGGGAGACCCTCTAGTCCCTCCTCAGAGCTGAAATGAGGATCAGGCTGTCTGATAGGCTGAGCAGAATGCTGTGTTGTCATGAGCAGCGGGATCAAGTCCTGAGCTGAAGCAGTGGGGGGCACCCCAGGAGACAGGAGGTGAGGGGCTGAATGTGCAGCAACCTCCCTTACGTGTCTGCCATCACCCCTGCTCAGAAGTCCTTGGAGGAAAGAAGGCTGGAAATGCAAGCGTGGGGTTTCTCCTGGACAATGGCACAGTCACAGACTCTTTCCACTTTCTTTCCCGTGTAGCCAGTTCCCTTGCTAAGTAGTTGATTTAAATAAGAACATCTATCTTCTAAATAGTGTGTATCAAACAATCAATCACTTGGAGGCTGAAAACCTCCCCAAATCTGTAATTATGGTGTCACAGCTGATTGTGATGAAAGTGGAGCTGTCAGGGAGACATTCGTGAGACAAACACACTTGCACACAGCAGTTTTCCCCAGAGTGCTATGGCAAGCTTTCCTGCCATATGGGGCCATGATTAATAGCCCAGCCTATATGTAAATATTTAGCTGTTTAGGAAGCAACAGGATCCAATTACCTTTCAACCCATTTCTCTCCTCATGATAAAATACTAACCAGAATTTTTGATATTTTTTTTTTCTTTAAAAAAAGAAAAGGAATGAAAAAGAGCCCCGATGACTCATATTCTTCTGATGATATTAAAGACATTCTTCTCTGTGCCCGAGGTAATACAGGCTGAGAGCTCAGCTGGGCAAGGCAGCTGAAATCTCTTATTTTCTCATTACTGTAATATCCCTCTCTAAGGAAGTGAATGCTGGCACTCTCTGCCCATAACCCCTCGTGACTGTCACCGTGACAGTGGCCTGGAACCAGAGCTCTTGCTGGTACATGATACAATCTAAAGCAAAGCTTTTATCATGAGCCCTGTGGTTTTTAGGATGATCCTTAGAGCTTGCAGCTGCTGGGAGGAAGAACTGCCTGAGAATCGCAGCAGTCCCTGGGGGGGAGAAACGGGACATTTCTGGCTCCCACAGTAGCAGGAACAGTTTGAAGTTCAGCTTTGTGTGCACCCAGAGTGGTGAAGAGAGGAGGAAAAAAAGCCTCCATAACAATTTCATTTTTAAAAAAACAATTTTATGACTTTTCTGTCAAGGTCAATGCTTTCTTCTGTGTTCTGTCCCAACAGGACTATCCACCTCCAGACGTTGTCCCTCTCCACCCTCTGTCCAGAGCCCCAGCACCTCCCCTCCTGGAGGCAATGCTGGGAACTTCTCCTGGCTGATTACAAGGCACTGTTTGCCACCTTCCTCTCCTTGATGTTTGAGTGCTACCACAAACTGGATCACCAGACTTCCTCCAGCTCCCAGCACAGGGCCATGGCTGGACTGCTCGGAAAATATCTTTAGTCATGGTAATATTTCCAGAGGGAGGTGCTCAAGGAAATACGGGTCAAGGCAGTGTGTCCTACAAAGCCTCAGTCAGGTTTGCCTCAGTGCAAACAGCGCTGCTGAAGCCAAGTGTAGATGGACCTTTGGGTGATAGGAGCCACCCAGATGAACTGCTGCTACTGCCACACCGTCTCCACCTCTGCTGTGGGTTGAGCTGGACTGGTCACTGAATGAAGGACAGGTGTTTTCTTTGTCCTCTCTCCCCTTCAGAGGAGAGAACAGAAAGTGAGAGACTTATGAGTTGAAAAGAAACTAAACTACTTTAATGAAATACTAATAATAAAATAGTTTAAAAGGAACTATAATAATGCTAATAAAAAAATTAAATGTATACAAGATCATAGAATCATTCAGATTCAAAAAGACCCTTGGGATCATTGAGTCCAAGCATCAGCCCCACTCTACTCTCCCCTATATCATATCCCCCAACATCACATCTAAATGACTCTTAAACATTCAGGGATGGTGACTCAACCACCTCCCTGGGCAGCCTGTTCCAGTGTCTGACCGCTCTTTCTGTGAAAAGTTCTTTCCTAATGTTCAGCCTAAACCTACTCTGTTGCAGCTTGATATCAAATCAAACTCCCAGGAGGGCAACCACATCACCAGCAGGCACTGGGAATGTCCCAGACTGGACTCAGTGATGGATGGGAGCTGGATTCCAGATCTGGATTTAGGAATGTTTGGATGGGGATCAAAGGCAGATGAACAGAGTCCTCCTCGGACTCTGGTCATTGAAGAAAGAGGCTGACCCTTTGAGCTTTTATACTGAGTGTGATGCAGATGGGATGGAATACCCCGTTGGTCAGTTTTGGGTCATCTGTCCCATCTGCTCCTCCCGGCATGAGCAACCCCTCTGCAGTTTTCTGCTTCTGACCCTCCAAGGGGGAAAATAAGGAAGAGAGCTGAGCTTTGTTGTTAGGGCAAAGAAGGGAAAGCAGAGGGAAAGCCTACTGCTTCCAAGAGAGAAAGAAGAAAGACCAACGGCAGGGGGATAGAGCCATGCTGTGAGTGCCTCTGGCGTGGGGGAGGCTGGAATCAGAGAGGAAGGGGAGGCTCAGAAGGTTTCCAACTATTTCCACCTGGGGCTTGCTCAGCAGATTCTCCTCTGGATGGATCCAGGTCAGCCTCAGCCCTCTGGCCGCAGCCGCTTTGGTGGCTGAAGGGACGACATCAAAAGGCGGCACAGAGACACTTGCAAGCACTGAGGCTTGAAATGTGTTGAGCAAAGGAGTCTCTGGAGATTGGCCCCAGGTACAAAGTACAATTGATCCAATGAGCTGCGGTGGGGATGGGGGGGAGGGAAGGGCTGGCTGTGCAAGCCAGCATTGGGGTATATATTCTTGTCAGGGTCTGGAGCCACTGTGTCTTGGACGTGGTTTGCATTAATGCCAGGTGTAGCAGTGTCAGAATTCTCCCACAGCTCTGCAAGGGAAGCAGGATGGGGCACATTCATCTATGATGCAAAGAAATAATGTTGCTGTGTCCTCACCCACTTCTAACTGTCCCCCCTTGAATGCTTCAGGCCTCAGTCTATCAATGCCACGTGAATGATCTCCTGGAGGACCCTCACCCCTGGGGTAGGCTCAAAGAAGGTGCATGAAGCCACTGTTTCAGCCTGGTGTAAACACAAAGAAGATTGGATCTGCCCTCATTTCCAACCCCAGGAGCACCTTACAGGAGGGGCTAGCTGGCACTGAACCTGACATGGTGTGTGGTGGCCAAGGACCTCTTCACCAACCCACCCTAGCAGGAGAATCCATTATTTACAAATCACTTTTCACAAATTCATTGGGATGTATTAAATAGGTAGCAAGCAAACCAGGATTTACTAATGGACTTTAAAAAAATAAAGTCAGAAATAAGATCCAGTGTGGGGAATTTTCTCCACCTTGATGACGAAGGATACTGCATTTTCCATGTCCTTCACTTTCTGGGCAAAAGATGCCAAATTAGGCATGAATGGTTACAATCGTTACAGCACCTCTGGGACCACCTCAGTGTCCCTGCTACTTGAATGTGTGCACTCTGGCTGTGTCTGCACATCTCTGGCTTGGATCTGAGAAACAGCCCCATGGCAGGGGTCTTAGTCTCACAGCAAGCTGGAGAGAGGAGCCTCTCACCGTCTGCTTCACAGACTCCATCAGAACCATGTCATAGGAAAGGGTTGAATTACCATCAAGGAGGCTCACAGGACCACTGTACCAGGGGGGTAGTGCCATGACCGTGGAAGAGAACCTCTCTTTTTTGCACTGGGGCACAGCTGAACATGAAACTCTGCTGCACAGGGATCCAGCTCCAGCTGCGAGGTGTCTTTGCAGAACACCCCTCAGCATCAGGCTGAGTGGGTCCCATGTGCTTCTGCCTGTCCTCTGCCACCCTTTGCTTCCTGCCATGGTTCCTCTGGTCCAAGGCAGCAGGAGCACAGGGGCAAGGGAGGGGCTGTCTGGGGACCACCAAATGCAGAGGGGTATAGTTAACACCACAGAGAATACCCAGCCAGAGAGTAGCGGGAGAGAACGGAGGAAAATCTATCTGCAACCTGGCATACAAACCACATCCTTTCACCCTCAGGAGAGAGAAACTGTGAATGTGTGACATAAATCCTGCCAAAGGCGTGTGCAGGCGAGCAATTACCTCTTGAGAAAGTTAAGACTTTGGCATCTGACCCTGTGCAAATGCATACAGGGAGAAGCAGAAGGTGGAGATGTCATTAGACTATTAATAACTACATGAATAGTACAGCCAATGCAAAATGGTTTGACAAAATAAGCAATTCCAGAAACAATGCCTCCTGCTATGTCTTTTAATTCAAGCATTAGGAGCCCTGACAAATGCCCCTGCTCCTCCTGACATTTCTCAGTGCTGGCAAGGGAGGATTTGTACACTAGACCTCTGATCTGAAAGCAGTGGCTAAAAGGCCCAGTCCTGGTGGCCAGGACAGGCTCAACATCAGAGAAGGATGTGGTGCTGTGTGTAGTCCTTTTCTTTTGCATCTTTTTTAACTTGTTCATGAGGAGCCTCTGAACCCAACAACAAAGTGCAGTGGAAAGGAGTGGAATGGGAGCCTGAACATCTGTGTTTGCTCCTTCCACACTCACCTTCCCTGTCCTCTGCCAGATGGACATTTTCAAAAGGTCTTCTCCTCTGGATTTTCTTTGATCATACCATTTTTCTATACTGCACATTCACTCTCCAAATCACAGACATGTTCCAGAGCAAGCCCAGGCTCCTTAGATTGCACATCTCTGTCTTTGCTGAAGATAGTTCCTGTACCCAGCCCCGCTACGTGAATGCTGGTGGTGGTCTCTGGCACCTAGTAAAGAGTTTGATACTGATGTTATTTCTCTGGAAGAGATCACTGCCCAGTCAAATTAATAAGATTGTAAACTCTGTCTGGAAAATTCTGTCCAGAGCTATGCCGTGAGTGTCTTCTCTATTTTTCACAAGAGGCAATAGCTGTCTTCAACTCTCAAGCACATCTGAGCAAGTCAGGAGTTTTCCTAGGATACTAATTAGGAGAGAGGGACAGCATATGTTAATTGTCTCAGTCACAAGAAATGGTTTGTCCAGATGTTCGTATAGCTTGGGTCTATTTTCATTTCCAGCTTTGTACATAGATCCTCTAAGTCAGCAAAAAGTTTATCAATTTCAACACAGCAAAATAATCTCATCTGTGAGCTCTTCCTGAAGACAAATGACTACAAGCTGTAAATCTCTGCTTCAAGGCATTTTCCTAATATAAAAGCAACAACAACATAAAAGCATAGCAAGCTTCCAAGAAAGTGAAAACCAGAATGCTTTCTCAGTTACCCATAACTCAAAAATAGCTTATCCAATTCAGCACTTGCTCATACAGACAAAGCACTCTCCTCTGGGATGAGCCTCAACATGAAAAATAAGATGAAGGTTGGAGCTCTTGTCAGAAAGTTAGAAGGTCAGTGTGTTTACAATTAAGCTTACAGTGGGTTCTTCTAGCCTTGACAACAGTCGTGGCAGTGGCTCCGCAAATGCCTGTGAAGTACTTTGAGATCATCTGATGAAAGACACTGTTAAAGAGCTGGACACCGTTGTACTACAGGAAAAGCCAGAAGAAAATTGTCTCTGTTAAAGAAGCTCACCGGCTTCCTGAGTCCTTAGATCAAACCCTGCTTAAGCCATTTATTTCTTCATTATTTTTTTTCCTATGAGGACCTCAAAAAGAAGAGACTTCAAATGAGGAAAAGATGTAGAAATTTTCAAAGAAAAATAAAAAGGAGAGTTGTCTGAACCACAGCAGAGACGAGTCTGAGCTTGCTAGGTATTGCAGCTCCCCAAGACTGAATACAAGCGCTGTGGGATTCACCGGTAGATGTCAGCAATTATTCCTACAGGGACCAGGGTGTCATTTCTGTCCTCGAGCCCTTATTGCTCCTCAAGCCTGCCAGAACTTTGCTGTCTGGCTGAACTGCTCTGTGGGACCTGAAGGCACTGAGATACGTGAACAAATAGTCAAACCAGAGGTTTGTTCAGCGTAACCAGGCGAACGGAGAACAGCAGAAGTTAGGGGCTCTTAGCTATTGACAAAGCCAATGCAACAAAACTGTTGAAACAAAGGTCACAGACTAAGCTCATCCTGACGCCCTACTTCCGGGTGATGGGGTGTTCTGCTCTTGCAGCTTTCAACATCCTTCTCTCCACCTTGCTCTTCACAGGCTGCCGTTTTAGTCCCTACGCAAGGTTTCTTTGACTGCCTCAGTCAATCTTGTCCATCTTCTTCAGCAAGAAGGTGCATTGGTAGACTCCACAAGGATAATTCTGAATATTTCCTTTTGATTTGGGCTAAACTTGGACATTTGTTCTTCTGCCTGTAGCTGCCTGCCTTGGAATGAAAACCTTCGCAGTGTAGCTCCTAGTCCACACAGAAGACACAACCATGTTGTTTTCCCACAGCTCCTCCACCCTTCCCACAGTGGTGTGCCTGCTTTGGCAATCATGAACTTTGTGAAGTGATCCTCTTGCAGAGCAGTAGAGGAGAAATTTCCAGTTCTGATGTCTTTGCCCATTAGAGCAGGTGTTGAAAATGCTCCCCCATTGCCCTCCCATAAGTAGGTAAACTACTCCTTCCATCAATGTGGTACAGCAGGGCTCTGTTGATCAGGGGTGGGCAATCAACCATGTTTCATCAGAACGGTTGCAAAAGTTATGTTTTTTCATAAGATATTCTCTCTGAGAAAAAATTGGTTGGATCAGCTAGGACCACACATAAAGAAAAAAATGACGACAGGCAGAAAATTGCAAAGCTTTGAGAAGTTACAAGCAGCTAGAAAGCATCTAGTAGAGAAGTCTTTAGGTGACCTCACCTAGCTCCTGCTAATGTTCCAGCAGTAATAAACAGTAGCTGTTTCCCTTGTCCCTTTCCTTTGGGATTCTCTGCTGCAACACTGGTTGGCATACGAATTCCCATAGTTTATAACAAAGCTATTGTCTGTTATCACAAACACAGTGACATTATTACAGAACTTACCCTGCAGCAAGATATGAATTAGAGTCAACCTTAGCAGACACCAAATATTTACTTTAGAAAAGGAAAAGATATTATTTCATAAATCAAAAATTGTTCCCTTGGCCTTTAAAGGAAGTTTAAAAGCAGCCTCGGTAATTACAAGATACACCGTATCAGGCTAAACCAATTGAATCCAGGGCTGACCCATCTCTTGCAGATCCCCGCCTCAACGTGCTGCCTGTGACAAAGCGACTGAGCCCCATAAACACAAGTAGCACTGCACTGACTGCAAACAAAAAAGGTCTAAGGAGCCTGCTAGCCCTCCTCACCAGCCCTTCTCCCTTGGTGATCTGTCTATTGACAGACCTGTGTGAGGCACAGGGTGCCGTTACACTCATAGCTCACAGATTTAGTCCTGTTGTGGTCCAGGCACCTACCCCTCCTTGCACTGCCACAAGTTAGAACTCACTGGATCAGAGCTGATGGAAGGAAGGAGAGGTGCATCCATGCTGCAGTCACCCCAATTCACCTCAACCTACTTAATTAAGTTGCTGATGAAAGCTAGTTTGCACAAATTGCCAGCCTGAAGTGCCTGCAGCAGCTGATGTCCAGCCTACCCTGTGCTGCAGGGACGATGGAGGGACAGAGCAGGCAGCTGAGGCTGTGACATTTTCAAGAGCTGTGGCAAAATCTGCCAAAGACCTCAGTGGGGAATGACATTGCCAGTACGGTTGGGCCAGCTGGGGTGAGTCTCACGTGGGATGCTGCATGGAGCTGGTAGAGACCATGGAGGAGCCTATGCCCTCCTGCAGCCACCCTGTGCCTCAACACCTGCTCTTGGGACAAAATCCTGAAGTTGTCATTATTCCTAGACTTTTCTAGGTGCCATTCCATAACTTCTTACCAAAAGAAGTCAGAGTTCTTTGGCACTTCAGAAAGCTGGGAAAGGTCCTGGGCTGCCTGTCAGCACAACAGCACCATGAACTGATGCTGTAGGGGTGGATATTTGGGTGAGTGCTGCTCTCCCAAGTGTTCCTCTACATGGGGGGGGTGGGGGGCTGGGGTGGTGCAGCTGGAAGGACAGTTGGGGCTGGCTCTGGCACCACTAACGCTAAAGCAAAGGCATCTCTGGGTGTAAAGCAGGACCTACTGGGATCAGTGGGTCCAGACTTCCCAATGAACTAACAAAAAAAGGAGATTCAGTAACTCTGCTCTCTTGGAAGGCACTTCAATGCTTGCAGATGGTCGCCAAGCAGGTCACTGAGTTGGAGTTTTTTATAAAGATGAGACTTTAATACAGCAAGTAGATAAACATTAGCTTGCACAAATGCTTAATGAGGGGGAATCAGGCTGTTCTCTGCATAAGGCTGCTCACAAACCTCTCCTCAGGTTGTTCCACTTCAACAAATGACCTGTAAGAGGACAGTGACTTTGCCATACTGACCAGGATTCACTCATGGGAGGCAATCACACACATCCAGAGAACAGTAGATGGCTATTTAGATGTTCTCCACCATTCAGGATGATTCATGGGATGGGAAGTCACTGCCCAGAATGATGAAAGAGCCTGAGTCTAGTCCACATCAAGTTCTGGGCTAAATGAAACACTCCAAAATCGTGATTAGCCATGCATATATGGGGACTAGACACTGCATTCAGCCCAGTGAAACAGGAAGGACACAAGGGAGTCAGGATGACTCAAGTGAGAAGAATTCTCTGTCAAGGACACTCACTTCTGGACTCTCTTGAGAGAGGTAAGTAAACCCTGCAAGCTTGACCATCACAAAACTACTTTTGACCAACTTTGGCAGATCTAGCTAACTTTTCTAACTGGATATACTGGGCCCGGACGAGGGTGTTGGGATGGGAGGGTGACTCCAAACCAGGTGACTAAGGATACAGCAGACACCAGGGGTAGCCTGGACAGTCTAGGGGTTATCTAAGTTGTGTATAGTTGTTGACATATTTGGCTGGAGCATCAGATCTTGACTTCTTTTTCTCTTCCTCTTCCTCTCCTGAAGGGCAAGGGAAGATGATGTGAATTCACTGTACCACTTCTGCACTAAATCCGGGTACAGGATAAAGAGCTCCTTATTTTTTAAACATGACTGTAATTCTGCACTCCCTGACACCTGCTTTTACACAACTGTCTGGAGCCTTCAAGAAGAAAATGTCATGTGTCCCGTACTGTCCTTCACTCAAAAATCAGTTCTTCTGTGGAAAATGTTCCCACTCTCCCCTCTGCAGTTTTACAGGTCTTCAGTATTGATGGAGATAATGATGCAGAACAAGAACTGTGGGACAGACAGCAGTGATCAGGACAACTCTGTTCTTCAACTTGACATCCCATATGAAATTGTTTTCAGAGTCCTGCCAGCATGGCAGCAGACGTGAGTTCCCTCAGCAAACGGGTTTTAATGAGGAGTCTCCCACACACACATGGGACTAGGGGGACCTAGTCAGCTGGTGATGGAGAGTCACAGGACAAGAGAAAATGACAAAGATGTGCAGCCTCATTAATAGGACATGGGGGCCAAGCAAGACATATCTTCTGGACACAAGGAGTATGATTGCATTGGCAGTGAATGCTACGCAAAAGGCTGGCACAGCAGGAAAAAATGGGACTGAGAAGTAGCCTGGAAGAGCATGTGTGACATGGAAAGGCACAGCTGGTGAGATACAGGGACAACTCCTTGTATGACAGATGTCAAATAAATATCAGACCAACAAGGAGCAACCAACCCTATCTTTCCTGCATGACCCAAGAGCTTTCGAAGTGACTTGCCACTTTCCATGAATACAGCCCTGCCAGCAGCCTTCAGGACCTTGCACCTTTGTAGGGGGAATGAAGGAACAGAGGGCAGTTCTGGAAGAAGTGTGTACTGCATAGACACTCCAGGGAGAGGCAAAAAGCCTCTCATGGACGCTTCTAGAGCAGATGAATGCTTATAGTCATCATTTAGTCCCATCATCCCACTGGTTCATTCCCTCCGGCTCCTGGCTTAGGTGGGGACCACCACGATGTTTACCACACTGCAATTTAGAGTTGCCCCCATGGGACACCAGCAGTTCTCACTCTGGGATGACAATTTATAGAATTATAGGATGGTTAGAGTTAGAAGGGACCTTAATGATCATCAAGTTCCAACGCCCCTGCCATAGGCAGGGACACCTCCCACCAGATTAGGTCGCTCAAAGCCCCATCCAACCTGGCCTTGAACCTCTCCAGGGATGGGGCTTCCACAGCTTCTTTGGGAAACCTGGTTTAGTGCTTTACCACCCTCACAGTAAAGAATTTCTTTGTAGTATGACATGTAAATCTCCCCTCTTTCAATTTAAAACCATTACCTCTTGTCCTATCACTACGCTCTCTGACCAAGAGTCCCTCTCCAGCTCTCCTGTAGCAACCTTCAGATACTGCGAGGCTGCTCTATGGTCTTCCTGGAGCCTTCTCTTCTCCAGGATGAACAGCCCAAGCTCTCTCAATCTAGGATGAACAGCCCAAGCTCTCTCAATCTATCTTCATAGTGGACTGGTAGTCCACTATGGACTTATCAGTGGACTGGTAGCAGTCTGCATTTAGACATCTAAACCAGCCCCCCATACTGCTGTCAGGACTCAGTTTGGGGACACAGCCCAAGGGGCATAAAGACATTGAGATGCCGAAGACACAGATACCTGTGTTTAGGTATAGTCATCTCAAATGAAATCCTGTCCTGGGAGCAACTGGAAGTCTCTCCTTGTGCTGTTAGGTTCATCACGAGGTAGCCACAGCCATTGACACACCCTGGCACAAGCTGAATTTTTTTCCTTCTGCTGCAGGACCCTCAGCTGGGGCCTCCCCTGGTGACACAGCCCTAAACCCCTAAGATACATTGAGCACATTTACCCCAGAGTGCAGTGCTCATGTCTGAGCTTTCTGGGTTTGCATTTTAAGCTGATTTTCTTCAGCTCTTCACATTCTTCCTGTTGCTGATTACAGTTGGAAATATTAAATTCCGGGCTCTGCATGTTAATTATTTCCTGTCATATTCTCCCTGCTCCTGTGCCCCTGGCCAAATGATCCCGGGGTACCATCTCCTTTGTTTCACAGAGAATACTTCCTTGTAGAAGCTCATCTTTATTTATCAGGAGTTGTGTCTACAAGCCTTTAAAAACCCAGCTGATCTCTGTTGCCTGCTTACTGAAAATCAAAAGAGCCTGCAGGAAATCGGATAGAACAACCATTAGATTAAATAAAAGCTGGCCCCTCCATCTCCCTTGATTCCCTAATCTTCTCTGTAGCAAGTGTAAGGCACACTGTGCACACTGGGACACGGGAGGCTGTGCACTCTGTGCTTGTGGGCTGGAATCGTATCAACTCCTATACAGGCTAATTGAGCAACACATTTTATTGTCCTCATCATTTTCACAGCCTACAGCATATTTTGGAGAGAGGTGGGGTAGGGGCAAGGAGGGGAAGGATTTTCTGCAGAGTTGGGCCCATGGGGAAATTGCAGTTCCTCCCACTGGCTCTGTCTGCGGCAAAGATGTTCCTGGCAGCCGTTGCCAAGTGCCTCTAGCAGGGGGTAGCAAGGAAATTCCGGTTTGTCCTGTGTAATTCCAGTTCTCACTTCACCTCCAAAGTGTATGCAGCAGACACAACCTATCTGAATTTTTCATGAAGTCAAAAATTAAAAGGAGCAAGCAAAAATGTATGAATATAAGCCACATGGCAGAACTTGACCTTCCTTTCCTGGACTGCTGCAGCTCTACAGCTCTGATCTCTCTCCTTTGGAAATCTGAGGTTCAAATTCCAGATGTAGGTGTCTGTCTTCTCCTCTTGACTCTATCCCACCGTTGCCAGCTAATTTCTCTCAGGTGATGGTGTCTTCTTGTACTTCAGTAGTTAAAATTTCCTCTTCAGAGCTGTGTGTCCTCAGAAGACCTGCACAGTTAATTGAGCAGCATCCTAAAGATCTGAGAAATCAGAGACACCATGTTTCAGAGACTGTCCTTATTTCACAGGCTTAGGAACTGTATTTTTTACTCTGTGCCTGGGTTTTCTTTACCTAAGTAATGTACTGAAGCTATAGACGCTGTAAGCAGCCTTCAGAGTCCAAAGTTTTAGACACCATCCACTTGACAGAGAGCTGTTTTTTTCCTCTTGGCAGTTTCCTGAACCACTCAGTCAGATGTGAGGAAGGCAGACCTTACTGAATAAGCCTTTCCATAGTTCCTGCTTTAATTAATACTCAATACTACCCTGTTTAGTGTGTTGAATCATGAACTATTGGACAACATGTCCTTAAGCTTTCTGGCCATATCTGAGCCCTCTCCTGCTCCTGCAGCTTTTCAGGTCACTCTGGGACTGAAGTTGAGCTCCTCGGTGCTATAGAACTGAAATCACATGAGAAGCTGACCTGAAGGTCCACCTGGTACTGACATGAGGAAGATACAGGTCTCCCAAGCCTGGTCTGCCACCCTGTGCCTCTGTTCCCACGCATGGAGAGCCAGCATGCAGCTTGCTGTCCTTGCCTAAATGCCTTGCCTGAAGTCAGAGAAGAAATGATAAAAAGGGTTTGTTGCAAATGGAGTAGAGAGAAAGAAAGATAAAGCTGATGAAGACTGGTAGCTATCAGCTTCAAAGACACTTCTGATGTCAGTATCTGGGGCTTGCCATGCCCTGCAGCTGTGTACGCACCTGAGAACAGGACCAAGCCCATGGTAAGGAAGCTCCCTGAGGAACAAAGAAAAGAAACCGTGTTCAACTCCCAGCTCTCACCACTTCTCATCTTCTGGTCTGAAGCTGCCTTTTACACAAATAAATCAGACCATGAGTACATGCCTGTTTGCTCCCACCCACCCAGGGCCACTGTTTTTTACAGGGGCACTGGCCCATAAGCCCCAGTTACTGCTGCCACCAGGCGAGCACTCTGATAGGCACACCAACATCAGCTTGGATTAGTTTGGAATTTCCCTTTGGACACATCTCCCCACAGTCCCATGGTTGCCCCCAGGCCTGAGGAGTAACCCTCCACCTTGAGTCACAAGAGCTTTTTCTGTCACTTGCATCCATTGGTTGCCCACTCACTTCCCAGTGGAGGCAAATGGCCAGAAATGTGTTGATAAAGCTCAAGAGATTGGACAAATCTGAGTGGTGCCTCAGCCTTGCATAGTCTGTGGGAATGGGATGAAGGCCATGTCTCACTGATGACAAGGGAAGGGATGGGGTGTGGGTCTGGCACACCACAGGCCTGGGTTTAGTGGATGAGGATACCCCTGATACTCCTGGCCTACCATGGTTCTCACCACGCCATGCCATGCAGACACAGTCCCTACCCCAAGCCCTGGCTGTTGTGTGCAGCTCTGCTGGGTTCATCAGGAGACAGACTGGTCTGTGCCATTTTCCCTGGTGTGTCACCAAGAGCTGCAAACCTCTTCTTGCTCTTCTGCCCTTCTCATTGATGAGGGCAGCTGGCCCAGATGGCTAAAGCACACAGCCTCAGGGCAGAGGTTTGTCCTTCAGGAGGCTGCTGCTGTTGAGGACCTGCCTGGCTCAGCTTTGGAGCTCAGCTGCAGCTCCTGAGATGTGCAACGAGCTGGCTGGCAACCCGAGTCCTCCGCACTGTGTGCAGAGAGCGAGATACTTACCAATTTTCCATGGCTCAGGATTTTTGTTTCTAAATGGAGTGAACCAGCCCAATAAAGCCAGCAGCCTTGCCTTATTCATCTTCATTGCTATTTAGAAGCCTCTAAGATTTTCAGCTAAAAAGGTGGCTATGTTTTTCTTTTAACGCTTTTGCCAAGAAGGGCAATTAAAAAACAGACTAACTTCCAGGGAGGGCTTTGTTACACTAAAAACTCACGTCATCCTCAGGTGGATTCATGGCTCAGTTCTGCAGAAGGTTTGTACCTGCTGCTGTGAGGCGAACACATTTTATCCCAAGCACATTAGTCCAAGTCACTGTAATAAGCATAGCTTGTCAGGCAGAGTTATTCCAGTCCTAAAGCTCTTTAGGTCCATATCACGGTAAGTGTGATCAGATTCTTTGAAGTACTATAGAGTAAGTTCATTGCCTTGGAAATCATCCTGAGATCACCTCACTCCTCTCTCTGTCTAACAATGAAATTGAGGTCCCATTGGACTTCAGTTTCTTCAGCTCTCTGTGCCTTCAGCCAGGAGGGGTGGAGACCTCCAAGGGTGAGTCTCTGGCCCTCTGAGATGACCCATTCTGTGCTGGTGTGTCTTCAGTGCTGGGGACTAGTTTCGCCCAGGCTCAGATGTCTAACTCAGGCCCTTGTTCAGATGGGTGGAATCTGGCCCTAGTCCCAGACTTGGACCCCTCCGGGGTTTACCAGAGCTGATTTCCCCACCTCTCATGGAGACCCCAGTAGGGAAACTCACCTTCCACAAGCTCAGCCCAGGGACCAGAGTGACCAGTAGCAGATAAATCTTTTCAACCACTCAACATCTCCCTTTGTGCAAAACAATGTTCATGCTTCATTAACTATTCACTTGACAAAGCAGTGCAGTGCCCTTTGGCAGTGGCTTTGACCCTAGGATACAGTTGTGTGAGGCTGGGAGGACACAACCCACCCCCCATACACTGTAGTCTTTAAGAGGTTCTTGTGTTGAGCTCCCAGCCAAGCACTATGTCGTGCATGTCACACTCTAGAAAAGAGCAATAGTAGTAGTACTATAATAGACCTGTGGAAATTTAAGTGAGCAAAATTTCACCCAGGTTGGTGAATGGGGAAGAGAAGGTGCTCGCGCTGGTGCAGGACAACTGGCTGAGGATGTAGAGACCTCCAGCAGCAGGGCCGGGGATGCTGGAGCAAACAGTTGTCCTGTTCTGTATGCCAGTGAGGTCACAGAAGATTCTTTCTTCAGCTATTCCGGCCACTTCCTTGGCTGCAGCTTTCTCTGCCAGGAGGGCAGGGGTTAAATAGAAGAGGAGCAATGCTTCAAGCCTTCCTAGAGATGAGGTGCATGTTCATATGTGAGAAGGACCTTTGGCTGCAGCATCATTGCATATTCATCAGCTGAGGGAAGACGCTTGGCTTGGAACGGAGTTCAGCAGCCCCAGGTGAACCAGGCAAAAACTGCATTTATTTTTCAGAATACCGGGCAATGTTATGATTTGACAAAAGACCTTGTTCTTTCTGTCACAGAAAAGAATAGCATCCTCATGCTTGCTGTAACCCTTTTGTGTGACAGAGTATTAATTCCACCGGATGGTGCATCTGTGGAGCCTGCTCTGATTATACTGCTGGACCAGGAGACAAAGGCAGGCAGGCCATGGGGGTAGCCATTAGACGAGACTCAGCGGAAAAAAATTACCACTCGTAAGACCTTCACAGAGTGGAAACTAAAAGGAAAAAAAGCGTATTTTCTTCTACTGCAGGCTATTTGAAACACAAGGCAGTATTATTTCCAACAGATCCTGTATATCATAAGCCCATTTCCTTCTCAAATACCTTGATTTGCTGTGAAGTTACAGGGTTATTTTAAAAATACATCTGTAAATATATATATTTGTTTATAAGTGTTTTATAAATACACAAACTGCCATATAATTTTATGTATTCTGTCTCTGTCTGTTTCTCTGTGTGAATTTTTGGGTCGTAATCTCCAGATTTCTCTGTGAAGCCATGAAAGACAGGCAATTCCCTAAAAAATAACTGTAAACCAGTGAAAGGTGAGATCCCTCTGGGACACCATGAGTCTGGAATTTGAGGCTTTAACTCCCCTACTTCATAGTCCTCCCTGTGGTGCAGTTAGAAGAGCTGATTTCTTGGAGGAGAATGGGCAGGGAGGTGAGTTCTCATCACCGGGGAGTAAATCTCAATGCCTGATGTGATACCGCCTACCCAGGATTTGGCATCTGCTTTCCCAGACGCCAGTAGTTCAACAACTCATCCCTCCCTTCCAATGCCAGTCATTGCAGTGGATCAGGAGGAGGGGCAGAAAATAGAAGTCTGCTGGAAAGTTTTGGGATATCTTTGACCAGGGCCTGCTGGCCTTTTGCAGGAGTATCCTGGTCTTGGCTCCTCCCAATTGCCATCCCAGTCTGTGGGGCACCTACTTCTGGTCTTTGTTGCCTTTCTCTATTTCACCTGATACGATTCCACCCTGGATTCCCTCCACCACCGTGGAGCACATGGCAGCTCAAGTGGGGAGTCCCCTCCACATTATTGTGTTAGCCCTCAGGGTAAGACCATGGGGTTTAGCTGCTGACCCCATGGCCAGAAGACCTTTTCTGATACAAAGACATTTTTCTCCATCCGCTCTACTGTACCCCAATCTAGGTTAGATGGTAATGAAACAGAAGATGATGGATTTCCAACAAAAGTTGACATTTTTGATCATCCCTCCTTAATTTCCAGGCAATAGAGCTTACAAATAAGCCATGGTGAATGCTTAAGTAATGTTTATTCCTTCCATGTTTGCTGTGTTGGCATCCAGGATGGCAATACTGTCATTGCAGCTGATGTCTGAGCAGATGAGCCACAGCAGAAGCCAGTCCTGGCTCAGGGGCTGAGCTGCACATGGGATGGGAATGACAAAGGGACTCTCTGCTGATGCTCAGAAGTTCATAGAATCACAGTATGGTTCAGGCTGGAAGGAACCTTAAAGATCATTGGGTTCCAACCCACTTGCCCCTGGGCATGGGGCACTAGACCAGGTTGCTCAAAGCCCCATCCAGCCTGGTAACCTGATTGCTCTTCTGTTCTGGCAGCCGTGTTCCAGTATTCACATCATTTAGAAATTCAAATGACGTCTTTATTTTTGTAGGGTTCATTCATTACACGTAGCTCAATATTTTCTATGAGAAGTCAGTATGGTTGTGAAGTAGCATGGACCTGAAAATACCAGTCAGGAGGTCATGGAGCTGTCTCATGGGGTCAGGACCTGGCAAAGGCACCTTTCTGCCCCCCTCCCGAAAAGTCCCTTGGACACAGGCAAGGCAGGGTAGCTTTGCTTCCTGTCACATTCCTGTCACATTCCATCTCCCTAAAGATAACTGGGTGACTCCAAACAGGAGTGCACACAGCAGGAAGGAGGTGAGGACCAGGGCTGCCAATTTATACTTCTTGAGACACAGGTCCTGGAGTCAGCAGTCACCACAGGATTGGAGCATCTGTCACAAGGAACAACAACCAAATTATCTCTTTGCCAGCACTGATGGCAGAAACAAGATTAGGCCAGTTATTTTTATTACTGGTTTTATTTTGTTTCACACTGTTCGAGAGAGCAATCAGCTCCATCTGTGGAAATGTGATGCAACTAACCAAGGACTTACACAAAAATGAGGATGAAAGGTTCTGCCTTTTTTTTTGAAGACAAAGTTCATCTTTATTTGGTCTGGCAACACAATCCAGAGGTATGAGCTAGCTCCTGAGAAAGATGTGATCAGGGCCAAAATCACATTGTCTGGGGAAAGACTGAGAATGGAATAAAGTGGGAGAGGGAAATGGAGCAGCTGCAAAGCAGCCGGGGAAGAAGATCTTCTGAAATACAGTCTGTTATATGGCATTTGGGAGTTTTGTTTCCATCTCATGAGCAAACCCAAGGACATGAGATAGCAATATGAATACTGAGAGACCTTGTGAGATTTGCATTGAGTAAAACAACCAGTTTTACCAAAAAACCCCAATCTCTCAGTGACTGGAGAGGAGAGTAACAACATTCACAAATTAAGAAGCAAATATCATTCAGTTAAGTGAAGGCTCATTACCACTGCATAGAGCATCATGCACTGTGAGGACGAAGGAACAGGGGACCAGGGGCTACTTCTCACAGCATGACCAGTCCCCACTATGGAAACCAGTGTGGCGTACAATTCTTTATGGAACTAAGCATTTAAAAATAAGATAACTTCTGCCCCTTGGCTCCAGGCCCTGTGGGAAGGCTCTTCAAGAGGTTGAAGAAAATGCGCTCCACTCAGAGTAAATATCATCTGATTTGTTTATCTGCTTATTCTGTTTTTTTCCCATACCATCATAAACCACTTCTGCTCATGCTGGTTCATCCCCCCGACAGTGCGCATCAAATACCTGGGAGGCTGTGGGGTACCACTTGTCTTCATTAAGCAGAAGAGCAGACAGAATGGAGCACTGCATCAGCGCAGAGCAGAGAGAACCAGCCAGCTGCAGCCCCAAGGGAACATTCAAAACTGAGTCATATGAATGACTTTCAGGTTTACAACTTTTTGTTTTCATAGGCATCAAATAGGCTATTGTTTCAAGGCCAGGCTGGATGGGACTTTGAGCGACCTGGTCTAGTTGAGGTGTCCCCACCCATGGCAGGGGCATTGGAACTGGATGATCTTTAAGGTCCCTTCCAACTCTAACCACTCTATGATTATATGATTGTGCAAACAGGACTGAGCAGGGAGGTGCTGGTGCAATTTTTCTCTTTAAATGAAAGAGAGGATATGCAGGGTACAAAGTAGCACCAGGCCATTTGTCTCTGGTGTAAGAGTATGCACCACCATGGGCAGGGTGGAGGTACCTTTCTGAGGAGAAGTTGACCTAGATCCTCCCAGTACTGGCTATTGACACTGCATTCTCCACCCAACTCATTAGGAAATGCTCGAGGGAGGACTATACCTGGGACTCAACCCCAGGCATTCCAACAGTCTCTTGGAGTCCTTTTATGATGAGAGTGGTCTTGCTTCATCCCAGTATAGACATGAGGGTTTCCATTACAGCTCACCTTCTGTGCAACTGCCTACTTGTTACTGGAGCACCAAGCAGTAGATGGCCTCTTTTGACCCACAGCTGTGCACAGAGAATAGAGTGCTATAGATAGGACTAGCTACAGTGGAAACGCAGGAAAGGTTTCAGGGTCCAGAAGGAGAGAAAGCAGGAAGGATGGGTGGTTTTGACTTGCCTTTTGGAGCCCTCACCCAGGAAAGAAAGTTATGGGTTCCCATCCCATTCCCTGGATGCCTTTGTGTTTCACTTGATGGGTAAATCATTCCAAATCCACAGAAAGGGGGATTATCTGCTCTAGGAATGTACATCTGTCATCATAACATAAAACTTGAATGAAGAAAGAATAGACGAAGGGAATGATCTGCTATAGGAAAGGGGACCTCAGGTTTGCACAAAGACAAACAGCTCCAGAAGGTGAGCATGCAAAGAAGAGACAGGGGGTCACCAGGACTGAGCTGAGGAACAGGAAGATTCCTTTCATATTTCAGAAGTGGGCAGACTTTTTTCCTGACTTCAGGGTAATGTTTATGTTTCACTAAGTCTTCTTCTGAGCTTGAGGGGTAATAACAAACTCTTATTTGCAGATCAGTGGGATCCTGAATCTCCAACCACTTTATAGAAAAGCTGTTGAAGAAAAAAAGTACTGAGAAGCATCCAGTTCTCTGTTCCCCTGCAGGCAAACAAAGAGATCCTCAGCCAGAGCCTGGAGAGAAAATCATGGCACAATGTCCTGAACCAGCAACTAGTGAGCAGATCAAAGAAAGAGGAATAAAATGTGAGCCGATATCTGGTTTTCCCCAAGCACCATGGATTTTCTTCTGACCCTTTCTCCTCTTTATTTTGGGTTCAGAAAGGAACCTGGCAGCTTTGGTGAAAGGGTTACTTTTGCACACTAGTCATGATGATAAAGGAATTACAGCTTCTTTCAATATGAGGAGAGGCTGGTGAGCTGGACATCCTACAGAAGAGAATGCTCAGTGACGTCTTTTCAATGTGCATAAATGCTCAGTGGGAGAGAATAAAGAAGTAAGAGCCAGACTTTTCAGGAGCCCCCACTGGTAGGACAAGAGGCAAGGGGTACAGGTTAATGTAATTTTAAACATAAAATTCCCACTGAACACATATACACACAGAAAAGGTTCCCTACTGTGAGGGTGGTTAACCATTGGCAGAGATTGCCAAGAGAGATCGTAGAGTCTCCACCTGTGGAGATGTTCAAAACCCCACTAGATACAGTCCCGCACAACCTGCTGGAGCTGATCATGTTGGAGCAGGGAGGGGTTAGACTTACTTGACCTTGAGAGGTCCCTTCCAATTAAACTGATTCTGTGATGATGAACGTCCACATCCACAGGAGTCAATTAGGAACCCAGATCCCACTGTTTTAATCTATGGGGAGCTTGACCTCTGACTGCTCTGTGGAGTAGTTCTGTGTTTCTCAGGAAAAGCTCCACAAAATTCCACATAGCTGCTGCAAGAATGATGTTTCCTAAACAGCTTACAGTCCCAGGACCATGGTGAGCTCTGAAGCTGGAAGAAAACCAATCCAGCACTGTCCTCCAGCCATAGGAAAGACTGGACAACTGCATCCATGACTCTGTAAAGGACAGCAGTGGCCTCTGGA
Organism: Thinocorus orbignyianus; assembly: GCA_013400375.1. Taxonomy (NCBI): domain Eukaryota; kingdom Metazoa; phylum Chordata; class Aves; order Ciconiiformes; family Thinocoridae; genus Thinocorus; species Thinocorus orbignyianus. Next base: position 100,127 of record VXBW01005600.1, on the reverse strand, counting down.
CACATTGCACCTGTTTTACAAGAGACATCCTTGACTTGGCTTCCCAAGGGCCTGCCCTCTTGTAGACCCTTGGCACAGGGTGGATTCTCCCCAGTATGGCCCAGTCCAGCAGTAGCTGAGTTTCAGCAGTGGCATGCCTGAAGAGGGAAAAGCAGAGCACAGAATCACAGCAGTCAGTGCTGCCTACTGCTTTGTTTCTGAACATCGTAATTACAGTCCCAGGGTGACACTGCCAAGCTTGGAGTTAGTAATTTTTCTGCAGCTATTAGAGCTGAATGTGTAATCCAAAAAGAAAACATCGGAGCCCCCTCTGCATCAGACATCAAACCCTTCGCTTAAAAGAGTAAATGTCCCAAGAATTTCGCTGTTGGCTCAAGACGTCATGCTGTGGTCAACATATCTTCAGCAACCGAAGCGTGAGCGTGATCCTGGCTCGTGCTGTCACCAGCGAAGAGCACACAAAGCCTGAGAGCCCCCAACAACACATCAGGGAGGGAGGGGGAAAATCTGCCATTTCACAGATGCATGGTGCAGGGGGAGGAGATGGGGGGTAGGAGAGAGAGCAGGCACTCAAAGAGCGAGAGGGGATAGTACAAAGAGAGAAGAGGACAGAGGACAACCTGGGTGTGTTGTGTGCGAGAGAGGAGGGCAGATGGAGCAGTGAGGGAAACTGAGGCACACACAAAGCCTTGGAATTACTCAAATGGAGGAGGAGATGTGAGGAGCTGGAGAAGGGAGGTGCCCAAATAAGTGCAAAACACTGGAGGCGGCAGAAAGATAAAAGACTGGGAAAAGTGAGCTGACAACAGTTTGGTGAGTCAATCATGTCACCTTATAGCCTTCATGGGGCTGCAAGCTCAGTCACTGTCTCCAGATCCCTTTGGTTAATTGGCCCCACAAAACCACTTGATCCAGCCTAGACCCACTCTCTGCCAGCCCTTCCCAGGGTTTGACAACAGCAGCAATTAACCAGCAGATTATAATTTAATTATTTTTTTTTCCAAAAGCATGTTCTGGTGGCCTTTCTTCTGGTCTATACAAAGACCCAGCTTTTTGTAGATTCTGTTTGTGTGAAATGATTTCTTGGCATTGTTGTTCAGGTTTTTGGAATTTGTTAAAAACAATTTCTCTCCATAAACTGTGCCTAATTAAAATTTCCATTCTATGTGTTTTAATTTTAAAATCTTGGTGGATAGAAACCAAGCAAAATATTTCATGGGTTCTCTCTTTTCCCCTAAATCTTAAAATTTCCTTTTTTTTTTCAACTGGAAAATGAGAACACTTGCCTCTATTTCTGTGACTGTAACAATACGAAGAAAGTACTTCTTGCAGAGAGAAAGTTATAAGCTCTCAAAAGTACAGAAAGTCTGAGAAGTTATTTGGAACATTTATTCTTATGAGTGAAAATGTTATTTCTTCAAGTTGCTTTCCTTAATTGCCTCTTGTTTCTGTGGCTTTCTCATTGAGGGAAACATGGAGGAGTCAATGCAAAAACCAAACTTTTCAGTTTGAAAACAGAGATACAAAACATCCAACTCCAAAAATAAAAATGCTGGGTTTGGATCCCAGCTGTTGCCTGGAAACTTAAATGCAGAGCATTTCACAATTTTGTCTCACTTAGAAATTTCCCCTGGGAAAACCTCCTGGTTTTCAATCAGCTCGGCTTTTTGAGCTTCCCATGTCACTAAAACCTCCACTGACAACTTGTTCCATGGCAGAAACCAGCTAGAGGGGCTTTCATAATCCTGCCTGTGAATTGTCACCATCACAGCCCAAATCCACCGCTCCCTGCTCCGTCCTCCTTCACAAAGGAGAGTAATTGATTCTTGTCACACCCCGACGACTGTTTGTTTCAAACTCTTTGTACCAGAGATTGATTTTGATGAAATGTTCCACTTTTACACACATTAAATACATCAAAATTAAGTTTTTGAATGTGAAATAACAGTTACCAAATACTGCCAAATAAGGCTGTCATACCAGCTCAGACGGGGGAATGGGAAGGGAAGAGGGACCCTGCTGCCTCTTGCAAAAAGTTCAAGCCTCGCCCAGGACCACGTTTGCATCTAATGTCACTGAACCTGCACATTATTATTATATCACCTCTGAATCTGACCTTCTTTTGCCTTTGTAGGACTTCACTGGCAACAGGACATGGGTGATGAATGGTTCCACTTTTTCCCAGATAGCCCTGTCTTTGGGCATCAGGTCCTCGTTTCCCCATAAATTTTGTGAAAACCATGTTTGGTACCTCAGCTGCCCGTTTATACAGCCTGGAAAAACAGTTGAAAACTGACTGAAAATTTGCTGATGATATTCCTTTTTTAGGAGATATTGGCTTGTTTAAGGTAATGAAGAAGGGCTGAATAGGGAGAATCACAGACAGCATTGATAACTGGTCAGCGAAAACGACTGCTGAAATTCTGTGTAAATAATTGTGTAGTTATCTGCTTGAAGAAAAGTGTTCCTAATTTCACGCGTAAAATGGTGAGCTCTGAGCTGGCTGTTGTGATGTGGGAGAGAGCTCATGGATTTATGCCATAGCATACAATCCTGTAAGTCACAAAGATTACAGCAGAACTGGAAGTAGTTCAAAGAGCAACAGAGAAGATGAAAGATGCAGAAAGGTTTCCACCCCAGTAACATCCGAATAACCTGGCACTTACCAGGCTATAAAAGGGTCTTCTGCAGAAGGCAGCTCTGAAAGCCAGCACTACTACCTAGAGGGATGGACAAAAATTTACTTCTGTCTACCTCACAGGAGTTAGGGATCATTAGATGAAGATTGTAAGAGGCAACCTTGAAAAAGTCTTAAGGTGGAAGTCTTTTATGCACCGGAAAGCAAAGCTCAGGACCTTGTAGAAAGCCAATGAACAGCTAACAACAACAAAAAAGCATTTCTGTCTCTTGAGAAGTTACGAAGCGCACAGCTGCCCTGCAACCACTGCGGTGTAGCGTTCCCCTTCACTCCTGGAGAAAAGCAAATAAAGCAGTCACATCACAGCATCTACCCACCAGAAGGCTCTAGTCATGCTGAATTTTAGCTTTCATCATTCTGCTATTTGTTTTCAAAGACACCTGTCAGTGGATTATACTGTGAGACTGTTAAAAAAAAAGAAGCTCAAACTGGAGGTTTTTCAGTCATAATAAAACTGATGCACACAACTAGAATAATGATTTTCTTTCCTCAGAAGAACCAAGAACTGAATCAAAAGTCCTGATTTTCCTTGGCATATATCCTGGGCCCATCTCCAATTATTTGAGATCTGCAAAACTTTGTTTCTATCCATAGAGTTTAAACATCACTGAAGCTTTCGGATCCTGCTGTGCTATTCGAAGTGGTAAGAAACACTTTGGGTTTCCTAATCATGGTGCCAAAGAAAGTCAGTATCAGAGGATAATAATGCATATACCAGGACAATCACATTTCGTGATTGAAGAGTTCCCTTCAGTTTCATCTTTCCTCTCTGGAAACCATAGTTCACTTTCGAACATCTGTCTTGCTGTTCCTTATTCTCTCCCTACTTCTACTTGATCTTGTTAAAAGTTTTGGATGATTCATGGACACTGCACCGATCAAGTGACCCTAATACGCATACTCCTTTTCTGCTGCAGGGTGGTAATGGATCTGCAAAGCATCACTTCCCCTGATAAATCCTATACCGATGCCTTTACTTTTTATCATATTTATCCACGAGCCTGCCCTTTCCTAAAACCAGTGGGGATTTGAAACTATTCAGTCTATTAATTTGAGACAGTTCCTCCAATTCATATCCCATAAAGAAAAGTTCTGCTACTAGTTTCCTTAAGCACCTCCACAACAAATATCAATATGAAAAATTCGTTCAGCTTTTCTGCTCTAACCTTATCTTCCTTGAGCTGTTCCTTTCATGCCTCACTCATTTACTGACCTTGCAGACTCTCTGGCAGTGTTCCTGCTGCTGATGTGTTTCAAGAGGATTTATTAGTATTTTTTTATACTGTTAGCAAGTCTTTCCTCGAAATATTTCTTGGCCTGCCTTATTACGATTTCACATTTATCTTGCTAGAGCTTATGCTCTTTCCTATTTTCCCCATTTAGACATAACATACAATTTGGGTCTTGCAGCAAGATAATGCTCTGTGACATGCATTAAAGTGGGTGAGGGGAAAGAGCAGAACTGTTCTTGAACAGAAACGTCATTATGGAATCCCTCAAAACCTTTATTAGAGGTGATACATGCCAAACTGGCCATGACCCCAGAAAGATCAGCTATTGTCATGTCAGTGTTGTGCTGTGGGTGAGTAGTCACTTGTCAAAGTTCATTGCCCTCAATGAAAAGCGAGGCTGGAGTTCACTCAGCCACAACGTAGATCCTGACATACAAACCATTAGCCATTGATTGTCTTTATAAGTCAAATGAGTCACACCCTAGAAATGCTCATGACTCTTGTGTAACTCTAAAGGGAACCAAAGGCAATGTTCTCAGAGATACCTTCACCAGAGATATCTACACCATGGGAGATGCTCCCCCGACTCTCATTTCAAGGATTGCTCCATAATGCACATTCAGTAGCCCTGAGAACCTCAAAGAGTGCTTCAGGCTTAAACATAACAGAAAACTTTGGGGAGGACAGGAGCAGGGCTTTAACTCAAATAGAAACTTCAAGGGAGTGTGTGTATGAAGAATATACATGTTCCCAAGCCTCTGTCTTTTTTGTGGAGGAAATTTTAGGATGAAGGGATCTTGCTTGAAAGCCTGATCCCCCAGAGTGATGTTGGTCAAATGTTCTGACAGCTTGAACGCTGCCTGGCAGAGGAAGAGACTTCTCAGAGCTCTGCTAACATACTTTAACTGGGTTACCTATATTTGGACTTTCTAACTATACTTTATATCTACCCTAACTTTTTGCCATGAGTTCAGGGTGATTTCAAGGTAACTAGACAGCAGAAGGAATGTGCTGGTCCCCAGCTGATATGACCCCAGCTCTGGAGACCCTCTCTTGAGCTCCATAACCAGGCTGCTGCTCTCTGGAGGTTCAGTCTTAGCCATCTCAGCTCCTGTGCCACCTTGATGGTGCTCCCATGTCCTCTCAGCTCTGCTCAGTGACTCCAGCTGATGTTTATCAGCCCAGTCTTCAAAGAGGAATGACTCACCTGCAGGACCTGAACTGAAGAGTCTGTAATCAGCCAGGTCTGTATCTTTTGTGCATCATGCTGTGCTTTACCATAGGTATGGCAAAGTGTCTTTCACCACAAGAGGGTCAGACATGGAGTTCTTCTATGTTCCCTGTCTACCAGAGTCAGCAGTGCCCTTCCTCCCCACTCCTGTAGAACTGTTTTAACAGGAAAGCCACCCATCTAGCCTCCATCCCATGGGCTGAGAAGATCCTAATCCTTTACCAACAGAGCATATGACTTAGCCCTGCTCTCCTAAGGCTGCAGGGGCCATTGGAGCTGCTGGACCCCGTGGCAATGCAGGATGCTGGAAAGTCAGGAAGATGAAGGTCAGGTAGTCATGGGTAAAGGCCACAAATGATGCTGGCTTTGCTGGTGCTTGGGCCATTGCTTGCCCCACAGCTTAGGCTGTGATCAGTCCTGTGGAGAACCTGGCTTGGTCTAAGTCCCTCACTTTGCCCTGGTGGCCACAAACCCTGCAGCTGACTGGCAGCATCTCATTCACTCTCATGAACCACAGCTGCTGCCCCAGGGGCACAAGCACAGGTAAAGAACCTTCCACCCTACAATGAACTTCTTCCTATATCATGAACTGCTTCAGATGGTGCAGTTCATGCTTCACCAGAGCAGCTTACCTTGCCCATAAGAGGATATTACCTTTCTGTCTTCAGGAAGATAAACAAACCAACCTGATACTTTCCAGCTAAAACCTTTTCAGAAAGAAATTTAAATTCCTGAAACTGCATTGATGAGAACCCAAGCCTGGGCAGCAGCTGCAGCAGGTGCTGTCAGTGCCCTCAGAGGGCAGCAAAGCCTTACTGCACTGGCAGGTGTATTTGAGAATACCTCATCTCTATTTCACATGATACTGCAGTTTGGCTGGGATTTGTATCCTCTGTAAATGAAAAAGCCATGAGACAAATGTCTGCTTACCTGGGAACCGGGAGTTTGTCCAGGATATCAACACAACCCTCCCCAGGAAACAGCTTCCCTTCATTTTGCTAGTGGAAGATAAGGAGAGGGAAAGGCTGATTCACAGGAGGAAGAGCACCAAGAAGTGTTAGCCAGTACCTCAGCAACAGCTCGTGTTGTAGTGGCTTTGAGATTTTCCGGAGTTTTACAATTCCATGTTTCAAGGGTCTGCGACTGTTTCCGTTACAGAAGGCAAAACCGACCAAGCAGGTACCACAGCAGTAGCAGGCCCAGTCAACTGTCCAGTGATCACCAGGTAGGTCCAGAGTGGCAAGAACCGCTCTGGGTTGAGTCCAGGAAGCCCCATCAGCAAGACAGGACAATATAAGAGCAAGACCAGGCACAAAACCACCTCCAGCATGGCGCGGGCTGAGCTCCAGTGGCTCTCCTGGGTCAACGGGCGCATGGGGAAAGGTCCTCTGTGGGGGTGGTCAGGACAATCACTGACTGTTGGTGCACTGAAGGTCCTGGAAGCCAGGGTAGATCTTCTCTTCCCACCTCTGTTGGGAAATTGCCAAGGTTTGTGGTTAATTATCATTCCAGAAGGGTTGGCGGGCAGCATTTAATGGGGCTGTCCTGATCCTCAGACCCCGAATGGCTGTTTCTTAAAGGTTCTCCAACTCAGCTTCAACTGAGAGGGAGGGAAAGAATCCCAGGAGTCTTCTGTGAGGTCTGAACCATCCTGACAAACCAGAAGCAATTCAGGGCCATCTGTTGATGCCAGGAGAGCCACTCATTACCCCCATGCAGGCATCTCAGAGATGTTCCCCAGCCTCCTTCACACTTCCAAATCTCATTTTCCATGGCTGCTCAAAACTGAGAGGAAGGAAATTTCAAGGGCTTTAAACAACCATTTGCAGTTAATTTGGCGAATCCTCTCTGGGCAATTAGCGCTGGAAGCTCTTCCAGCACCCCGGGACGTTCTTGCTCCCAGCATCAGACCTGAGCTCTTTCTGCCACACGTGCCTCTCCATGCAGGGAGGGAGTTGCTGTACACAATTAAGTAGCCAAGACACTTAATTTAAAGTGAAGTGAAAATAAATGGGTGACTGTAATTAGTTATTACAGTTTATTAACGGCTCATATCCTTTGGCAGATACTATCTTTATTTGGTATTTAATGGGATTAATAACTTCTTAAGCAGGCATGTGACAGCAAAGAGCACTTAAAGTTTACAACTGGGAGACNTTTTTTAAAAGAGGGACTTTTTTTCATGTCTTTCTTATGCTCCTTGCTGACTTACTAGCACAGCAAATCAATAAGCTCTTGTGACAGGCAAACAGATCGTGGCTGCTCTTTTAATTCACCCTAACTATCTGCGATTTTCAAGTCACACAGCATCAGCCATGAAACCCACCCGGGACACACTGGCTCCCCTTCTAATCCAGAAGTTTCTGAACCAAAATATTTCTGTCTGCGACATCCTGGTGCAAATCAGACTCCGCTTCTCCCCCCTTGTCCCATGGTGATGTGTCAGGAGGATTTTAAACTTGACTCCCCAGCAGAGTGAGAGTCAGCAAGTGGTGCTGAGTGTCCATGAGGAGCAGTTGCTTCTTCCAGACACTTTCCCTTGGCTTGCCTCATGCTCTCCTTCATCTCACAAGTCCCTTTTGGGGACATCATCATTTCCTCAGGACCTGTCCCAGCTGCTTCTCCTCAGGGGAACTATTCGCACCAATGTCTTTATTTCCTCCTGTCAATATTCCCAGCATCACTCTCTGCTGTGGAAACAAAAGGCTGTTTGGCATGCCAGGACACAGCTCAGGACTGGCAAGGACTCCTCTGCCCTCAGTATGCTCAGCCAACACGTTATGGGACATGCTGATCTCCATGGTTCATCAGCTCTTTTATCCACACTGGTTCAAAGAGTCTTTAATTTCCCCTCCTGGGACATAACTCAGCAAGTCAAAGAGTGAGTCACTTTTTTCTAGGCCTGAACAAGCAACTCTGCCAGAACAAGAACAATCTCACCATTGAATATCCCTGAACCCTCCTTGCACGATAACCTGGGTACTGCCATGACCACCAAAAATCAAAAAACTGACTTGTGTGTGTCAATAGCAATGCTCAGGGACAAGGTCCTTCACAGTAGTGGCATCTCTGCCCTTCTCTGAGCAGGAGCAATCTGAGAACCAGCATGACACTGTATTTAGCCAATGGAGGAGACAACTTACTCATTGTTTTAAGGGCAGTTCAGTCCAGTTATGGGAAAGTTCCAAAGATGGACCGAGGTTGGGCTCAGCCACCCCAGAGGACCTTGTTAGAGCCACCCCATCACCGAGGCACAGCACATGGCTGTAGACCCAATGTCATGCAACTCATCTGGCAGTCCATGTTAGGTGCAGCTCCCACAATAGGAATTGCTGGTTTTTTTTTTTGCAGGAGAATTTCTTAATTTGAATGAGCAGACAATGCCTTATTGCTGTCAGGATACCGACCTTCAGTTTTATCCTTTTTTGATGTTCATTACCAAATTAGTGGGATAATATACCAAACATTGGCAAGAAGTATAACCATGTTTGAGCAGGGGATGGTCAGGAGCATGGTGTGAACTTGATCTTCCAAATGTCATCATTCACCTTGTCTATTTATCTTATTTGTTCTCTGCAATGATGGAGGACAAGCTGATCACTAAGGTCAGAACACTAGAGGACTGATAAAGATTTTGTGTACTTATTCATTCGTAGGACACAGGAATTAGAGACCTTAACAGATGCTAAACTTCTGAACTCAGAAAGTTGGGTAGGATTATGAAATACAAGAGAAAAGAATCCAGGGGAAGCAAATGCCGTGTGGCATGTGTGTCAAAATGTTGAATACTGAGCTGTGCAAACAATGAAGCAAACTCACTTCTGCCTCATCTACATTTCTTCTTGACAGGACAACAAACAGCAAATTCTCCAGGCAAGACAACAGGAAGGAAGAGTAATAAAATCAAAGTAGGGCACACTGCTGTCTTCAGACCAACTTCTAAGGAACTGAGCAGTAAGAGCCAGGAGTTTTTTAGAGATTCATTTGCCCATACTATTCCCAGTTTCTCAGTGAGGAAAGAGTGTCCTTTGGCAACCTGCCACTGCCACCTTGTGAACTGCTGCAGCTTTTGTTTTTATTGCAAACTTCATCCTTGAGAGGGACCTAAGCAAGTTCAGACAGTCCATTAACTGTCCATTATTAGTGCATATATTCCAGCAAATTAGCATTGCAAATTAGCATAACAAGGGGCTAAACTCATCTTGAATAAGATTTGCTGTGAAGGGGTATGCTGGGTTCTCCAGTCCTGTGAAAGACCCAGGGGAATGGGAGGGAGCTGCAGGCACAGACCATGCATACCAGCATCACAAATATAGTAGTGGGGTAGGATGTTCCAAGCTGCAGCCAGCAGACATGGGTCAGGACCCCATATCAAGGGGTTCAATCCACCTCCTTGTGGCCATCTGGAATGTCAAGCACATGGAGTGGGCCTCAGTTCCAGAAGAGGACACCTGCACTTAGGTGTCCACCCGTAAGGTTCTGGTATCTACCTCTCCTCTGCAGGACCAGCTCCTCTGGGAATGACTCTGTCCTGAATATACGTCTGGGAGCCTGAATCAGGCCTCAGCAAAAGACACAGAGTCAATGTCTGAGCTGCAAAGCCAGTTATATTACCACTCTCCCCTAGATCGCATGTCTGATTCACCTTAATTAAATGAGTGTCTCGTGTTTAATGAAGCTCTCAATTTCCACTACACACAGAACACCGCCCTGTTTATGAGGCTCTGTCACACTGATGCTGTGCAATCTGTCAAGGTCAGTTTAGAGGGATATTACTTCCCAGACAAGGATAAATCCCTAGATGTTTACAACCATTGAAGTAGAAAGCTGTCATTGCACCATTTTGTTCCAGTAACATGAGGCTCCCGCTCTGGGCTAAGTTGTGTTCAACAGAGTTGTGGACAACCAAGCTCTTTGAGTGATGCAGATGTGCTCTGGGGGTCCTTGGACCAGTGCTGCACCCCACCAGACCTAGGGTACCAGAGCCTCCTGGCTGGAGTGACAGACTGGAGTCAGCCAGCTGAGGGCTACAATTCATTTATAACAAGAAAACCCACTGTCTTTCTAGGTGTTCCAGGTCTACTTATAACCATGTTTAACTTAATGTATGTATATGAGGACCAGAGGTGTCCCATAGTAAATGCTCTAGCTTTGGGCTTCGTTTCACTACTAAAGTTAAGGCACAAAAGTAAAAATCTTTTAGCAACCACAGTGGCAGCTCAGGTGGATGTGACAGCAATAGCTCATTCTTTTGTGAGCAGGGAAAATGTCAAAACTCTTTGAATAGAAAACGTGTGAGTTCTTCTTATAAAAAGAGCTAACTAGTAAAATGATAGTATTTCCTAGAAGACAGTGAAACATAAATAATCTTGTCACCGCACATCTTGCAGAAATCTACATCCTCTCTGTGTATTTCAGAGAACCATGAAGTTGTTTATTCACACTTGGAACTTTTGCAAAAAATATTTGTTCTATCCCCCAGTTTTGTTTGAATTCCCCGATTTCTCTGCACCACCAAGACCCAGTCCCAGCCTCTGCCCTGGGCCACCCTGTGATGCAGGATGCGGTGTCTTGCTGAAGATGTGCACACAGAAACACTTTGTTCATTTACACAGTGCTGTGTGTCTCAAAAAATGTGGGCTCCGAGGATTGTTTTATATAATATTTATGTTTCTCAGACACATGAGAGATCACTCAACCCGACAGAAGAGAAATGATGCCTCTGCCAGTGGGAGGTGGGGTTTGCTGCAATATCAGCAGAAAGTAAATTAGCTCCCAAATGAGAGTTCATAGAGTTTCCAGCTGTCATTTCCACCCAGCTTTGGACAACACTCACATTTTCTTTCTTAGAGGGACTAACAGTTTCTGCAAGTATCTGGTCAGCTCTAGGTACATCAGCTGCTGCTGGAAATGGAGCACCAAGATGATGATCAAGAAATAATCAAGCTGCAGCCAAGGCGCTCCTGGTCACTATTGCCAATGTGGTCACCTACTGAAGAAAAACCGTGCAGAGCGAGGGTGAACACCTCCATTGTCAAGTGGATTTGCAGGTTTTCAACAGTTGGCCCCTTCCTCCAAGATCTTTGCAACAGTTCAGGCACATCAGGTAGGGAAGTCTTGCATTTCTTTAGCTCCATCCTCTTTGTCAGGACCCTGAGCACAGAAAGGTTAAACAAGATCTCCAAGGTCACAGTAGCCAGAGAAAGGGATGTGTGCTGATTTCAGTTTCCACTTCACAACACTCAGCTGCCTTCAAGCTGCTCACAGTATGTTCAATGAAAAAAATTTAAAAAAAGAAGAGTCGCAAGCCTCCCTGAGGAGCTCTGCTGGTAAGAGGATGCAGTGTAAAAAGGCCAAATACGTATCTTACAAACATTTGTGATCAGCAGGTGATGTCAAGCAAAACATCTGCTTCACTCGAGTTGGGACTGACTCTCCTGTGTGGTGACTGAGTCATTAAGGTACTTAATTAACACAGGGGTCTAGTCCCATTTCAGGAATCCTGGAGTAAGCCAGACATCTGCCCAAGGCTGACAGAGATGACACAGTATGTTCAGGAGGCTGTCTTTCTGAAAAGACAGCTGGAAGACAGGCAGGATAACCTAAAGCATCTCAAATGGCATTAAACATGTATGTTGAGCCGGCTGAGTCCTACCTGCTGCTGAAGAGACTGCAGAGGAATGGGGGACTGTCCCTCTTGCTTCCAAAGAAGCTGAGGTGCCTCTGGATGTGAGCTGTGTTGTGCTGAGCTGTGGTTTGCTGATCCCCCACTCCTGCTGCTGTTGCAGGACTTGGAGTCAATCAAAGACTGCCCTTGACACAGCAACAGCCCCGAAGGGTGCCCAGCTGCACTGTTTTCAATCCCTGAAGTCTTGTTTCACTTTTTCTTTTCCTCTCCTGACCTATGCCACTTGCTGAGAGGGAGCACAGGGATAAGCTTCTCATAATTCACCTGAGTGAAAATACCATGAGACTGTGTCATCTTACGGGTTTCAGCCTGTGAGGCAGCACAACCTGGGAGGTACGCTCATCGTTCCTGGTACAGGAGGGTCCTCTGCTCTGTCTGCACAGGAGGTCAGACAGCTTGGTCACACAGGTACCTCACAGAGCTACCCTCTTTATAGACACGGAGCAGACGCTGGCTGTCCATTACGAGAAGGAATGCCCTATTCATTTCTCAAGGGTCAGGAAGCCACTGACATCCTGCAGCGAACAGTGGCACTTGTGCTAGGTGTCCTGGCTGGTAAAGTGTACATTTCTGATCCTTCCCCTGTGGTCTTAAAGGAACATTTGGCCTTAGCCCTGCTTGCCCTGCCGATTGTTCTTATGCTTCCTCTGCCCTAGACTGACAGCTGAGCAGACTCTGCAGACTTCCCAAACAGACTGGTTTTGTATTTATTCTCTCCAGTCTTCAAAATTTGCTGCTTCTAGATTGCGTGGTTGTTTTAAAAAAAATAAATACTTTAGGCCCTTCTCCAGAAAACACTGGCATTAGTCTTACCATTGAATTGTGTCAGTATTAGGTCATTTCTCTATAGGAGGTCTTTAATGACTTCAAGGTTTCATGGGTCAGTGAGGAGAACCAGTCATTGGTTTGTAGGAGATGGAGCAGAGTCAGAGGAGACAGTAATTAAGTTACTTCAGTCTCTAGCAAACACCTGTTTAGCGTGTGCACAATATGCTTTTTGGAAGCTTAAAATGTCAATGTGAATTTACAGTAGACAAGAAAAGATCCCTGAGCAGAAGTGGATCTCCCTGAAGATGTCCTAATTTAACTCCAAATTAGGATTTGTTTGGGGAATAGGGAAAGCCAGTATAATCTTTTTTTTTTTAATTTTCAATAGAAGGGATGAGCCTTTTGGTTGAACTTGCCACCTTTAGAAAGTCCACAGATGTGGCTGATGCTAAACATTTGAACATATTGGCATCTTGCCTACCCAGCTGCAGCCTGTCAAAGGCTGGTTTCTCAGCAGAGGTCACCTTAAATGCTAGAGAGTCAATGAGAAAATTTTTTGCTTCTTTTTGCACCTTGCTGAAGAGAAGTACTGAGAGAAGACTTCAGCCACCCTATTTGGACACTTAGTCTCTGCTGCTATAGAAGTTGTGAATGGACATGATACCCACAGATCGATTGGAAGAGGGCTTTTTCTCAGCCTTAAAGCTGAACAAAGTCAATGATGTATGCAGTTAAAAAGAAATTGGCAAGGGAAGTACCAAAAGTGAACGAATTGCTCTGAGTTTCTAGCTGTAGACAGCTTTTCAATGGCTCCCCCTTAGATTTACATTATCATGTCTAAATTAAGGAAACTAATTAAACACTCATCGGCTAGTTTGCAAACAGCAGGCAATTAGCTCCAAACACACTCACTGCTCAAGTTAGGTCAGCAGCGATGGAGAGATCTTTCTGAATTATATGAAATATCACATGGTTTTGAAGCCTTGCTTTGCTCTAAATTCTGCAGACCAGAGCTATGGAAGATGTAGGGCAACCAGGAGTCCTTGGGAGCAGGTGTTGCCACCACTGTCTTGCTAAATTTAGTGAAATGCCACCACTTCTAAGCACCAGGAGTACTGACAAGTCTTTTCAGTGGGTTGACACCAGGAACCTGAGCTCAACTTGCATGAAAGTTGGTGTCCCCATCGCTCTGGAAGAAGGTGAAGGACCAGATCATACTGTCATGGGGAAAGCACAGTTTTGGCTGAGTCAGATGAAGGTTTGGAACACCACAACCTTTTTCCCCTTCCAGCCTTGTGGTGAAATCACTGAGGTGCCATAAATGTGGAGATAACCCTGCTGCACTTCTAGGGGATGGCACTGCTCTAGGGCAGGTGGGAAACCCCACCTAAATTTGGCTCCTAGGCATAAACGTATCTGTGGAGTAACTTCCACATGATTTCTCACTGCCTAGGATATATTTTCTGTTATATTTTTGGAAGATTCAGCACAAGGCTTGTTCATAGTCAAGAGGGAATGTGGTAAGAAGATGGTTCTCTTCCCTTGCAGATAGCCACCAGCTATATTTCAGAGAAACCAACCTGGGCAGCTGCATCTGTGGTCCCTTAAACAAGTTCCAGGCTTACGCTATTGCCTGCAGTGCAGTTTTAACCCAAAGGCAATGTGAGCAGGCAAATTGGTTATGTGTATAACCAAGGAGTAAAAGGGGGGAATTACGTGGGACGCTACTTAAAAGAGTAAAGCTGGCACACAGGGCACACACTCAGCCATGGCAGGGGGATTAGGCAGGACAGGAAAGCAAGATTTACACTCATTTTAAATAACCCCCATTGGCAACATCTCAGTGAGCGCTGACAGTGTGAATGGCAGATGAGCACAAGTGGGGATGGAGGGGAAAGTAGTGTTTTCAGCCACATTTGAAGCAGCGTGTGGCCAGGCATCGACTGCATGGCAAGTAAATGCCACCGGTTTTATGGGTCAGTGCCCAACATGGTAAACTAATTGCAAATAGCTCGAAGATGACTCTGCACAGCAGGTGTCCAGCCTGGATTGTCACTGAAAAAGTGAAAAATACCATGAGCCTTATCATTACCTTTTCTAAGAGCTGGAGTGAGAGCTTGGTGAGACATCGCCAGCAGGTTGTGGGGACTCAGATCTTCCAAAGGAGCCCGTTGGGTCACAAGGGTAACATCTCCCCTCTGCAGCTCCTGGGGACCCTAATAGGGTCAAATACCTCACTGTTGGGCTGTCCTGCCCTGGCAGCAACTCCTGAGGGGACTCAAGGATTTGTCCCCATTTGCTGCTGTAGTGGGGGTGCCACAGACATGGATGGGGCTTCAGGGCACTTGGTGTTTGCAGGGTGCCTGCAAAAGGCACCGCAGGCAAAGGCTGTTCTTGTGCTGTCCTCCCAGCAGCCAGAAAGGAGCAACGCTGCCAGCAGTAGCAGATGCTGAGGTGTAGGGTCACTTGCTTTCTTAATAACTTAATAGAGAGCATGATCTGAGCTTGCCCTAATTGGCAATTGTACATTTGTTCTTTTGGCTTTCAGTGAATACAGCTGAGGGACCTGCAAACAGTGAACATGGGTGGTTGACTTGGTAGATGAGCAATAGCCTAGGATGTGTGCTGTGTTGCTCTCCGGCTCTTTCCCTTGCATCTCAGGACAGATGTTGGGTCAGCTCCAGCACTTTGGCATTTTATATGAGGGAACAGGTTGCAAAGGATCCCGTAGACCTTACCTACCTGTACCATGTCCTTCCCAAGAGAAAATCAGCCCTACCTCTTGTCTTTCTTCTTCTTGAAGACTTTAGTGATGGATTCAGATCTTCCCCACACAATTTATCTGGTGCTATTACAGTCATACAATTAGATGAATATATCTTGGCCACCAAGGACATGGTACAAGGCCCAACTTGACAGCAGCCTTTCCCAAGTCTGAGTATGGAATTCCTTTCTCTTTCCCAAAATTGAACAACTCCAACTCATCAGATCATGGCAGTGGTTTAGGCTACTGATTGTCCTTCATGTTTTGGACTCTTCTGAGTTACTCCAGTTGTCACACTGTGCAGCACTCCAGACTGGGCATGGTGTCCCAGCTGGACGTTTTCCTGGTAGAGGATCCTGGCGTCCTGAGCCCTGCCTGCACACAGCAGGACAACGCCGTACTCTTTCTGGTGGGGGAACACCGCTGTGTCACACCTATGTGTGATCCCCTCCTATGTCCCCAGATGGTTCCCACACAAAATGAGAGTTTTACATCATACTTACCAAACTCTGCACTAGAGCTTTTTTTTGGCTGTTTCTTCAGTCTCAAGGTCATTTGGAGTCCCTTTCAGTCCTCTGCCATCTGAGGCCACCTGCAAATGCAGGGAACATGAGCATCTTCTGGTCTGTAGTACAGCTCATGGATGAGGATGTTGAATAGCCCAAGGTCCTAGGAAGGCCTTATGGATAAGCTGTTCTGGTCTGAAAAAGAGTTATTGATAGCTGCTCTCTAATTCTGGTGGGTTGCCCAGTTCTGTATCCCCACTTGGTAGGTTCATCTCACACATATTTCTCTAGCTTGTTTACCGGAATTTAATGACTGAGAGAACTAAAAGTGCCACCATGTCAGAACAGACAATATCTATTGCCTTTGCATTGTCCAAAAGATCTGTTACCCTCTTACAGAAGGAAATTACATGGGTTTGATATGATTTGCTTTTGACAGTCAAGACCAACTATTACTCACCTCCAGGTACTACTCTCCTTAATTATTTTTCCAGGAATTGAAGCTGACTTACAGGATTCCAGTGCTGACACACAAGACCTCCAGTGCCTGCTCCTTTCTCTTCTCCAAGTTTAAATTTCATGTGCTAAGAACTGTGTTCAGACTGAAGTGGACCCAAAATGAGCAGAAGGTGGAACACAGGAAATTCAGTCCGAACACAAGGGAAAGCTTTTTTCCTCTGAGGGTGGCAGAGCCCTGGAAGAGGCTGCCCAGAGAGGTGGAGGACTCCCTGTCTCTGGAGACATTGAAAACCTGCCTGTGCATGTTCAAAACATGTTCCTGTGCAACCTGCTCTGGGTGACCCTGCTCTGGCAGAGGTTTGGACTGGATGATCCCTGAAGGTCCCTTCCAACCCCTGCCAGTCTGTTTTTCTGTGACTCTGTGACTGTGCTGCCCCAGTGGGTGACGGTGCAGCCTCCAATACTTCTCCCCATCCTGTCCAAAACCACTCCCCCACCTGCCCCCAGTGAGGGGCAGATTCCCAAAGGTGCTGTCTCCAGAGCAGAGCAGACTTCTCCCTGCCTGTGTTCCTGTGCAGGGATATGCCAGGCTCCCACAGCAGGATCTCTGACTGTATCCATGGATTTTATTAGGAGGAAGTTCTCCCATGACTCTCAGTCTGGTTTCCTGTCAATGTGGGCTGCAGGACACTGGTGGCACTGCAGGGAACTGCTCTCCCACCTCTGGCAGCTGCTCCCTGGCACTAGTTGCACTGTGGTCCAAATGTTGCTGTAACTTCCCTAACAGATGAACATCTGTGCACAGAGAAGAAAGCCCTCCCCTCCAGCCCTGGCAAGCAGGGCTGACAGTAGACTGTTCTTCAGGTGGAAGAAAACCTATAAAATACCGTTGTGAAACCCACGGAAGATCTTTTGTTACTCACATCCCAAATGCTGCGTGGCCTAGAAACTTCAGTGCTGATTTGTTGACCAGGCATCGCAAGAGCCAGCAGGCAGGCTGCTGGGGAAAGCAGGGAGACCTCCTTTTTCATACCCAATGGGCACAAAGAGAGCAGGCTGACAGCAGGGTCCAGCAGTCTGACTGCATTTCAGGGGCTGCACTGAAAGGCACAGAGCACCGGCCATCCTCATGTCACTTCCCAAGGGACTGGCCATACCCATGGGTCTGCTCAGCTCCCAAAAGTTCTTCTTCTCCCTGTCACTCTGTGCTGATGGCTCCCTAGTACTAAGAGAGTCAGAATATTTGGTCCTCACAGGGAGACGAAGCACCAGAATAGATGGAGAGAAGTGCCTTAAATATTAAGTTTTGCAAATATTCTCTGATTTTTTGGCCTCTGCAAACTTGACTTTTTTTCTTTTTTTCAACTTGGTCTTGCCCCTTGGCTCCTTCTTGACATTTCTAGTTTTGCCTTGCTAAGGCTTATTTCCAGTCAATAATTGATAAATGCTCCCTTCCTAATTCTTCTTTAACAGAGTTTTCTTTTTTGCCTGGGAAACAGCTGCAAAATGCACCCTTGACAGCTTTCCTTTTAACCTCATTTCCAGAGCTCTGCTCTTGTTTAACAATAAACCACACACATCATTTGCTGTTATTCTGTAAGAAACACTCTGTGATTCAACTCAGATTTATTCAATTTCACGCTGGAGCAAGCTATTTATTCCCGAGTCTATTTTCTCGTAAGCCTAAATCACAATTTATCAAGGTTAAGCATTGTTTTAATTTAAAATAAAATATGAGGGAGCTCATTGCTAAAGGAGCATGATCTGACACAGTCAGGCGGTTACTCCTGTCTCGCAGATGTAGCTCTCATTTCCTCCCGCAGCCTGTTCTCGCGGGGGCTGGGTAAGGGGGGGGATGTTCAACATCAAATAGGGTTCCTAAGAATCAGCAGCCTGAGGTACAACAGCAACCCCAGAGCTGAAGCGTTGTGTTATTTTATTAGGGGGTGGTGGCACCAGACTTGAGCTGAGCACGGAAGCGGATATTATCCAGCCCTGAGTGTGAAAGGAGCTGGGGAAGGCAAGGGGTTTCACAGAAGTTACACAATTTCAGAGCCATCCCCACAGCAAAAACCCACCATCAGGCTTGAGGACAGGGACAGATTAGGTGTTCTCTTCTGGAGACCTGAAGTTGCAGGACTGACTCTTCTTCAGGTCCACGGAGCCAGGGATAAGGCAGCCCTTGCTCAGAGGCAGAGAAAGAGGGAAGGAGTTGAGAATGGCAAGAAGGTAGCAGGATAAGCTATGTACCTGGTCACCCCTCTGAGGGACAACAGTGACGGATGGACCACTGAAGCTCTCCTGTCCTTGTAAAGGCACTGGTAGTACCACCACCATGGCTTTTCAGAGAACACACACCTGCCTGCAGCACTCACTTGCACTTGGTGGAGCCTTGGTGTTTCTCAAGTTGTGAGGGTCTCATCTTGCCAACCCCATCCTGGGCTGCATCCCCAGCAGTGTGGCCAGCAGCGTGATGTGGGGGGATTCTGCCCATCTGCTCCACTCTGGTGACACCCCACCTGGAGCACTGTGTCCAGCTCTGGGGACTCAGCACAGGAAGGACAAGGACCTGTTGGAGCAGGGCCAGAGGAGGCCATAAAGATACTCAGAGAACTGAAAGAACTTCTTTGCTGTGAGGGTGGTGAGACCCTGGCCCAGGTTGCCCAGAGAAGCTGTGGCTGCCCCAACCCTGGAGGGGTTCCAGGCCAGGCTGGATGGGGCTTGGAGCAACCTGTTCTGGTGGGAAGTGTCCCTGCCCGGGGCAGAGGGGTTGGAATGAGATGATCTTTAAGGTCCCTTCCAATCTGAACCATCCTATAATTCTACGAAAATCACTGGATTGTGTGTTTCTCTTTAACAAAATTCAGATTCTTCTGATTTCTCATAGAAGGGTATTTTTGAGGAGGAAGCATTTTTACATTTTTATTTTGAGTACCAATATATGTTTGGTTTTTTCCCCTTTTCACCATTTTTCTTTCTGGTGTTCTATTTTTCTGCAAAATGTTGCCAGCAGGTTTGGCAAAGGGATGGCAAAACCCCTTTATTCTCCAGGGATGAAGGTTTCCAGAATTCCATGTTTTCCCCGTCAATTACTAATTTTTGACCAGTTCTCTTAATCTCTGTGACAGAATGACACCTCTGGCCCATATGTAGCACTTCACTGCAGTAGATATTTATATTTTTTTTATCTAGCAATGGAATTGGGTTTAATCTACAATGGGGAAACTGAGTCATGGAGAGCTATGACAAGCTTAAGCCAGCAACAAGGTGAGGAATAAAGCCAGGTCCTCTGCAGTCAAAGGCAGGCTTTTATAGCTAAATGGGAGGATGACTAGAGAGAGGCAGCCATGCGGGATATGCCTAAAATCATTTGTTGGTGAATGGCTGAAGTGATGGGAAGTGACACCATCTCTCACCCTGCAGCCACCATGCATCAGGAGCAACTCTCTGAAAGAGAGAGCTGGCTGAGAGCCACAGCTTCAAGGGTTACCATCTTCAATCAAACCAGCCAGAGGACTGAAACAGACATTGGCTAGATACAGAGGGCGTGAAATATTTCTGTTAATCACAGATGTTTGGTAACACTGGGCTTTTTTGCAGCTGTCATGAGTCGTGTCGGTGTCTCCCTCCTTGATGTTCAGCTCCTTGGGGCTGCCCAGCAGGTTTCTGCCCTTGTAGAAACAGAAACCCCCTACACGCTCTCCTTGCAGGAACAGCTACTCCAGGAGTATCCAGCTACTCTGCCCTGTTCCTTACTCAGCCCTTAAAAAGCCACCTGTGCTCGATCTGCCCCTCTGCAACACTCCAGCACCAGTTGAGCTCTTCAGCCACTGAGGCCACATTCGAAAAAACCCAAACCATGCCCTGGATGCCAGGGAGGGTTTGTTCCAGGATGAGAACTTACATGAGATGGAGCATGTCCTGACCTCCCAGCTGAGCATCACTCCCATCACCAGCACTATTGCAGGTGTAACAGAGCTGTTGGCTTTGTCAGAAATATCCGAGAGGAAGAGCAAGGATGTTTTCCCATTTGGTGCTCCAGGCAGGGTGTGAAGCGGCATCCCAGGAGTTCACAGCTCAGCTCCTCTCTAACTACTGGTAAGTGGAGGGAAAAATGATAACCCTTGATGTGTGGATCCTTGGGAGAAGCAATTAGCAGACACCCACTTCTGCTGTGCGCAGGGAGGGGAAGCCTGTGTCTGTCTAAGTGTCCCGAAGGTCACTGCTTAATTTAATAAAGGTATCTGCCTAGAAAGGCAGCCTGATTTCCCATGCTGGAACAGCAAGCAGCACTTATTAGCTGAACTTCAGGGCTTTGCTAATGAGCTCACAGTTGTCTCACCTGAAGGCACACAGGGCTAAATCCTGCTCAGTGGAGGTGAGAGTTGTTCCTTTCTAGCCAAAAAAAAAACCCTCTATGCTCTGTCTCAGGATGAGTCTGCAGTACCGGGGTCCTGGCTCCCTCCTCTCAGAGCGCCACAAGGAAGGGAGAGCAGAGTCAGGGCTCACCTGGGTGCTTGAAGACCCCCTGGGGGAAGGTTTTCCTTCAGATCAACACCCTGTTTTATTGTCAGGGTACTGCAGAAAGAATTTTGCACCTGTAGATGAACAGCTGGTTGTTAATAACCATCACCACCAGCAACCAGCACTTTCGATTGCTGCCAAATCTGCCCTGGTTTTACCCAGCAGTAACCTATAGGCTTCTGAAAATTAGATCACTGCTTGTTTTTCTTCAGGGAATGATGTGGATCTTCTCTAAGCATTTTGCTCTGCATGGGCTGATGCTTCCCTCTCCATGTGTCCTGGGACAGAGGTATCCTGCCCCCAGCCCAGGTTGCCCCTGCTCCCACCTTGGGTATGAGCAACTCAGCTCCAGTGCAGCTCTCAGCCACATGGCTGAAATGCTTGGCAGCTGCTGTGGCTCTGGTTTTCATTCTTCACCTTTCTCCAGTGAAGGAGGAATGAGCATTTTCCACATTCCTCTTCCCCTCATAGGTAACCTTGATGATATAGTGACTTAGGACACGGCACTGGCCCTTATTGCTCTTTTTCTTTGCCTGGGATGTGTTATTATCTGCGGTGAGCCCATATCTTTAGGGCTAGATGGTCAAAGGCTTGTTCACTAGGAAAGTCCCTGCTCAACGGGGATGGTCCCTCTCCAGTGTGGTGGGGAGAGGGTGAGCCCAAACCTGGACACTGGCTCTTCACCTTCTCCCGTGCTGCTGCTCCCTATTTTACTTGTCTGACAAGTCACATCCCCCCCAGCACTGTCACACACAGAGTTGAAACTGCTGCCAATGATCAAAGAGGACAAGAAAGTGGCAGGCACCTTCATTATTTTAGGAGTTGAAAGGGATGTTTACAGCTTCCCGAGTGAGGTTGTGCCTCTGCGGTAACATTCCCAGCACTTTCGGCACTCTTGCTGTCATCTTCCATGATCAAACTTGTTCCCTTTTGATCCTGTCTTGCAATGGGATCAAAACAAAGCAGGCAAAGGTACAAGATCCAGAAGTATTTAGTCAGCACCCAGTTCAAAGGCTTTGCCTCCTAACTGAGCTGGGGATAAATGAGCAAATAAAATGTGCAGACAACTAATAAGAGGAGAAATAGATCCTAAAAGAAGAAACTAAATCATGGTGGCAACCATTGTGTGTGAGTTGACACCCATTGGTGTTGAAGTGCTAAGGATATTTAAATTCCAGAGAAGACTGAAAGCTGAATTTGAAGGATGAGTGGAAAACGGGGAGGTTCCCTACAGACACAAAAAGATGCTGAGGTCAGTAAGCAGGAATAAAAATTGCCTGCTTCCAGAAATCTTCATCCTTCCAGTGTAGAAGTTTTACTGGAATTACAGAAAGGTATATAAGTAACAGCCAGATTAAAAAGATCTGTTAAACCTACGAGAAGATCCCCAGGAAGGATTCTCATTAAACCAAGGTTACTGACCACAAAGTGTACCCCCACTAAGCAACTCTGCCTCGTGTCACCACTGGGGTACATCATGCTTGGGCTGCAGGTGTGTTTCAGACCAGGAGGAGCATTACGTGTCTAATAAGGTGATTTCAAATGATTGTTTTTCACGGTCTGTAAGGCTTTACCACTGTGCCTTGAGAGAAATACGGCAGGCAAGGAGAGGTACAAATGAAGCAGGTCACAAGTAATATCACATAAGAGAAAGCAGATGGAATGGACAGAGGATATGACCTGATGTCTTCAGGTCTTGTGCAGGGAGTAGAGATGAAAAGACATCAGAAAGGGCAGATAAGAGGCCTCTGCCATGTTTTCCTCTCCTTTGTTTCCCACTCTGTGTGTCTGACTGCATCTCTGTTCTGGGTGATGGCTCCAACAGGGAACTTGACGTTATAGATGAGCAGAAGCACATCAGCCAATGCTGAATGAGACTGGGCATTGACATTTCTGTCTTCATCTCTCAACAAGACAGGGATGAGTTTGAAAGTGTTTGTGTCACAGCTAGACTCTGCCCTGCGTAAATCCTTGGCTGCAGCTGGATCTGAGACCAACATGCTCAAGAGCTGAGCAATTGACAGGCCATCCACGGGGAAGTGTCCAGAGCGTGACAGCATGTTCCTCTCTACTAACACAGCTGGAAAACCCTGCAATGGGAAATAGCTGCTGGTAACCAGTGTCAGTGAGTCCCAGATCTCTAAACCCCAGGGAGGAACTGCAGGGTGAGGATTTCCTAACCGCAGGACACAGCTCCTTGTAGAGAGGCATCTATTCTATCATGTTCTGTCCTCAGAGCTGATTGTGACTTGCAAATCATTCTCATTCCCCTTCCTTTTTGCCACAGCAGGTGTTTCCAGAGAGGGAATAAAGCTGCGTAAAGGAGAGCTAAAACAGCACAAGATGTGACACTTAAAGAAAAAAAGAAGGGAAAAAAAGTGGTTTCAAATCTCTTTCCTCAGTCACTCACATGTGATTACAGTATTTATCAGCCTCTATCTCAACACTGAGCACTTCCAGCTTATAAAGAGTGACACATGCAGAGCATAAAATAACAGGGCTGCCAAAGGATCCTGAACAGAAACAAAACCCACTGCAGCTCAGTGAGTGGATTGAAAACACACCAGGAGGCCATGCGGCTGGGCTGCCTGGCAATTAGTGTGCTGGAGGCTGCAAAGACACCTTCCTCCAGGGAGCAGCCGGCCCATCCCCACCACTTGATGAAGGAGAGAGTGTCTCTGCTCTGCCATCCTGGGACTGCAACTCAGTGGCTTTTAAAAACACAATGTCCTGAGCTGGGGACTGTTCAATGTCTTTACTAGCCACTCCTCCTGGAGAAAGCACGGAGAATAGTTCACGTCTAGACTAGATATAAGGGAGATGTTTTTTATGCTGAGGGTGGTGAGACAGTGGGAGATGTCCCATCCCTGGAAATGTTCCAGGTCGGGTTGGACAGGGTTTTGAGCAACCTGATCTAGTTGAAGATATCCCTGGTCGTGGCAGGGGGGTGGACTAGATGGCCTTTATAGGCCCCTTCCAACCCAAAAGATATGATTCTATGATTTTATGTCTTGTCCTATGGACTTCCCTTGCATTAACATGAAGTAGCATTTGTATCCTCTGCTGTGGCTGGGCTGCAAGGGGCAGTGCATCGGTTCAGCCTGTGCTCCTGCAAATGACAAAACTTCCAGGAGAAAGTGACAGTACTAGGACCAGGAGGGCTGTCACTGTCCCTCTGGGTCACTCTGCTGTTTCTCTCCTCCCTGTCCTCATATGGACAAGGGAATCCCTGGCACCACCATCTTCCTTCTCAAGCACCAAGGAAGGGTTGTTTTCAAACCAGTTGGCCTGTACCAGAAGGACCCATCCAGGCTGAGGCTTGAGACTCCGAAGCTGGGTGTCCTCAGGGTTCAGTCCCAAGCCTTGGACTCTCAGCCTCCAGGCATCCTGCATCACATCTGTCTCAGGCTGCTGCTCCTAGCCCAGCCATCTTTACTCAGAAGACATCAAGCCTCTCCAAAGATGTGTCCAGGTGACTCAGGGAACACTGTGCATGGCAGAGAGCAGCTTTCCCAGCCTCTGCCTAGCTACTCTTACCTGTGACTCTCCATGGATGTTCTCCTGGTTGTATCTGAATGTCCAAGAAGTCCTCTACAAACTGCCTGTCCCTCCTGGACACCAAGCACACACCCTCAGCAAACAGCCTGAAATCCTGGCGGTATCTACCCTGAGACAAAGCCTGGTAAATGCAATTTTCTAGGGAAGATTTTGGGCTCATCCTGAAGATATCTGCCCAACTGTGATTTACCCTCCCCATTCATTTCCTAAACCTAACCCAGACCCACTTGGAATCCACTTCCCACTTGCTGGGTATGGCCCTTCAAGAGTAGGAAGTACATTCCTATTCCCTGGTTAAAAGCATCTTTATTTTGCCACTTTATTCCTCAGTCATTTTCCTGTAAAACTCAATAAAACAGCCAGAGTTACTGGAAGAGTTGTTTTAATAATGAAAGCAGCTTCACTCTAAAACTTGCATTCACCATAATGAAGATCCATCTGCCACAGTACAAAAAGCACAGAAATAATGAGCGGAAACGTGTTCAGTGATCACATTCTTCACTGCCTTGATAACAGCCATTGCTGGGAGCTCCCCTGCCTGTTGTGAAGGAATATAAGGAACCTTTTTTTGTCCCTGCAGCTTGGAGTAAGTAAATACTGAGAAACAGGCAGGCTACTGCAAGTTTGCCCAGCTTGAGCCTCCATTAACAGTCAGGATTGAAGCAGAATCACAGGTTGCATGCGTGCAAGTGGGGTACCCCTGAGATCGGCAGCAGATAGGAGGGTAGGTGGGACTTTCATGAGCATTGGAAAGGCCATCTTCTCTCTGATGTTGGATGGGTTGCCCTCAGAGGCTTTGTGGGACACACTGTGCAAGTGGGAAGTGGCTGAAACTCAAGCAGAGACTTCTTCCTGATCTCAGGAATTCTCAGCCAAGGCTGCTGTGCTCATAGCCAGTAGAGTGAAGGTAGTAATAAATGTTCGTGTCCCTGTATTTCCTGGGACGGTTCCTTCCTGCATGCAACACCACTTGATTTACCCGCTGCATCCTCAAGGCTGAAGATCTCCATGGCCCCAAAAGGATCCCTCTTGCCTGACATGTCAGAGGCAGTACCTGGACTGAAGCCACCGTGGGGATTTCACCTCTGGTGTGCCACAGGTATTCAGACAGAGAGAACTAACTAGAAGAGCTTTTACCCAAAGGGGAAATGAAAGACCCCACCGCCTACCGTAGCATTGTCCATCTGTCTTTCTCCATGCTCCTGCCATATCTGCAGTAGCTGAGCTGCTCCACAGAGGAGGGTCTGCAACAGAGAAGTTGCCTCAATACAGCTTGGGGCTGACCCCGTCACCATCTGACTGTCCTGGACAGACCCGGGACTTGAGGGATGTACTGGATCTCCTCGTCTAATAAGCCCGTTCATTAAAGTACACTGGTCTCTCTGTAATAATGAGGCACCTAGAAATGTGTAGTCAGCATTCTCCCCTGATGAGGTGCCTTTGATAGGGAATGGTGACATTCATGTAATCAGTGCAACTGTTAAGGCAACTACTGTTTTTTTTTCTCTGCTGAGTTAGGACGTATCTCCTGACAAAATGTACTCTATGGCTCTTGAGGGACAGAAATTCTCTGCCCTGTTCATGAACAAGACCCCCACACAGGGGGATCTTGGGGCTCAGGGGCAACTGCAGGACCAGCAGTGGGCAGGGAACCTCAGCCCTATGCATACTGGCATCAGGGAGAGGAGACGACATGTCGTTGCCTAAACAGTTCTCATCCTCACCACTGCATCCTCACAGGTCATCTGGTCATTTCTGCTTGTCAAAACCAGCCACAACGACTAGTTTCCAGAGAAGAAGCAGAAGCTGAGCCAAGTGTGAGCCATGCTTAGTTAATCCTCCTTAGCTAATCACATTGGGTCTTGCCCTTCCTCCATGAGCTCAGATGTTCCTGCTCCAAATCAAGCTGGATCAGTCTCCACATTGAGTGATACTTTCAGATCTTAGCATTTGGCAGAGGCAAGGTCAACATCCCGAGTCCAGGAGACGGCAGAGGCAGATGAGGTCAGGACAACACTTGACCTCCAAGGTCTCATCTCAGGGTGAGGGTTGTCCTTACAGCAAGGAAGAGAAATGAGGAATAGGTTCATTAGACTTTCCAAAATGGGTTTTCAAAGATCCTCTGTCAACTTTGTGTCAAGGCAAGATGGAGACAGACAACCTGTCTGGGCACTGACTTACAAAGGGATTTATCTGACCGTGCCACGGCAGAAAATCCAAGCATAAAGCAGGAGAGGCAGGTTAAAATGCTCCAAAGTGCTTTGTCTTCTGTCAGCATTAATATGCAGAATGAGGTTCTGAGAGATGCATCCTTTTAAAAGTGTCATTAAAATGAGTGAGTCTTCCCAAGGCCCAGCTGAAAATTTCACTTTTAATGAAGAAGGTGGTTTGTCACTTTCTAACCAAAACCATCAGAAAAAGTACAAAGTTTTTCAGATTTGAATTTTCTTGTGGAAAACACAGAAATAAAAAACTTGATGAAAATAGTTTTAAATTAAATTATTTTTCTTTCACAAACCAGTTCCTTATGGAACTGAATTTCTCAGCAAAAATATTCAGTCTTCTAAGTGGACACTTGCTCTCTGTCCTCCAAGCTTTGTGTAGAAGACATTTATTTGGGGTTCTATTCCTTCAGTGGATAGGGTCAACCTGAGCCTTGAAGCTCCCATGGGCATGCAAAACCACACAAGCCCCACTGGCTTTCTGGAGCATCACAAGCCATTTTCAAAAAAAAACCCAAAAAACCCAAAAACAAACAAACAAACAAACAAACAAAACAAAAAAAACAACAGGGAATCTGGCATACTTGGTACAGCTGAGTAGTTTTCACTCAAAAATGAAGGCTCTGTTCTCCCTGATGAGTTTTTGCCTTTGCAGAAAGACTTAAGGTTTCCTTTTCTGGTGGCACACTGTGCAATGAACCTTTAGCCCACACTCATCAATATCTAGGGATGGACTTCACTAGTACGTAGGCTGACTTGCTGAAGAATGGTCATTTTTATAGCCGACCTAGTAAAAAAAAAACCTCCTGAAGTGCTACAAAATGCTCACTGCCCACACATAAAATCCCAGAAACCTCACTAGAAAGGGCAGGCTCTGGAAGATGCTATTTTCTAGCCCCGGTTCTTACTTCCTTCCTGCTCCCATTAGCTCAGAGCTGTGTTGCACTTCACACTGACAACGCACCGACACGGAGCAGAGGTTCCTTGTTTTCTCCCTGGTCACGGCCAAGATTTAAATTTGAGCCATGCACCTCTTCTATTTGGGAAAGCAGAATTACAGCAGAGATTTGTATTGGTTTAACAAAAGTATTCGCCAGGCAGCCTTGGAGACTATTAAGCGGAGAGCTGTGTTTCATGCTAATTTTCTTTTTAATAAAGAGCAAATGGGGAAGAGTTCCGCACAAAAGCACAGAGCTGCTCTGAAAGGAACAGGAACAGAGCTGTGAGCAGCACAGCCGTGCTGCGCTCTTATGTTTTGAGGGTGAATAACTCCTACAAATCATTTGTATACATCGCCTAAATGGAACGAGCAGGGAATAATTTGAAGCAGGAGAGCATTAAGAAAATGAAGGATACACTACTGCACTTGTTTGCTCAGCTTAAGCTCCTTTCCTTTGTTTGCTGCCCTTGTTAGAGAAATTGTGCCTTGGTTAAACTTAAAATATGAGTATGATTATAAAACCCAAATATAAACCGCCACAGAATAGCAACCACTATTCATAGGCACAGAGAGCAGGAGCTTTACATAATTTCCGTAGTGTGTCACGCATTTCTAGGAAGGAGAGAAAGGTCTTGAAAAGAAACAGCTGACGGGGAATCATTATGAGAGATTTTTATGCTCACAGGGTAGTCTTAAATGAGAATAATGTTGCTCAGGAAAATAACACTTTCAAAGTTATTTGGGCCTAAAGTTCCAGCAAGGCATCTCATGGGGTTTGCCGAAGTGCTGAATCAGAGCAGAAGAGGCAAAACATTTGTACAGGAGCTACACAGAGAAAGAAGCACTTCTGGCTTGTAGCAGGCCCCTGCCAGGCTGCAGGAGAAGACTTCTACCCGCAGCAGCTCCTACCTTTCCTCTTCCCGGGCAGCCAGGCTGCTGGCCAGGCAGGGCAGGGAGCCACCAGTGGAGAGAGGAGCATCCTGCATCCCTCCCTGCATGGGATGAGCTACAAATTAGCCGGGAGGCATGAGCTAGCTTTCTCTCCAGGGAGAGAAGGAGGTTAAACACACATAAAAAGGAGAAGAGGACAAAAGGATTAATCTGTGGGACCTGAGAAGCTCTTCTGGGAGCCACAGGGAGATGGGGAACCCTGCAAAGCCCTGCGAATGACATACCAGGACAACACAGAGCAAGGCTTGTGTCCCATCTGCAGCGAACAGTGTTGGAAGCATCTATGTCTGGGTGAACTTGCAGAGGAAGAACACGCATCGGCTTTTCCTCCTGTCAGCTGGGGTCTGCAAGATTTACTCGAGTCACCTAAACTCAACCAGGATAGAAAGAGTCCTCAGAAAGGTGGTGCTGTCCACAGATCTAAGGAACTGTGAAGTCAGTGCCTGTGGTTGCTGCTTTTCTCCCATGCCCTGTGAAGTACAGAGGCAGGAGGACAGGCAGTGGACTGCCCGGGCAGTCTGGGCTGGGGCTGTCCCTTTAAGCAGAGTTTCAATTCTGGCACCAGTTTTCATTTATTTATGCTTTTAATTTTCTCCTAGATGCTGGGCAACATATTTGCATTTCATTACAATGTATTTTGCCCATTTAGTTCTGCATTCTTTCCTGGCAAGTGTTCCACTTTTCTCATTTTCCCTGGGCCTGGACTCAATGCCTTGCAGCTGCTTTGCTTTTATAGCCACTTGAACCTCAGGTTTGTGCTGCTGGTTGTTCCTGAATCAATGCATGCCCCTGACAAGGCTCAGGCCATCAGTGGCTCTCTGTTGGTCCCTGGATCATTAGCCAACACTGGTCATGGCATCCTGAGAGGTTACAAAAAGCAACCACACCTGCCTGGAGGTCCCGAGAAAATGGGGAATTGGTTCTGGTCCCGGAGCCAGACCACTGAAAAGGGGCTGGAGGTGTGATTTAGTGTGATGTAGCATTCACCAGGCACACATCTGCCACCCGTGAGGAGGCCAGGCTCAGCTTTTCTCCCTGCTGGGAGTAGCTTGGCCAGAACAGCTACATCTTGGTACCACCTCAATGTAGCCAAGCCTCAGTCAAGCCTCAGCTGCAGCGTCTGGGGAGATGCAAATCTCCAAGTCCCACATTCTGCTCAGCATCACCTCTGCACATAGGCACATCCCTCCAGCTCTGATAACCTTGGTTAGAGGAATGGNCCATCCCATCCCATCCCAATCCATAGATGGTAAGTGTTATGAGTTCACCCCTTGGCACTGCCTCTGATGAATGTGCTCCCCATCCCTCTGCCTTGTCCATGCTGGTGTCCAGCTCTTTCCCCCAGTTATGACACGTTAACACCTTTTCTCCCTCCTGGAGGAATACATGTCCTTCTCCTTTCTTCCTGCTCCGTACGCTGACTTTCCCTGCCAAACAGGTCCCAAGCTGTCCTGAGTCTCATTACAGACAGCTCTCTGCTGCTGGCCACCAAACAAATGACCTTCTCCCTGGAACGGACACGTTTTCACTGGGTGTCTCACTCAATTACATCTCAGCTCAAGTAACATCCATATTTAATTATAAGAGGTGCTATTAAAGTGCTGTGCCCTCCTCAGCAGAGATGTCCTGTTCCACGTTGCTCACTGGACTGTAAGACAGGCTGGACCTTGGCACCAAGAGGGTGAAACACAGCCTCCACGTTTTTGAGTGGAAGCAGGCTAAGGATGAGTTGCATTTCATCAACTGTAAGATGTTAAAAGAAATCTCCCCACACTCCCAACCACTTTTTCTTCCAGAGGTACATTTAAGATCATCAGATGAAAGGCACTAGAAATGCAAAGCATCATTAATATTTAAGTCAGATTTGCAGAAAGATAAATTTAAGCATTGTAGAAATTAACTGGATAAAGATAACTATTTCCTGCAGTAAAGAGCTTAAACTAATTCACATACTCTGTTGCAGAAACACCATCCTTTATCCCCATGTCCCCACATATTTGTTCCCATAGGAAAACAGACAGTGCTTCTGAAGTGAGGACACCAGTGTAACAGAGTGGGTTTGGGCTGCTTGCTCTGGACATCACAAGCCACCCAAATCTGGGTCACAGTCCCTTCTGTGTCTCTTTGGATGTCACCCTGTGACTTCAGCATCGCACTGGGTCAGAGACCAACGCTGAGCTTGCAGGGACCCCTCCCTTCCCCAAACAGCTTCCCCTCCCAGCAGAGACCACAGAGAGGGGTGTAGATCCCAGCCCCAGACAGCTCTGTCAAGTTGGGGACGAGGGAAGACCACAACCAATGCTCCTGCCCAGGCAGGAGCCCACCATGGCTGGCAGGGGACTACCAGGTCACTGGGAACCCAGCGGGGAAGCAGCTCCATCAGAGAGGATGTCACTAACTCCACCGCAGGAATGCAAATAAATCCCCTCTTTTCTTCTTGGTAATTTGTTTCTGCACAGAATAAATTGAATATGTAATTTCATTTTCTCTCTCGGAGCATTAACAACCTTGGAATTGTTCGGATTCACAATGAAGACAACAAACAAGTAATTACCGACAAACTGATATCGCTATTGAGAAGAGAATGCAATTGATTTTAATTCTCGTCAGCCCTGTTTACTCTCCCATTGCATTAGGCATAATAAAGTGTTACAGTAGATTATGTTCCGTTGTAAAGTAGTTCTTATCAGACACAACAAACTGCCTCTCTTATTAGAGAACATGCTGGCACCATTCTCCCGCACTCAGCCTCTGCAAAGAGGTGATCTCCCTCCAGTGTGGCTGCCCCCCACCCCCAGCAGGACCCATAGAGGACCCATCCTGGGATGGGATATGAGAACTGCAATCCCACAGCTCTCCCAGGATCAGCAGCTACCGGCCAAGGCTTGCTCTTCCTCAAGGTACCTTTTCTTCCTCATCGCTTTGAAATGTCACCTTGGAAGCCAGGCTGTTCACAGCCTTTCCAACATCCAGGAGCTTTGCAGGGTAATGAGGGAAGATCCAGAGCCACTGTGCACAGTCACTGGGACCTTCAAGCAAAGGTTTGGCCCAGGCTGTATCGTAACTGATTTTATGAAATTATTGATATGAAGTTGTTGGACTAAATTGGTCAGAATTAACTTGCTTGTGATCTAAAATTTGCTGAAGAAAATGCAGATTATGGTGCATCCTTCAAAAAGCAGCACATCTGGGTCCTGCTTCTTTTGCCAGCAGAGCCTTGTCTCCCAGGGAAGGCAGGATGCCTGTTTCAGTTCCTGGCTTCATTGCTTTTTGGAATCACTTCACCTTTTTGTCCTCCCATGTGTTGAAGAGAAGCAGAAATTTTTTTCCCTTTCTCCCCAGAGGTGTGAAGATTTGACCAAAACTTCTGTGGTCAGTCTGTGCTGTCACTGGTTTACAAGGACTGTGGTGAGCAGAGCTTTCCAGCTTGGAAAGGATGCTTCTGGTGAGTAAGCGCAGATTATTTCAGCGGTTGTGAAGAAACATAGAAGCGTTGATGTGCAGGGACTGCTGGGCGCCTCCAGTCCATCATCATTTCCCAAGCAGGGTTGGGTCGGGTCAGTCATGGACTGGGTCTGTTCAGCTCGGGATTGTTCAGCCTGGAGAAGAGAAGGCTCCAGAGAAACCCTACAACAGCCTTCCAATACTTAAAGGGGGGTCCAGGAAAGCTGGGGAGGGACTCTTGATCAGGAAGGGAAGCCACAGGATGAGGGGGGAGGGTTTTATGCTGAAAGAGGGGAGATTGAGATGAGATCTGGAGAAGAAATTGTTTGCTGTGAGAGTGGTGAGACCCTGGCCCAGGCTGTCCAGAGAAGCTGTGGCTGCCCCATCCCTGGAGGGGTTCAAGGCCAGGCTGGATGGGGCTTGGAGCAACCCGGTCTGGTGGGAGGTGTCCCTGCCCAGGCTCCACGCAGGCTGAGAGATGCTCAGGAGTCTGCTGTATGCAGAATCATAGAGGTTTATTCTCCATCTTCATAAGCTCACTGAGAACACATCTCCAAGACAGATGCTAGAAAGGCCTCCTGCCACCATTTTCATTGCCTCAGCTTATTTTTTGGAGTAGTCTCCTCAGAAATTTCTGCAAGAAATTCTTGGAACACCTTTAAAATGTCTTTTTTGTTTTGGTTTGGTTTGGTTTGGTTTTTTGTTTGGTTGGGGTTTTTTTGTTTGTTTGTTTTTGTTTTCCCGTATTCATGTTGATTTCTGAGATTTGCCTTCAGTTTTCTCCAATCTGACCAGACAGTTGATGTTCTGCATTAAATTAGGTCCCTGTGCTATGTACAAAGTCTACCAGCTCTCAAAATAATCTTTCCAAGCATAATTAATTATTAAAGAAAGCCTAAGTTGTGAAGGTAGTTAAAGGAAACATTGTCTCATCTTAATTATCTTTGCAGAGGTTTCTCTGGTCTTTCTGAGTTTGGTAAGAAAATTGCTTAAGCACTGTCAGATAACTAAGTAATTCCCCAATTAATATAACTAATGTTTACACATAGGTGGCTCCTTATTTTAGTAAGCAATTGCAGCATTAACTTACATTGCAAAACTCATGTATTAAGTATCTCTCTCACAGGACACAGATGTACTGATTTTATTATACAAATATTCATCTTTATTACAAAATATTCCCAAATTAACCTCTTTAAGAGTCTTCTCATTTGATAAAGAACACAGGTTGCCACACTGAGGAAAAGACATTATCATCTAATTAAGCACCAAAATTATCCAATAGAATTACTTGGTATCTCCTTCAAAACATTTTCTTCCTTTCAACTCCCAAAGAACATGAAAAATGGAAAGTGCAAGGTGTTCCCAAGAAATAAATCCTCTTAAAACAAATTCTGCAGTCCTTCATGAGAGGTTTGGATGAAAGCTTTGGGATATTTGTGCAAAAGAAATTCTGTTCACAGAGCTCAGCAATTCTGAAGCAAGTCCTTCATTGCCTCCCATCTCTCGCAAGCGGGGCTACTTTCTAAAATGTAACTCTTGCAGGGTCTGTCATGTGCAAAAGAGTCTTTTCCACTTCAGCAGGTGCTTTCTAAAGGGTTGCTGTGGCTGGTTTATAGGAAAGATGGTGTTGGACAGATTTTTATATTTAACCAAGCTTCTCCTGATCTGCCAGCTAGCAATTGTTGTCAGTTTATAGCACATAATTAAAAAACATCAATCCACTGTTCCAGAGGCAGCCCAATGCCAATGCCTGTCCTGATATGCTCCAGTCATTGGCATGAAAGGACTCTTGTACAAGAACATCTCTGAGGGGTATAGAGTCTTCAGCCCGGTTCCTGGACAACCAGCAGCAGCGGGGCAGCCCCTCAGCTCCCACCTGTGGTGGCACACCAAAGCCATGCAGTGTTCACCCGGTGAAGAAGTCCCATCCCCTCAGGAGCCTTAAAACCTTTTTAGATGCAGACCAAGTTTAGATAGTTTTTTCCCTGTATCGGGTTAATTTAAAGACCATTTAACTGTACTAGTTTAGAGTGTTTTGATTGAATTTTGATTTGTATTCAAGAGAACTTGACACGCATCATCAATCAAGGATGTATAATTTAATGTTAATAAAATTTACAAACTAAAAACCCCAGTAAAAGTTTGTTAAGCTATATAACTTCTAAAATGAATACACATAAGAAAGATACTTCATTCTTAGTAGTAGTATGAAGTGTAAGATTGCATGATGGTATTTACTAACATACCCTAAAGGTTATTGACTTTGAGGAGGGGAAATATAATTATTACTCTTGAAGACAATGACCTCAAATCCTTCTCACTACAAACGATTTTCTTCATTTCTGCCGCACAGAGGCAGCTGACTCACTAGGATGCTCAGGCAAACTGTTTCATCTGGGCATCTTCTCTTCACAAGAAATTTCTCCTTCCCTCACAGATTCCTCCTTCTCCTATTGGCCTCGAATTCTAAACCTTCACCTCACACCCCAGTGTGGCACAGGAAAGAAGTCAAAGCAGAAAAGCGCACACAAAAGGGATACAAGAGAGGACAAAATGGTGAGAGAAGAGCACAGTGGAGAAACGAAGGGTACAAGCACTTCTCATTCTCCCCAATAATGTGTCAGATAATTGGAAAAAGTTCAAGTAAGAGTTGGTCTTTTCATGAAGATTGTTGGGAATGCTTGATAAATGGACAAAACACAATTATGTTAGTTCAAAAAGAGCAGTATGAAAAGATCAGCATCATGTGAGCAACTGGAAAGATTGAGTCCCGGTTTTGTAGAGTGCTGAATTTGAGACAATTGCAATGGGCATCCAAGCCCTAAAAAAACCAAGTCCTTCCTTAACTTTAGCAAAATTGGAACAGGTTTCTGGTTGTCAAATGATCTTAAGGACTCTGTGAGGGAAAGATGATGAAGCTGCAGGTAACTTGAGTTATCAAAATGCTATGCGTGTGCAGGGGAAAACCAAACGAGTGTATTTCAAGGAAAGGACAGCACCAAAAAAGTTAGAGAAGTTTGTGAGGAGCTGCAAAAAGGATTGTACATATTTTTTAAAAAATAAAGCAAATAATATAAACAGTGCCAGCTTTTGGACACAGACATAATACCTGCAAAAAACACCACACAGTCATTTTACAACTGAAGAAATTAAAACACCAAAGCAGAAAGAAAACACAAAGGATGAAGGAAGAAAGGAAGGAAAAAAATTATATGCAGAAACCTTTCAAGCTATAACCTGATACAGTGGCCAGGCCATCATGCTGAACAGTACTGGCTGGTGGTTTACTACTTCCCACTGCAACTGAAATTGCAACCACCATGGATGACTAGTCAGACTGAAGAGATCTAAATTTCAGATCAGACAAGAGGAAGACCATTCCAACTGTTGGACTCTATCACCTGACCGAGAATGTAAAACCAAACTTCATGAGGGTAACTTGGCATGTTGTTTTGGGAAGCAGAATAGTCATTTCAGTGCTGAGAATGTTTCCTTTGCACGGAGTGGGATTCATGTCACCTCGTTGTAGAAAACAACATCTGAGATAGTCACCTTCAACTCCCTTGACAACCGGGGAGAAAACAGACACTTCTGGAGCATGATTCATCTGCCCCAACATAGACGCCTACCTAAGGATGAGATGAATGTACATTAAAATACCTAGAGCTTCTGTCAACTATAAAGGGAATCTGGACTAGCTCAGAAGTAAATATTTGCATTGAAACATATAAATCTGTTGGATGAATCCTGCCCTGGGTCTCTCAGATAGAATTTATGCTGCTAAGGACGTAAATTCACAAAGCAAGAAAGAAAACAGGGAGATAAAGGGAAAGCAGAACTAAGGATTATATTATCATGATAAAGGAGAAGTTGAGTTCCTGGGAATGAGACAAATGCTACAAAGGAAACGCAAAACATTTTTTGATACTACTACAAACCAGGTAGAAAGAAAAGGCAGAACTAACCCCAGACTGTGACACTATGCAGGTAGGCTCTGAAGGTAGGCTCCAAAAGAATCAGCTTTGTGGTTAGCCCAGTTGTTTAGTTATGTAAAGGAAAATCAAAGGTGTGTTGCTGTTCCCAATAGTGAGAATTGGAATTCTTCGGTAATGTGATTCCTAAATACGTCAATTGGTGTACACATATACGATGAACCTACCAAGTTGCACAAACACTGATGGCAGCTGCAGGGGCATGGTGTGCTCTTGGGAGTGCTATGGAAAAGTAAAGAAAATATCCTATGTTAAAAGGTCACTTGAGCTGAAGCTTTTGCAACCCCAAGACAGTGACAAATAGAGTGTCAAAGTGGAAGCAGAAAAGGCAGTTGCATAAAGTTACTGCGTGCTCCTACCCAAAGGAGCCCAGTCCTTCCCCCAGTCCTAAAGCAGGGCACACCTACGAGTGTCATCTTCAGTGCCTTCATTAGAAGGAACAGGGAAATAAAGTGCTGCAAGAGGTACACGATACACAAATTCAAGCTCTCACTCAGATTGAAGGTCTCGTCTGCAGAGCAATTAGGAAGATGACCACAGGTGTTTGAGCCCTGTTGGAACAGCCTTGGGCTACCACTGCTCTTTGCTGACCTTCATGACAGGGTCAGGGTCCTGATTTCCGGTACAAACAAACAATTCCTGGTGGAGTTACCACGTGTGCCACTAATCTCTAGCGCTCTAGTTCATGCAAAAGTGGGGCTGAACATCACTGCTGCTTGCAGGACAGACTGGGGTGCAATTCCATCCAGCAGGACATGGATGACCCTACTTTCATTTTCCAGACAATGGACTGTATTCTGCTCCAGGCCAGGGATACATGAACATTAATATTCCCCTTTCCTATGCAGACATATTTCTGCTGTACAAGTGGCAAAACTAAAGAACAGCAAATGGACATTACTTGCCCAGTGTTTTAAGAAATCATGTGGCCACGCTGGGATGGGAACCAGAGACCTGTGTCCTTGTCCAGTCTTTCAAATCTTACCGCTCTGTCCCTACAACATATCTTGAAATAATATCCTTGGAAAACCAGGTAAATCCAGTCTCCTTTGAAATCCCATGAGAAATATCTCCTGGTGGTGAGACTCTTCCCTCAACATCCTTCTCCAGAAGGTGCTAGATCTCTCATCCCCTTGGCCTGGGATTTATTCATTCTGGGGGAGCTGTTTTTCCACTTCAGCATTACGAAACATATTTACCACACCTCTGTAGATATCATTATTAATCAAACTTGTGTATCATTTAAAAAAATGATATCAGGTCAGGCAGATGAGACCTACTTTCTCTAAGGTTGTTGACTTGTGTTAAATACATTCCCACTCTTTTCTGGCAGAATCTCGTCTCAGCTTTTACAGTGTTAATAAGATCGGGGTCAGTCTCCCAAGCCTACAGGCACTCACCCAGCTGCAATTGGGTGACCCCTCTTCTGACCTTCAGCAGTCCCCCCAGCATTTCCAGACCTATTGGCAGTTCAGAGCCTTGGCCAAGAGAATCAGCTCTTTCAGGACTCTTCAGCACAGCTTTTATAAGCTTGCTGATAAAAATATTTTCACTGATGACAAATACTGTTTAACATCATCCTGAGCCGTCAAGGTACTGGAAAATAGTTCATCATCCTCATGTACTATTCACCCCGCTTCTTCCCAAATTCAGAACAGATTTATTTCTTTATATACTTAAAAATTTATGCTTTATTATCCCTTTGTTGTGCCAGCCACAGATTTTCCCAGGTGCTTCAGCTTGACAGTTATCTTCAGTTCATAACTTCTAACATGCATTAATTGCCATCAGCATTTCTATGGCTTTATTATTATTTTTTTATTTTTTTTTTCTTGTGTAGCTGCTGTCAGTGCTTCCTTTCTGCAGTCCACAGTCAGCCCCTTGGGGAAGAAGGGTTAAAATGAAAGAGGCCAGACAGAGCCTCCACTCCTCATCTTCTGCACAGGGATCTCCTGGCACTCCCTGGATGTTTATCCACCAACACAAGTAGCAACTGTAAAGTAATAAAATCCTGCCCTCTGATCTGGAGTGGGTCAGCTCTAGTTTCTTACCATCATGTGGGGACAGACCCCAAGAACATCTCTGATGCAGGAGACGAATCACCAAACAAAGGTAATGTAGTGAGGAGCAGTAGAGACACAGGGACAACATACACCCAGGGACCACAACCTCTTGCACGACAGGGCTAGCACAACCCCTGCCACTCTCTCTGCTTCCCTGTGGGACTTACATCCCCCAAACAGCCTTCAGGGCAATATGTCAGCTTTTTGGGGGTGGCTAATGCTCTGGGTGATGGCTCTCTATAGTCAAATCCTGATTGCTTGCTCCAGCATCCTGCAGCCCTCCCCAACCTGATTTAACCTGCAGATGTACGAAATGTCCTCCTTGATCCATAACCCAGATCTGGAACACAAATACTGCTAAGCCAAACCCAGTCAGACCACCAAGATGTTCATTTAGCATTTTATTCTATTTTTAGTAGGGTATTATTTGATAATATAATGTAAATAATAATTAATAATGACTACAGTGGTCCACACCTTCTTTACAAAAGTCTTTACTCAGAAGAAAACAGACATTTGTGCATCTTTAGCACATCAATGCTGATTTACACCAGTGGAAGAGTAGAATATGGAGTCTAGTGGCCTGAGAGCTTGGAAAAGAAGAAAGAGCACATGGGAAAATGCAACGGATCAAATATACATGGCAGTTTCCCATCCTTCTTCCTCGCCTTGCCAATGCAAATGTTCTTCTGACTTTAGCTTCCAGGACAGGAAAGCCACCCTATACAAAAGATACCTGCAGCTCTCAAAGCCGACGACCCTGGTATACTTGACTGGAGCCAAAGCCCCTAACAGAAATAATGATCTAGCCCTGGAGTATATTTGGCTCAACCAAAGCAAGTGCCAGGGACAGGAAGAGACAAGAATTATGGGTCCCAGCAGTAGGAGGGCTGCTGAGCGTGGAGGGTCTGAGCAACGGTGTGAGGTCCAGACACTCTTTGGGAATATTTCACCTTACTGCCTCTTGCTACACTGGGGAAATAAAAGAGATACAGATGCTGGGCTATAAATTTTAAAGCAATTCTGCTGTGACCCTCCTTTTGAATTTAGAAGCGAATCCTTCGTACAAATGGACTGAGAAATTCTCCCTCTGAAGTCATCCATCTCTTAATAGGACATCCTGACACCAGCTGAGTCAATCCAATGTCCATTGTTGATTTGAGCGTGTTCATCCAAGGCTGACATGACATTTCTTTTGTTGACAGAGCTCATATGTTACAGTAGCCTGTCCTTCATATTTCTCTGTCTTTCACTGCTTCAGCAGCTGCACACCAGGAAAAACTGCTGTATTTACTTATTTCATTTTTTCAAGGTCCTTTTCCTAGACATTCCCTTCCCTAGCTAAGGGCAAAATTTGTGTGTTCATCCTAGAATTCAATTGGGGAAAGATTTACCCTGGAGACTATTCTTCAAAGACCAATACAACGAAATTCTCCAAAGCACTGGAGCACCTGATTTTCATTTCAGAAGCAGATACAGAATAATGATATTATTCAGCACCTTCCATCCCAAAGGATTCTTCTCAAAACTAGACCTGGACAGTAAGCTCTAACAGGTGGATTTGGATGAGCAACATAGGCAGGACTTCATGCACTGTGGCATTTCTAGGAAGGAACATGACAGCTAATTTCAACTTTGTCATATCTAATACTAAATCTCACACAGCTCACTGGGATGAGGATTCGAGCAGACAGCTCTGCTCTTTTAGCATGATGGAATCTTGTTCACTGACAGCAAATCTCATTCGTGCGAGAAATGTGGCTGTCCTGACTGGAACGAACCCTCTCAGCTCAGAAGGCTGGGAAAGTGCTGTTGGAAAGTGTGACCACATGCTGGCCCCGTCCTTGCATTCTAGAAGCTCCCTGCAGAGGTCTCTCAGGGACAGCATGCTGGGCTGGCTGGGTCACTGGTCTCACCCAAAACTGGCACCAGCTTGTGTGAACATCTTATAGAGCTACGGATCAGTGTGGACATAGCTATGGGCACAAATACTGCTTTGAGAGAGTCATGAACAAAACCAGTAAGTATCACATGCAGTAAGCATCAGTCACAGAGTGGTACATAGGCCTCCTCTGAAATCAGAAGTGCAGCAGGGCTGAAAACTGCCATCAACAGAGGACAGAGACACTGGAAAAATCATTTGGGTACCGTGGTACCGCCTTCTTGTACCTGCACCCCAGATGCCTAAAGAGAAGCCCAAGGGAACGCTTTGCCAGATGCTTCCTACTATGCAGAAGGACATTTTGATCTCTACATCATGCTTGACCATGAGTGAAGTCACCCCTGCAGCTTGAAATATGCTTTCTTGGAGGTATTGCATAAGATTTAAATTATGCTTAATTAGCGCTAAGTGTTTCATGTCTGCACAGGAACGAAGCAACCACTGCTGCAAATAGTGGTGCCACCAGTGATTGTCACTTGAGGGAGTCATGATCTTAGGCTGATCACAAATATGTGATAATGATGCTTTTGGATGTGTCACTGATAGCAACTACTACAGCAAGGGTTTTCTGCTCTCAAATCCCTCCTGTGTGAACAAGAAGCCTCATGTTGGGTCTGGCAGTACAGCTTACCAACCTCTGGATGTGTCCCAGCCATGCTGTATCAGCAATGGGGGACAGTTCTTCACCAGGTCACTGTGCTCATGGCAGGGGAGGACAGAGGAGCTGGAGCTGGCAGGAGCAGCTGCCTTGGGTATCCTGCTGCATTGTCCTGGAGAGCTGCCATTTCCCCCTTTGCTTGGGAGTTTCTGCTCTCCTGAGCCTGCCAGACAGCTAGAGAAGCTCAAGAAAAACCCTAAATTGCATTTTCCAAAGAAAAGGTGAAGCAGAGGAGAGAGAGAACTACCAAGACGCTCTGCCCTGCCTGGGGGTGGGGCAGAGAGTTGAGGGGGGGAGGAGGGGGGTGTTAGATTTCTAATTTGCATCAGGCACTTTGCTCCAGTGAGACCGACAGACCTACAGAGGCAGGTGAACCCTCCTGCTGGCTGCATCTCCCCCTGCCTCACTTACAAGGGGACAAGCTGTGCCAAGCACTGCCCATCTGTGTGCAGC
The DNA here is from genome assembly GCA_013400375.1 of Thinocorus orbignyianus. Taxonomy (NCBI): domain Eukaryota; kingdom Metazoa; phylum Chordata; class Aves; order Ciconiiformes; family Thinocoridae; genus Thinocorus; species Thinocorus orbignyianus. Next base: position 59,031 of record VXBW01005600.1, on the reverse strand, counting down.
CCTGTTGAGGAGAGGACTCAAAGCTAAAAGCCATCTGTCAGGTTGAAGTTGGGCGACTGTTGATGTGGACCTGCTTAGGAGCTCGCTGTCCTCTAATCTGGATTCCCTCCTGTCCCCTGACCCTAACACCACAAAGGTGTTACATCGATTACAGAATGAAAATTTATAACACCCAGGTCTGACGGGGGAGCAGCAGCCAGGAACTGTGTGAGCTCTGCTCTCAACAGGCAAGAGCTACAACGCAGTGGAGCTAAAGCCACTGCAGAGGAATTTTTCCTGCTGGAAGTCCTGCTCTAAGCACCCATGGTCACGTTAAGAGTATGGTCTGGCTCAGCTAGTGCCCAGGCTGGGACCCCATGTTCTCCCCATCCCAGCCCCAAAGAAGGCCACAGGCTCTACTCCCTTTTCTGGAGAAAAACAGGTCTAACACTTCAGTGCTGTGTTGCTCCTTGCATCATAAAGTTGTAAGAAAGGCTTACAAGGGATTTTCTGCACAGCTGGCCAACCGTTGCCCTTCACAGCACATCTCCAGGCCTTTAAATATTCACAAGGCTGGGTCTGCTGCCTAATTGAATTTCCTCTATGAATGAATCAGTTATTTTTCCATCTCCTGCAGCAGAGATGCTGGGATAGTACACCAAGAAAGCAATTTCTCTCTGGTTAGCACCTGAGTGAACTCATGCCTGCTGGGACCAGGTCTCCAGCCTCATTCTTCCCCCCATACAATCTGAATAATCACAGATTCATAGAATAATTCATGTCAGAATGGACTGTCAGAGACCTTCAGTCCATCTCCTGCTCAGGGAAGGGATATCATCAAAGTCAGAGGAATGAACTCCACCTGCCCTGGAAGGGACAAACCTCCAGGGCTGTGAAGTTCTGGCTCCTGAAACCTCAGGTCTTTTCTGTCACCTGGTTTGTTTCTGGGCTGGGCAAACCCTTGGATCCCAGTTGCTGACAAGCATCAGGGAGGTGAGGGTCTGCTCTGCTGACACTCTGGGAGGTTGTGCTCCTGCAAAGCACATTGAAGAGGAATATTCCAGTTCAGCCTCAGGGAAATACATGGTGGGAGAGCCATGAAAGCCAACTGGAGAAATGGACCAGCTCCGTCATTGCCATATTCAGTTCTCAGATATGGTAAAAGAATGACAGTGGATTGATTAACTGTGTGGACATCTTGTAGCTGCACATGAATGACAGTAACATGGCTTTTACTGAGCAAGTTGAAGAACACAAATCCCAAGGGGGCTACAGTGTCCTCTCACAGGCAGAGGACTTGCCACCCCGCTGAAAGCCCCCTTGTGTGAAGGGTACCTGTTCTAGGTCTGAACATCCATCCTGCCAAGTGTCACCACTGTGTGTCCTGCTGCAAGACTACAGCTGCCTCCCAGCATGGCACATAACGAAAATGCCTGGTTTTAGATGGCACCATCCTACATGAGGATAGAAGGTGCTCTCAGAGCTGCATGAGTACAGCACAGTGGAGAAATCTCAGTCCAAGTCCCTAGCCACCAACAGACTGGGGGCACAAGAGTAGAATGGGGATTTAAGAGTGATGGACAGAGCACCAAGTGTTAATGCAGACCCTTTCTAGAGCTGCTAAAGTAGGACTTCAGGACTTGGCCCACTGTATGAGTGCCTGATGGGTTTGAGGATAAAAGAACCTCAGTAAGAGACAGCTTATCATTCAGTTCAGCTCCTTAAGGGATATCCCTGTGGGATACTGAGCAGCAGGACACAGTGAGATTTACATCCTTCCAGCCGACATCCTGCCCTGCTGTGGTAGAACAAAAACCTTGTCATCTTCTTGCAGCCCATATTTAGGCCAGCTGAGAACAAGGAAAATGTGCCATTTGTTGGACACAGTGATTTGACGCACCTCTAGGACTTCAGAAATCAGCAAGTGTTTTCATCAAGGATTTCTGAGGGTGTTTTCTTTCCAGAAAAGTATGATTTTTTTTATTGCGTCTAACTCTTCCATATGATTAACAACTGTTTTTCTTCCAAAACCATTTTCAGTTAAAATATATTGCCTTGAAGAGGCACTGCTCACCCTGTTTTGCATCTGCCAGTCCATGACAATAAGTCATTCACAGACTCACCTTGGTGTGTCAGGTCCATCTTCTTCCCTGCAAATTTTACTAAACATACCTACTTTAAATGGCATATTTGTGGAGCTTCTGAAGGACAGGATACCCCAGCCTGACTGATAAACAGCCTGTTCTCATGTCCAAACATAAACCCCTTCTCTTATTCCTGCTCATGTTTGCGTTCAGCTAGGTGCTTGCAAAACATAAGATTATGGAGATTGAGAAGATTTCTCAATTAGAGCAGATCGCTCATGGTCTTGTGCAGTTGAGCTTTTAGTGTCTTTAGAAATTAAGATCTCACAGCCATACTGGGCTCATCTTTCAGTGTCTGAGCACCCTCACACTTTAAATATTTTTCCTGATTTTTAATCAGTGTTTCCTGCATTGCAGCTATTTCCTGTTTTCTTTTAGTCAAACTCTATGCACCTCCAAGAAGAGTTGGGGGCCCTCTTTCCTGCTCTTACTGGAGTTGAAGACAGCAATAACATCTTTCTCCCCCATTAGCCTTCTCTCCCCAAGGCTGAGCAAGCAACACCCTTGCAGCCTGTCTCCATACACCATATGCCTCAGCCCTCTTACCATTTTGGATGCCTCCACCAGACTTGCATCAGTATGTCAATGTCTTTCTTCAGGGAGCCCAAAGCTGGACACAGCTGGTCCCCCAGGTCAGCAATAGGAGAATCATCACTTTCATTTCCCTGCTTGCTACAACCTTGATGCAACATCCCAATATGGTTTTGGTCACCACCCCTACTACAGCATGCTCCTGACTTGTTCTCAATGTGTTGTCTACCAGGGTCTCCAAGTCCTTTTCTGCTAAACTGCTTTCTGGTCAATTTGCCACCTGCCTGTCCTGCTACATGGAGTTATTGCATCCCAGGCACTGAACTCAGCATTTGCCTTTGTTGAGGTTCATCTGAAGAGCAGCTTGCCCTTCCCAGTGTACTTTCATCCACACACTTGCTGAGGGTGCTCTCCATCCAATCAGCCAGGCTGTAGTGAAGACATTACACAGTACTGACCTCAGCACCAGCCCAAGGGATGTTGCAAGTAACCAGTCACTACTTGTACTTTTTAAGACCGATTACAACCCTTTGAGCCCAGTGCTCCAGCCAATTTTCTACCTAAATTATCATCTTAATGCATCTCATCAGCTTGGCTACAAGGAAATTAAGGGATTCTTCAAGGTTTCTCTGCTCCTACTTTGCTCCAGACAAGAAAGGAAGATCTCAGGTTCCCACTTTCAAATGTTAATGTTTCTCCACTGATGACTTGATCTAGAAGGTCCCACTTTGGAGGAATCTGGGACTTTATACAGTGAGTTCTCTTCTTAACTCTTTCTTGGCTCTAAAGCTGTTTTGGGCCCAAGAATCATGTGAGATGCATTTCTCCAGTGTAGTGATGTTATCCTGATTGCTGCAGTAGCCAAGCAGGCATTGAAAGATCAGCAAGAAACTTCTTCTCTGGCCTCCTATGTGAACTAAGCAGCAGAATTTCTCACACTTACTCAGGACTGAGATCACCAAATTTATCTTGACTAAATTGGGACTACTGAGAAAGTGCCTTGTTTCTAATTGTCTTTTGTTTTACTCTACAAGAAAGAAGTTGTCTGAAGAGCTTCTCTGCATGAAGGCTTTTAAAAGAAACTTTTCTCTCTTTGTGTTTTTCAGCACTGAATTTCTTTCTTCATTAAAGTACTGCTCTATTCTGAAACCAAACTGACAGAGTCATTCTGCAGCTTTGCTTTCTTTTTCTGTATCCTTTAGTTCAACTCACAATGAATGAACTACTCTCGGTTGGTGGAAAACAGCTGGTATCTTAAACACAAGCTGGGTTTCTTCCTTCTCGGAGCTTCAGTCCAGACTCTCATCTATCAGGATAAATCTCTGTAGCTCCTACCAGCAGCAGGAAGCCAGGCTAGTGTAAGAAAGAAATATCATCTTCACAGAGTAGCTCAAGAAACCAGTACCAAGATGACAGATATTGCTTAGGAATCAGTGAACCTGGAAGTGGGTTGCTCTTTCCCCTCTGTGTCCCATGCGGTGTCCCTCCTACACCAGGTCTCTGGCTGTGGACTATTTGAGGCTGAATACCAGGTGGACTGTTGCTCTTTTTTTTTTCCTTCTAAGGCTTGACAGCTTATGCTTAGCTTAGTTGAAGGTCCTCTGAGGCACCTATTAGTTTGTTTTCAGAGCAAGCTAAAAGTCTTTGCTTGCTTTGTCTTGGTTCTTGGTAGACGCTCCTCTATGAGTACCCAAGTACCAGTCATTTGGCTAATGACTACTCTTGGACTTAATGAGTCCCCCATTTGGGGTTTCATGCATGTATTTCCAACAGAATGGGCAATTTCTTTTACCCAGTCTCAAAATTAGTTGTCCATCCTAATCTTGGTGTCAAAGCTCCCCCTGTAGTCACCAGATGGACACCTCCAGGGAGCAAATTTGGCCATACAAAGGTTTTCTTTGCTGCAGATACATGAAGGAATGACCCTTCAGAAGGAGCTGACTCTCTCCCCAGACGCTGTCCACATAAGCATAGATTAAAGTGTGGTTTCTGGGGAGTCCAATCTCTTCCCCATGTTTAGCTGCATGAATCAAATCCATCACAAGGAAATGGAGAACTCTGGTTTTGTCCCCATAATAAGGTGTTACATATCCCTGTCTTCTTATTGTTTTGAATTAAATACCTAAGTCCATCACCCTCCCATCCATAGTCCACCCTTTATTTCCAGAGACCAGAATCTCTGCAGCTCAATTCCTTAGGAAATCCAACCCACAGGCTCAGAGTAATTTCTCAGTCTTTCCTCATTTGCAAATGTCCATCAGTCTTTCTGACAGCAGTGATTGCAAAGAGCATCGGTGCATTTGCCTTGTCTGAGTATTTCAATGCAACCGTCACAGCTGACTCCAGAAGACAGTGTGCAAGGAAGGAAGAAAGCAAGGAAGAAAGGAAAAGGACAAAAGAAAGAAAATAAAACAAGGCAAAGACAAAAAGGCAACTTAAAAAGGCAAAGGAAAAAAAAAAAAAAACCATGAAAAATAAATATTTCTTTGTAGTTCGCAGTGATTCCCTGCAAGGAAGAAAATCTTCCCAAGCAAATATTGTTTTCTTTGAAGAGCATACACTCTCACCCATGCAGAGAAGTATTCAAAGTAAGGTTTACCATCTTGAGATCCAACAGGCAGCCTCATCACATATCAGAGCTGTGCCCAGACCCAGCCCCCTGCCACTATCTCCTCGTTTTCTCTCATTTTCATCTCCTCTCAGTTTCTGCTCTGCTCTGCCCTCTCTCTTCCCTTCACCTCATTTTCTCTGCGCTCCTGCCTTTCAGCATTCCTGCATCTAATTCTCTCTCCTTCAGCTGCCAGGCCAATTGAATACCTACCATCTCCTCCCACCACAACCCTAGGATGAACCTGCCACACTCCCCACTGCCCCCAACTCACAGCTCTGCTGGTGTTTTTCATTCTTTCCTATAGACATTTCAGCCTTACTAAGTACAAAATGCAGCCAACTACTGAGCAGGGTCTTCAGGTAGGGATGAAGAGAGGAGACAAAAACTCACAATGCAAGTTGCTAAGTGAAAGCAGGTTTAACAATCCACTCGAAAGTGTTTTAGTAACACTTATCTGAAAAATATCCCTCTGTAAGACATTTTTCAGTCTTTCTTTGAAAGAATGGCTTGAAGAGCTTTTAGCAATCAGTTGACAGGTTTGCCCCTGAACTCAAATATTTCTTAAATACCTTGGGCAAAAATACCAATCTCCAGCTGAACGTCTGTTTTCAAGTGAAGATTTAGGAACTTTTCAATGCCTCCTTGTGGCAAAAATTAAAACATTCCTTTTCAATTAATCTTATTTTTCATCCAAATTTCCATGGGAATCCCTAGACAAAAGTCCAGAAACCTGCCCTGTGTGTCTGCCCCAGCCTTTTGACATTTTTACCACTTACTATTTTGTTTTACCAGAGACATTATTGTCAAATTTAAGGCACCTAGTTGTGGTCATCCAAGTTTTGCCAATTTAATATTCATCTTCTGACAATGCTCAGGGTTCAGCTAGCCTCCTAATTAGTTACTGGCTGCAGTGGAGAGAATTACTGTGGAGAAACACCGATCTTCTACCCATGGGAGCTCATTTTTCTTTGCTATCACTAGCTAGAAATTTGGAACAGAGTGGTGCTTAATCCTGCTAGCCCTGCCAATCTGAAGCTCCACATCTCCCGGTAAAGAAATACAAGTGCCTGCACTGCTTTTCTTGCTGAGGGCTCTCAGAAAGCACTATATCTTTAGGAACAACATTTCTGCTCAAGATGACGTGGTAAAAGTCTGTCACAGCTCAGCTTAAGAGGACCTGGGCTGAGTTTGAGTCCTACTTGGGCCAGGTTGTGCCTGGAGCACCTCGCTGGGAGGGTTGCCAAGATCAGGATGTCTCTACTGTGCGAAGTTGGTAGTAGAGAGCAATTCACACTCACTGTTTATGCTCTTGTTTATTTTTCATTAGTTTGTTGGGCAAATCTTCTTTCAAGTGTTTTCATTCCCATCAGTCAACAGATGATAAAAATCAGACATGGAATGTTCTAAAAGTGGAACCACAAAAAGACCTGTTTCTTGTCAGGCCATATGTTCTCGGCAAAGAGAGATGTATATCCCAGAGGAAAATTAAAGATCAGAAAGAGCATCTGAAAATCAGCCAGCAAAGTTTCTCAGCAGATCTCCATTGCACGGGCTGAAAAACAAGGGCCCAGTGTTAGTGGACAACTAAAGATCTCCACCTAGTGAAACAGAGAAACAGGACAGCTTGCTGCTTTGCAGTCTTCCTGGGAAAGTCGGGCAGAAGATGAGGAAAACGTTTCTCAATTAAATGGCAAGTTTAAGTCTGTGATGTCCGAATACCTGTTCTGGCAACAATCTCAACATCCTACGGATGCTGTGAGCAGCAGCCACTCCGCAGCTCTCAGGGGGCATGTGGGATGTTCAGCCCAAAAGCATCCCTGCTCCCAGTGCCCGCAAGGAGCTTTGGCCACTACGATGGTGAGAGACATAGCCTCTGCAAAGAAGGATAACACAGAGGGCTCTATCAACATCCGTGTGGCAAAGAAATAGAAGCCCCCTCTCAAAGTCCTGACTCTTACCCAGGGTGGTCATGACTCTGTAGTAACTACAGCCCAACAAATTACACAATACAGCAATGATGGCTTTTGGCTGGGAACCTTTTCATGAGATGACATTTTTCCTGTTGATGGGATTACCCATTCTGTTGCAAGCACAAGGTAATTGTAATTTCATGGACTGCTACCAAATACATGAAGGTTATGGGTAGTCTTATTAAAGCTTTCATATTAGTGGAAAATTGCATGTTAGTAAGTGGAAGAAAATTAATGGCCATTCTTTTGCGGTTTGCATACAATTAAATCCCAAGGGGGTCTTTCTGTTTCATCTGAAACAGGTGACATGCCCTCCAGCTACTACAAATTGCAGGGTTATTTCTTAATACATCCTACTGAGCTTTCAGGAGTGTGTGACCAGGGTCTCCGGCTCTGCCATGCTCTTTCTGTGCCCAGCCAGGAGAAATGTGTGCAAAGAAAAAAGGAAAAAAACCCCAAAACCAAAACAAACAAACAAACAAACAAAAAACCCCCCAAACCAACCAAAAAGTCAAGAAGATAAATGACCACAGCAGGGGGACATTTCAAATCCAGAGGCTACATACCTCTGGAGAGGTAGCAGGAGCTTATGCACCTCCACTGCTACACACGCATGGTCATGTTTAGACTTGGGCTGATGTAGGTCCAGTCACATACTTCCCAACCTGAACCAGGATGAGATGTTTCATTCTATCAAAGCTTCATCTTATCTGAAAGATGGAACTGCTGATAGCCCTTCTTTGCAGGCTTCCTTGAAGCCTGAAGCTTTTTTCTTTTTCCAAGAGAACTGATGCATTTTTTCCCTTCTTCTGACATAACCCCAGAACAAGTGATTTCCCTTCTCTCCAAAACAAGCTGACCCTTTTGCTCCCTCCTTCTCTTTAAGAGATAAACCTACTAATAACCCAGCAGCTTTTCCACTGTTTCCATCCCACTGTGTTCAAATAGCAGTCCCTCACTGAGTGGGCAGCGGGGATTAATTTAGGGTAGCAGATCTCCATCTTAGAAATAATTGAGCTACAGGCATTAGGACTACATCCACCCCTCAGTCAGGAGACTTGAAACCTTCACACAGACTTAGTGACAATCCAGCAGGTATGAGGAACAACAAGGTTGATTAGTTGTAGGTAATATCTGCATTTCATCCCTTTCACATCAGTCCAGGACACAAGACATGCAGCTGGGCAGCTAAAACATACCTCAGTTTTGTTTCTCCATGTCTTTACAGTGATTGCTACCACTAGATACATTAGAGACAACTGCACTCTATGGTTTTCCTGAATGTGAAGAAAAGATCTGGCAAACTTGAACACATTTTCTTGAGAGATACACAGCTTCTCAAAAGAATATCTGAAGCCTAGGTAAAAGTTTTCTTCAAAATGTAATAGCTTAGCCAAGCAGTTACATGGAACTGACCGCGAATAAAATATGTCAAACCTGTTACTTCCTCCCAGATGGCAGTACACCTTTGCATATTTTAAATTTCATGAAACATTTTTCTTTCATTTTAGAAAAATAAGTATTAATTATACTTTTACTGCTATCCTTATATTTTTATAGGACTTCAGCTAAAAACTCTCTGCTCCACTATCAGATCTGGACTTTGGCTGTTCAATTTCCCTACACAATAAAATAGATCCTGATTCCCTTTCAGTGGTTCCAGATTATCAGGGAGGCAGGGAGATCTCATAGATCACGTTTTCAGAGAGCACATTTCCAGAGCTGGCTCAGTGCCTTCCTTCATGTACATTTTACCTTTCCTGTGATGAACACTGACATAGAGAAATGGTTGTGAAGCTGCTGATGCCTCTGTTTCTGAAGTCATCGCCTATATTTTGATGATACTTTCCTACCACTTCTCATTACATGGGGACGGACAACTAGATTGAGAAAGAAATGGAGAAGGTAAGAATGTGACCTGACTTGTGAATCCTCAAATCAGGGAAGAAGAGGGAGAATTGTTTTCTTAGAGAGCCGGCAACATCCACAAAATCCATAAAATGGGTCCTTATCCAGTAACCCTGCTGTGCTCTCCCAGCGGTCTATCTGTCTTGTCAATAACTCTGCCAGAGTCCTCCGACCTGCTTCAGACTTTGCTTTGTGATTCCAGTGAGGTATTACAAATAGAAGAGCCGAACGTTGGCTCCCGCTTTGCCAATAGCAAGATCTATGTACCGTAACTTTCTTTACTGCAAGTGAAACTCAGCTCAAGAAAAATCAATTTTGTTGTGGTCTGCCTAGGACTCATCACTGCAAGGATAATGTGTGCTCCTGTTTACTGTGTGGGAACATAAAATTCATTTGGGCTGAAGTATGATTCATTAACTGCCCCCCAAATGGCAGTTGGGTGCAAATTATTTTGGTTTTGTTTAGCTGAAAAAACTCTCTCTCCACACGCACAGCTGGGAAGGCGAGCGCAGCTCAATGTACCTCAAAACCCCTGTGGAGACATCAGGCTTTGCTACAGAGCTCACCCCCTATGACTCCTCCATCTTGAACCATTACATGGCAGCTTTGCACAAAAATTCTACTTTGTTAAATTGTCCAGATGATCTAGGAAAAGCATTTTGGACCTCATTCCTCCTCAAGCTGAAGGTCCTTGGTAAAGGAAGGTTAACTCTGCCCCACTGTCCCTTGGGCAGACCTTTGGCTTGATGGTTCCTGTCCACAGGAGAGCTCTGAGCTGGGCTGTCAGAGCTGGGTTGGCTGGGCTGTGGTTCTCCCTGGAAGAGGGTAAAAATGGGGTAAAAACATCCAAGCCAACCTCACTTGCAAACTGTGAGGTGTGGCTGGGACATCAGGAGAGATGAATTTGAGATGTGCTTCAAGCACATCTGACTTGAGACCTCAGTGCCAAAGAAACAACCCAGTGGCAGTGACAGCACGGGTCATGGCACAGATAAAATTTGCACAGAGAGGTGAAGGTGACAGGTTAAGACTAATTGGCTTCTTCCCTGGTCTTATCACGTCCAATACAGACCCCGTGGTGTGAAACAAGTTGTCCCTACCATGGCTACCTGCCACTTCACATGTTTATGCAAGTCATGATTAAATACAAGCTCTGCTGGGTCATCTGGAAATACTGCAGAGTCAAGACTAAACCTAGTCCCAGTCATGGTCTGAGTCTGGGAGAGCTGGAGCAGCCCCATGCATTAAAGGAGTAAAAAATCACTGCGCATGGGAGGGAAGGTAACTACTTACCTGAGTAGTGAAGCACCACCCTAATGACCCAGCAGCTTAGTCAGAGAGTGCCTTGGACCCATAACTTCTGAGCTAAATTGCTGGAGTGTAACTGGGAAAGCTGCAAAACCAATCATTTGAAATCCAACTCCTTTTTAGTCTGGATTCAGGGAAAGACTCTATTTCCTGACAAAGACCGGCTGCATTTCAGTGTGCACAACATATCCTTGAAGTAAGGACCCCCTGCAGTCGATTTATGATGTGGCTTCTTTTGATTTAAGAGATAAATTGTCATTACTTGAAGGTTGGTAGGTCCTTATGCAGAGCCTTTCTACTAAACACCAACTTCATCACATGCCGTGAACAGGGAGAGAGATGGAAGATAAAAAGAGTGTGGATCGAGAAGGACTTTTGTATTTGATTTACATGTGGCCTTTGGTGGGTGAGAGGCTCTCCAGCAGCAGGGTTAGATGTTCCTGGCTTGTACAACAGAAGGTCTCAAGCAAGAAGCGAGTGAGGGCAACCCATGAGGCTTGTCCTGGGAGAGGTGCAAACCAACACAGACAGATTATGTGTGAATGAAGAGTAGCTCTTCTGTCCTGGGGGTCAAGACAGTGACCCAAAGACCTTGGTCTGTTCTTCTCGTGTATAGGGAAGCAAACCCTGTCCCCACATACAAAAAAAAAGGTAACATGAAGAAAAAAATGTCCTATAAAGATAGACTGAGAGAATTGGGGAGGAGGAGGTCAGCCTGGAGAAAAGAAGGCTCTGGGGAGACCTTAGAGCCACTTCCAGTCCCTAAAGGGGCTCCAGGAGAGATGGGGAGTAACTCTTGATCAGGGATGGGAGCCATAGGATGAGGAGTAACGGTTTTAAACTGAAAGAGGGGAGATTTAGATGAGATCTCAGGAAGAAATTCTTTGCTGTGAGGGTGGTAAAACTTAAACTGTGTCTTTAACTCAAACCTGAAATAATTGGCTGAATATTTTAATTTTAAAACATGGTTGTCAGAAAACTGCAGAAATCTGAGAATTCCACAGTTTTCAAAACGACATCTGGGAAGAAACTGCTCTTTAGCCCACTCTGGGTGGCTGTTCTTGTTTCAGAACATTCAGAGATAACATTTTCCACACCCACTTCTCAAAATGAAGGCTGATCCTAGGGCTGAAAGAAAGTCCCAGCATCTCAGAACATGCAATTAAAATCACCAGAGATGACAACACTGGAAATGCTAAAAAATAATGAAGCCCTCTTCAAGTCTTCTAAGATTTGCTTGTTTGTTTTTAATGCCTTCTGCTCAGAGGGAGAGGAGGATTTCATCAGAGCTTGAATACTGCCCTGGGTGGAAGACACAACTACTGAACTGCTGCCTGAAAAGACGCAGGAAGCCTTATGTTTCCCAAACATCCCCCCCTCCATACATAGATGTTTGGGGTTTTTTTCCTAACTTCGTACCTCCCAAAGACTTAAAGCAAAGGTGTTGCAACCTCAGGCTAATCAGGGAGAGTTTGAGGCCTGGGAAAATTTGTTCTAGGGACCCACAAGAGAAATAGCAAAGGTGGATGGGATGAGAACCAGGACCTGATGATGGGTCTCCATGGCCCAGACAGCAGTTTTGGGGGTGGGATGCCCCCCACTATAAGCTCTTCCACATGATTTTAATTTGAAGATAAAGCTTGGGAGTTCACATTGCAAATAAATTCCTGCATTCTCCTGTGGCTACTGCTGGATCCTGCTGATTTCAAGTCTTGTCCAGGTGTATTGATTCTTCCAGCAGTGAAAACACTGGCATATAAATTGCAAATTGGAGCCAAAGGAAGGTGGCTGCTTTCACAGCACGTGGGATAAAGGAGATTTATAAAAAGGGAAAGGTGTGTTTATTCATCTGTTGACCTCAGGCCCCTGCATTACTACACTCCCCGTATAGCAGTGCTCTGTGTTGACCTTGAGATAGTGGCTTAGCAGGAGCAGCGCAGCCAGCTTTTAATAAGCAAGTTTAGCCCAGGCAGAATAATTCCAAGAAAAATGCTCCAGAAAGTGATTCTGTCAAACCTGAGACAGCAAAATTAACAGCCTCATTTTGGCCAGGCTAATTCTTTTTTTTTTTTTCTCTCTTTTTGTGATTATCATTATTATTCTGTTTTCATATTGCAATAAATAATGTAATTACTACAGGCCGAGTGCTGATTAACAGGGACTCCCTGCTCTGCTGGCGGGGAGAGAGCCAGGCTAGAAAAAAGGGAGCCAGTCTCCAGTTCCTGCTGTGGGTGCTGCAGCTTTCCTGCATTGCTGTTTCAACAACACATCATTTGGGGAGTTCACTTCAAAGAAAGGGACAGATTCGGTGACCCGCAGGGTCCCTTCCAGGCTAAACCTGAGCAAGAGTGTGATTTACAGGGACTACCGCAAAGGGCAGAAGCCAGGACAGATGCAGGTGCATGAGAGATGTGGATGCAGACCTCAGTGCTGTCTATGAGTAACTCATGGGCAGGTGGGAATTGGGCTACTTGTTCCATTTCTCCAGGTCTGGTTCTTCGCTCGAGTGTGATGGGACCTTGAGTCCTTTCCCTTGTCCCTCAGGGAAGGGATGGAGGGCTCAGTGCAGGGTGGTGCCGGCTGGTGGAGGAGAGAGTGGGACACCAGGCAGGTTTCGTGTCGAGGAGCCTTTCCACCCCGCCTCAGGTGCAGCAGGCAGAAAATTTGGGAAAACAATGAACTGTCACTGCCTTTTCAAAACTGAAATAATAGAGAGATACTGAGATTGATTTCAGCTCTGTTTAATGAGGAATAATTAACCCACCCATCACAAGGCCACAGGATTACATTGGTTGGAAATTTTCCAGTTAATGTGCTATTTGATATTTCCGCTTAATTTTCAAGAGTTTAATTGATGTCTTAATTATGAAAGATATCGCTATGAACACCACTCTCAAACAAATTCCTATCTGTGCTTTGATGTGGGGGCTCTTGCTGCCACTCCCCAGGGCAGCCCCTTTCCCTCTGAGGCAGCTCCTGACCACGACCATGACCATGATCATGACCTTCTGAGCCAGAGCTGCACAGGAGCAGCTTGAGCAAGTCTACATGAAGGACTAGGGCAGAGCCAGGACAAGGGTACCTTTTATTAATCCCAGGACAGAGTCCAGGCTTCCCTTATGCAGTGCTTGAGTGTGCAGAAGGTTCTGTGAAAGTCCACATCAGATCAAAGAACAAATAAATCAAGGTCTCTGACAACTCCCAGCCCTCTGCCTCCCACTTCTCCATCAGTGTTGTTACAGCTATAGAAGCCAGCTGCAGTTCCACTTCTGTCAGGGACCAGCAGAGAGCTGTAACAGAGAAATGGTAGTGGGGTGGCTGGGACTGTGATGATAGACCTCCAGGGAGGTCTTGCCTGAACTGTGACTGAAGCTGGCCACTTGAAAACCAGCCATGCTTACTTATCACTACACTGCTGAAGGGGAAAGAAGGCATAGGCGTCATTTTTGTGCCTTTGAGGCTGGCCTTGATTTTTTTTTGCATTACTCTTTGCTAATGCAAAGGCATGTATAAATGTGAGGCCACTTCCCAAAGGCACTTGATAGCATTTGATGTAATCAAGGATGCTGTCAATGATATGCATCATTGGGAGGGATATCTAGTGTGGCTCCACCTGGTCAAAGATGACCTAAAAGTGGCTTGGATGAATAGAGGCAGGTCCTGGGGATCTGAGTTATGGGGCTGTAAGAGGGGCAGGTTGAGAACACACTATAAGAACAATCTGTCTACAGCAGAGCCCCACTCCTGTTCATCCAGCTTCAGCATCAGCTGAAACCCAATTAAACACACCAATTATCAAGGGGTCACAGGAGAATATTCATTAACGGTGTACCCAGGCACACATCGGCTTCATTACAAACACCAAAGGATTAATAAACCATGTCAGGGATTGAAAAGAGACTCAGTAGCCTCTGAAGATCCTATTCCTCTTCAGAGCCACTGAAACCCCAAGAGCTGGAGAAGCCCAACAGGCAGTAGGAATCCGGGAATCCTTCTTTGCTTGGTCTCTGACTCTTGTCCATTACCTTGGGATTTGTCTTTTCACTTTCACCCTCCCTGGTCCCCCAGAGTTGGGGCCCATGTTCCCAGCTCACGCTTGAACATTGGCCAGATCAGAGACATGGGCATAAAGATATAGATAGATTAACCTTAAAAAAGTCTCTCTCTCCATCACTTCTTACTAGAGATCTTGTCTCATAGGGAACCTGTATGGCCCTTGTTGCCTTGACCCACTCATTCCTCCTGGGTAGCACTGACCTCCCAGCCTGCCTCTGCTAACTCCCACCTGGCCTGTGACAAGTCTTTCTCAGGAAATATCTGACCTTCAGGGCTCTTCTATTGACCTTAAAAATAGACATCCCTTCCCAAAAGGGATGGGATGTCCCAGGCTGCCCATACTCTAACCCAACAGTCTGAGCAGGAAGCTTAAGTCAAAGACTACAAAAGCATGAAGTCTTAAGGAAAGGGGTCTCCATGGATGCCCCAGAACCCTCCTCTGCACCCAATTATCTGGATGCCATCTGCTATGTGTGGGTATCCAAAGCAAGGCTGGCCAGAAGACAGGGAACAAGTGCTGGGGAAATGGGGCAGATAAAGACCCCTGCCAGCTCCACACCTCAGCCCACACATTTCTGAGAAGCAGAAGATTTCTCAAGAAGCTTTCCTTCCAGGCAATTGTGATTTTGTTGTAAGGAACAATGCTGTCTTCTGCAGCATTCCCCAACTCCAAAATAAAACCACATAAAGGTCAAGTTCCCAGTACCAGGGGCAGAGTGCTCCTGCTGCTGACCTGAACCTGCCTGGCAAAGCAAAACCCTTTAAAGACCAGCATGAAAAGCCTCCTGGGTCTGAAGCAAGCTCAGGAAGATGCCTCATGCCAGTCTTTGTGCCCAAATGGAAGAAAAGATGCAATAGCAGGGGTCTGTCTGGACAGACATATCAAACAATGCTGATGAATGATGCCATTTCTTCTCTCTTTGCAAATCCTTCTCCTCTTGAAGCCCAAGGGACAATGGCCTAGACCTGACCACCTTGGGAGCTGTCTCCCCAGCTCAAAGGGACATGTGTCAGATATACTCGCAGCACGTTCCAGTCACATAGATCTCACCATTGAATTTAAAAATGCCGCAGCTGCCACAACAATTAAAAATGCAAAGAAGGAAAACAGCATGCAAGCTAATGGGAGAGCAGGGATGGGTATTTATAGCTCCTTATGTAAACCAGATACAATGGAACCATTTGGAGCAGAAATAGGCTTAACGTGATCCTCCGTCATGGGGTGCCTGGTGCAGACTGCAGATTTCAGCCCCACCATGTGCCTTCTCTGACCAGGTAGAAGATGGACACTGCACCACCCCGTCCATGGGACACAGCCTGTGAGAGGTTCAGTAGCTGATAGTGATGGGCTGATACCAGGTCTCGTCCTGCTCCCCACACAATGAGCCAGGGGAAGAGGTTGCTTGAACCCAGCCAGACATTTCTAGGGCAGCAAGAAAGGTTGCTTTGCCCTGCCCTTTACTGGAAAGCAGGAATTGCCATTACTCATCAGTAGGGACCCTGAGGCAGCAACCTGATGACCGAGGTCTCACAGAATCTCACATCTGATAAATTAATTTCAAAAGTTCATTCTGAACTGCCTAAAATATCGCAAGCATGTGAAAAAGGGGTTACTGCTCCCTGAACATTGCTGCCTGTTCTCTTCTCATGTGCTGCTGAATTAGATATTAAATCCATAGATGAGCTAAATGAGTTGATCGTGGCTAATGTTATTACCAGAAGTATCAGAGGAATCAAAGATGATTAGCCACTTGTCATAACGTCTTAGCACAGAGGACAGAGAGAATTAATCTGTCCCACTGACCTTCTTTTGGTTTCCACGTGGTTCTCGTTGCTGCATGCTAGAAATATAGGAAATAAACAGGGAGAAATCCAAGATGATAAAACAGTGTAAATACATGGGAAAAAATAGACTGGGAAGTGATGTTCCAGAAAAGCAGGAAAGGGTAAAGATAGGGCCAGCATCAAAAAGGGGAGCAAGACAATCACCTGTCCCCAATTATCCCGTGACTCTAAGTGGCGCTTTCCAGCAGAGGATGTTAATTGCCCTCCCTCCTTGGGAATCACCTTCCCAGCCAAGACCCTCCAGCAGCTTCACTTCTCACATTGCCCCTCTCCTGACCACAAACAACCTTCTCCACTGATCAATAGGGCTAGAGCCCTTGTCCTCCCCCAGCTGTGCCTGCTGCTTGCCTTTCCCTCAGCGCTGCCTTCCTTGACACAGCTAATTTCCCAGAGGAGATGGATTGATTCTCTGAAACCACTATAGATTTAATACATGCTATTTGTCACCCATCTTGTCACTCCAATGGAAGAAGTGTGTGCCTGCACAATACATATGCAAAAATCTCCATTGCATTTAGTTAATCCTCTGATGGCCATCAATAAATATCAGGGACTTGGAAGTCACTCAGGAAGAATTTTAATAAATAAAATATTTACATAATTTTTTTTTTATTGTTGCTCAGATTCTCACCAGCCTTTCCTGTTTAAAAGTGTGTCAACCCACAGCAGCTCTCGTTTTAATTATGTCAGTCTGCCAAAGCAGTAGAAATTGTGCTGGTTACATCAGTCCCACTGTCTGGGGAGGAAAATACATCAGAGGAAAAATCCGTTATCATTGCTTTGACTTAACTGTGTCCTACAAGTACTTGTTCCCATGAACTGGCCCCAGGTTCCAAAACAAAGTAGGACCTAGGCTGGGTCTTCTGTCCCTGGCAGTGAGAAGGCCATCTGCACTGGGCAATGTATGGTGGGTCTGGTGACTCCATAACACCACCTCAAACCTTGTGCAAGGACCACAGGACATTTAGCTGGCAGCCCCAGACGCTGGGCCAGGAATCACAAGGTCCTGTGTATGCCAAAGCTGAATTAGATATCAGGTTAAGAAAGGCATATGATTGATGGGGATGATTTTTTTCCAATACGAGGACTTGGTGTAAAGTAGGTCTTTGAGTACAGACCAAAATCTGCCCTATGTGCAAATGGTCCTATCCAGGACTATAGATAAAGTGTGGGTCTCCATCAGCTCAGTGCTCTGGAACTCACACGGCATAATACTCTTGGCCCCCTAGCAGGGCTGTGGATTATTGAATCCAATTCAAGAAGAAAAATGATGCCATTTTGGCCAGTGCGATATTTCAGTGCAACTTCCTCATCTTTTGCAAAAAACAAGCAGCAAAAATTTCAAGACAGTTTGCTCAAAACCCACTTCACATCACAATGTAGCTTCCTTTTCAAAATCCTAAGATTTATCTCATCACACATCTAGTGGCACTTCTTGAACCCTTACTTACAGCCACCACCACCTAAAAATTGCCCCATCATGAAGCAGATGAAGACAATTGCCCAATTTGACCCAGACACTTTATCCATCTCATCCTGACCCAGCTGAAACCATTTTATCCTCATGAGTCATCAGACGCTGCTGCTTTCTCAATTGCCTTTTAATTGCCATTCTTAGACCAGTCCCATTTCTGTGGCACAAATACCTCAGTACAGTAGACTTTCTTAAGTACTGCTCAATATTTCATACAGAGACTTCTCAACATCTTATAATATTCCCAACTGATCTCTTTAATCATGAGCAATTCACTGAGAATGCCTAAAATAGTACTTTTTTGCTCCTTATTAGAAGGAGGCGACCAAAGTTTTGTATAAGGGAAAGATGAATAATGAGGCTCTGATAAGGATATTTGGACAAGCAAGCACTGAACGTCTGTGAAAAGCTCATGCTCTGGCAAACTCTGTGAGCTATCAGCAGTTTTCTTCCTACCTGAGCAATGCACAGACTGCAAAGTGCAAGAAAAGACAGGTTTTTATTTGCAAATATAAGCATGAATCAGTCTTCCCTTAAATGCTCAACTGGCTCAAGAAGCCCTCGGATGTACTTTTCCCTGAGTTTCCATCTGCAAAAGATCTGTAGAGCAGCTGCTGTGTGTTGTTCTTGACCCTTGGTGAGAAATGGTCCTCCATGGCTTGCTTCTGACCTGGTCCCTAGTCAGGTGTCAAGCCCTGATGAGTGCTTTGTGACCCTTCAGCCCACCCAGCTGGGAAAACCAGCATCCTTTCTTTTCCCACACTAGATTTTGCCCCATATAGTATCTGCCTTGCTCTGTGGGATGCAGAGCTGGCCAGGCACTTACTTTTTTTTTTTTCCTAAACAATCAAATGAATAAACTTGCATGAAATATCTGAGCTGTTTTGAAATCACAACTCACCTTGTGGAGGTTCCAGCAGCTGGTGCCTCTCCCTGGCCTAAGAAGGCATCTCCCTGGGGTTGAGGGAGAGGAGGAAGGGCTGACCCTATCAGTGCTGCCCCATAGGGTGGTACCCAGGGCCAGGAACTTGACTGACACAAAGGAAAAGTCCCCAGCACCTGGATAAGCTGCAGCTCCTTCCAGCTCCAGTCCTGTCCTGCCCTGCAGGCAGTGGCTGTAGGAGGACACTTGAAGGTCACCAGCACAGGGCAGGGAATCTGATAACTTTGCAGGAGGAAAGAGAAAAAGCATCTCCAGGGATTACAATAAATTGTCACCTTCCTCCCAAAGGCTCCTATGAAACACTTGAAAAAGTGACCTCATTAATTAATGAGATGGGTTAACACTCTGTCCACATACTCCACTTAATTGCAATTCTGTCATTCCCAGTGAATTCTTAAAGCTGTATTGATTATTCAAAGCTCTGTTCAATCAATAAAGCAATAAACCATGTATGCTTAAAAAAGTGATTAAAAAGATAAATACATGAGACACTTTAAAGAAACCGTGTCCTTCTGCAGCCCACGTAGCAGCTGAGAGCAAGGAATGGGTAAATATGTTTTAATGTCCTCTTCTAATTGAAGTGGGTAATTGTCTCATAAATTTCTTTTCATCCCTAATCCATGTACAAATCATTCCCAAACAGAAATCATCCCAAACAGCAATGATTTCAATCTTCATTGGCTGCTTGCTCTGTGCCCTGCACAGGGATGAGCAGGGTAAGAGAAGTTCATGGCGAGCAAGTGAGACCACGTATGCCCCTGCTATGGGACATGGAATGGGTCAGGGATCGAGGAATCTTGAAGGACAAGCCTTTTGGGAAGCTGTGGAGACATCACAGCACTATGGCTGAAGACTGCTTATTGCAAAAAAGGCAGCTGTGACCTTCTCTGTGGAGTAGCCCAATTCAGGCCTGGTTGGAGCTACATCTTCTGCAGTTGAAGGATCAAGCAAGCTCATCCCTCATCCCTGACTATGTCTGTCTTGGTCTCTGATCCTCCTCTAACTTTTCTTCTCCTTGACTACAGTCTCCCTGCACTGGGTACCCTCCGTACCCTGCAAGGGATCCCTGCAGCCTGTTACCACTTGTATTCCCATGGGAGCCATGTCAGCGAGGAGGAACCAGGGAAACCTCATGTCCTCCCAGGTATGAACACTATCTCAGGTCTCACCATTCTGTCATCCTGCCATATCTACGCTGTCACCCCATAGATGTGGATCAAGGCCATCATCTTCACTCACCCCCCTCCTCCACAGCGCCAGCTGTGATAACCAGCTCCGTGGTGGTAACTGGTGTTGATGGAATTTATCACACTGAGGTTACTGGTGTCTCTGTGGGAGGTGGGACTTGACCAGTGTGGACCAGTGTGACAGAACTTTCCTAGCAATACTAGCTTTCCTGCTCCAAGCTGTACCAATGGGGACACTCTGTCCAGGGCTGGAATCTGTCATGACAGGAATCTGGTTTTGAAACTCCTCAGCAAGAAACCCTCAGTTCCTATTTTGGTCAAGCTTTATTCTCCTTTAGAAAAACAAATGCTATTAATTTGTACAACACATGATGAATTTGGAGCTAACAGATCCCCAGGGTTTCTAACTAGAAAGGATGCAAGGTAAGGGCTTGAGGCTTGTGGGAAAGGAGGGAAAAACGTTTCTGGGTTTGAGGTGGGTTTTTTCTTTCTTTTACTTATTTTTTTTTAGTGAAAACATTGTGATTTAACAACTACAGGCGTTGTTGAACATAAATAAATAAATAACATGGAGAACTGGGACACGCTAAGCTCTGTGATTGCATAAATATTCAAGCTGCAAAAGAAATATAAGATTTCAAAGGTGCAAACCTAATTACAGAGTTGTTACCTATCCCCCTGTAGTAATTCAAACATAAAGAGCACTTTCCTGTGGGCTGGTAAGGGACCATAGTGCACATCTGAAGTGCTGAATCTGGAAAATAGAGCGTCCTGCTGCATGCTCAGTGTTGGATCACCCTCACACACACGACATGCTTAATTAAACCAAATCTGAGGGTACAACCTTGACCTGCCCCCAGTTCCCCTGTGAGCTGATGGCTGGGGCTCATATCCCCTTCCTGTCACATCGTCTCCCTCCATCACATCCAGGCTAATGATACAGCCCTCTGCTGGACCCTCTCCAGCAGCTCCCTGTCCTTCTTCAACTGGGGAGCCCAGAACTGGACACATTGCTCCAGATGTGGCCTCACCAGGGAAGAGCAGAGGCGGAGAATGACCTCCCTCAGTCTACTCATCACATTCTTCTTGATGCCTCCCGGGATGCCGTTGACATTCTTGGCCACAAGGGCACATTGCTGGCTCATGGGTATCCTCTTGTCCACCAGGACTGCCAGGTCTTTTTCCTCAGAGGTGCTCTCCAGCAGGTCACCCTCCAACCTGTCCTGGTGCAGGGGGTTATTCCTCCCCAGGTGCAGCACCCTACATTTGTCCTTGTTGAACTTCATTAGGATTCTCTGCTCCCAATTCTCACATGCCCCATATCACCAGGACCCCCACTCAGAGGTGCAGAACCCAAAGAGCATTTAGCCCAGATGTGCTGAAGGTGCAGATGCGGAGCTTCTCCACTCAGGAATCAATGACCTGCTCTGACATCGCTCAGGTTATCAACGCCTCGGATGTGCTGAGTACACGCTCTAGAGCTGCCACAGCTGGAGCTTAGGCTCAGGTTGCATCCCAGGGGAACTGCAGCTGGAGCACTGGCTTCCACCGGGCTTGGTCAGGGTTCCCTGGTAATGCTTTTGGACCAAGCAAGCTTGATTTGCCTCGAGACAAACACCTGGGAGAAGGATGCTGTGTCCTGGGACAGGAGGGAGGGGGATGCTGGTGCAGCACAGGGTTCAGCCCATGCAGCAGTGCCCTGTGTGCTGCTAAACTCTATAAAAGCATTGCCTGCCAGCTGAGGCACATGTTTTGAGAGTGGCACTATGAGAAAGAGGGGAAAAGGGTCTGGAAAAGGCTTTCTGGGGGGTAGGTTGCCCTTCCAGAGCCCTGGGATGGACCCAGCACTCCTGAGATGCCCATTTGGATTTCCCCTGCCTCTGCACAGCTGGTGATGCCAGCACCATCCTGGCAGGGCAACAGCACCATCTACTGCTGCAAGAACCAGAAACACTGTGCAGATCTGTTCCCCTCTGGTCCCCAGCAGCACCGTTTTACTGAGCAAGGCTCCATCCAGCATGTCACTTCTTCCTTGTCCTGCCCATACCCATACCTGGAACAGCTCTACATCTACAGGAAAACGGTCTTCTCTCCCACCAAAAAAGGCTGTGATGGGCCAGATGCTTTCACAGCATCATAAATAAGCTCCAGTAGAGGACGGATCCACGGGGAGAGTGGTGGAGGTAACCCATCTCCCACCCCAGACAGCACAGGCAACGAGCAGCTTTCCTCCCTGCTCACACACCTCCCAAGCAGGTCCCTGCTCTTCATGGAGTGACAGGAAGGAAAACCCTCTATTTTGTTATTTAACCCAGATTAAGGAACTTTCTCATGTCATTCAGGGCAGAGCTAGGATTTGAACAGGAAAATGCCCTGTCCAGACCTCAAGTCCCTCCTGCCTTTTTCTGCCAGTTTTAGAAAGATCAAGGGCCCCCTCATGACCACACACAGCACTGAGCCTGGGTAGAAGCCTTGGTCTCCTGTCACCCATGCCTCACTCTGGCCCTGTCAAAGAAGAAAGGATCAGTTTTATTCAGTTTACTTTCACTGCCCCCTTTGAATGCCTGAAGCTGGTTGTCCTTGCTTGCCCCTTGTGACCATCCAGGGACGACTGTCCAGGGCCTGATACCCTGACTATGAGGCCGGGGGAGCTTGTGACACTACCACAGCCAAAAGCAATGGTTTTTTTTCCCCTTCTTGCTGCTGTGATGGTGGACATTGCCTCTGTGAGGACATGAGCAGCAAACACAGGGAGGGTGAAGAGCAACAGGAGCGGCCGTTCAAGGATGATGAACAAGCCACCAACATGAACCAGTTGTGAGATTAAACTTAAGCCACAAGCTGGAAAGTGCTGGATCAACCTGTCCATCCAGCAAAGCTGAGGTGCTCAGTCAGGTTATGCCAGGAGCCTCATACCATCATGCCCACAGCCACCTCCATGACCCAGGGGGCACTGCTGGCTCTGTCATCTTGTTGTAACCCTGTTCTGTGGTGCCTCGGTTGCCCCAGTGCTGGGTTCCCTTCCCTGGGTGCCTTCTGCCTACTTTACCCTACCTTGCATCCTACCCTACCCTATCCTACTCTGTCCTAACATATATCATCATGCTGCTGAGCCAGCCAGCCAGCCCAGAGCACTGCAGGTAACTGTAGATATCTCTGAAATTGTCTGAGCTTCTTGTGGTTCTTCTATCATGGTTTTATTATCTCTGTCCCAGCTATGAAAAAGTTAATGGTCTGTGATGGGCTTGGTCAGCCCTGACCAGTGAACCTGCCCTTGAGGAGCAAGTTTGGAGGGAGGGGTGAGAAGGACGAGGACTGATTTAAGAGTGATGCTTTAATTTTCTCTCCCTGTGTAGGGTGATGGCCACATCTCAATGTCCAAAGGGTTTGGCAGTGGAACAAAATTCTTATTCACCTTTTGAACTTACCAAGGAGCTGGTGACCAGGCCATGATGAGCAATGCCGGGCACAGTTTCCCAGAGAGGGATGTTCCCCAGCTGACACAGACCCACAGGGTTATCTACTAGCAGCCACATCACACACCACAGTGCAAAGACACCTCTGCAGGCCAAATCACTGGGGTTTTCCGACCACCAATGCTGCTAAGGTGCTCAGGGCTCCCTTTTTTTCCCTGCCAGGAACAGTGGTGTAACAACAATGGTTCTGACTGCAGGCGTGCATCTCTAAAAGTTTGCCTGTGGGCAGCTCTGGTGGGGGATGCCCTGTCCCTGGTGGGCTCAAGGACAGTCTGGCAGCCCATTCCTGCCTATGCAGCATCCCCAGGGAGACACCAGGGATTCTGGGAGCATCGTGGTCCTCACCTCACGGCCCCACGAGGTGGCAGTAAATGTCCACAGAGGAATCGGAGAACCTGGGAGGCTGCGAGATGAGAAGCCAACAGCCGGGAAGCTCAGGCTGGCCTGGGAGGGGTTATGAGCCGGGAGGGTAACCCATCTGGGGGGATTGATGCACCACAGCATCTGCATGAGGGTCAACCTGGGAAGGACTCTCCATTCATTCAGAACATTCAGGATGAGCCCGTGGGGCAGAGTCCAGCACACAGGACATGCCTAAGCCCTGTGGGGATGGACCTCAGCCCTGGAGGGGCAGGAGACATTTCCGGTACATGTTCAACCCCAGGTGCCTTGTTCAGGTCACCATGGCATAAAGGGGCTCCATCTTCAAAAGGCACTTTTGTCTGTAACCATGCCCAGAGCCTGTGATTTAGCCTGTGCCTGCTCTCTGCCACCACAGCTTGGTCCTCACAGTAAACAGGAGATGCCACAGGCACGGGGTAAGTTGGAGTGGGGGCTGAAATGAAGAGGACCATGTGAAGGGTTAGCTCGCTGAAGCATTGAGCTGGATGCTCCCCAACAGGGCAGAAGAGAACACGCTGCCCAGGGAAATGGTTGAGGCAACATCCCTGGAGGTATTTAAAAGGCAGGTTGACATAGTGCTTAGAGACATGGTTTAGTGATTATTTTTGTTAATGTTAAGTCGATAATTGGACTAGATGATCTAAAATGTCACTTCCAACCTGAACAATTCTCTGATTCCATGATTCTAAGAAGCTCAGTTCAGCCTGGAGATGGTGCAGAAGCCTGGTGTGAAACTCATCCTGCTGCAGGTGCTGAAATGAAACCTTCCCAACTCTTTTTCTGGTTTCTTTTTGTTTGTTTGTTTTGAGTTTGGGTTTGTTTTTTACTGTTGTTGTTGTTTGGTTTTGTTTTTGTTTTTTTTACCCAAACTTCTCCTTCAGGCCAAATAATTTGCCCACTTGAACCTGCACTAGTGAATTCAAATCCACTCAATTCTCACAATTCTAGAGAATCTTTTCATCTGTTCAAATAAATGTTTCCTGAACACCCCCAAAACACCTGGCTCCTTTGGCTGCTGGTTACCAGATCAACGGGCAACGGAGCTCATTCTGTAACTCCAGGGCTTGGCAATTTCACTCAGCTGAAACATCCACATCCCATCAAGATTAGACCACAGATTAGGATGCTAAATTCATCCCAACTCTCCCCAGCTTGCAATCCCACTGCCCCAGTTGCCCCTTACTGAAGAGCTCCATAACCTGCCCCACGTCCATCACTGGCCAGAGGTCTACACAAAGCTGAGTTGAAGGACCTTATCTTGACAGATACCCCTTAGTCTTCCTGTCTGAGCTCTCCACACTTGGATAAGCTGGTTTCTCCCCACCCTAGACCTTTCTCCTCCTCCCCTTCCACCCCAACGTGCTGCGCTGGGATGTCTTCAGTCCACGACTCTTGTGAGGCATGCCCATCCCTATAAGAGCTCTACCGCTATTTACCCATCCTACCCCATCCTGCTCTCTGGCCAGGTCTGTGGCACTGTGTAGGTACCATTACTTACTGCACCAAACCAGCAAAGAGCCCTCGGGGACAGAGACAGCCCCACAAACACTGGAACCCAGACCTGACCACCAGTAATCAGGCTGGATCCCTTCCCTGCAGCAAGTGGAGTCACTCTGATGTAAGAGAGTATTAAAGTTTGGCTGTGGGCTCGTGAAAGGAAGCACTATGCCAGAGCCACCTCTCTCTTCCAACCCCCTCCTTGTAATGGACTCAGGATATTAATTAATAGCTAATTGCTAATGTCTTACATCTCTCCAGTGACTCAACAAGGACCCCCAAAGTGCTTTGCAGACACTGGCTACGATCCCCTGCTCTGAGAGCACAGAAATTGCAGCCCAGAGATGTTTCAGGAACTTGCCAATGATCCAAGTCTGGATCAGCAATATCCCCCCGTCTCGGATCCCTGCTCCAAGCACCCATCCACCCTGCCTCTCCTGCCATGGTGCCTCCAAGACTGTGGCCCGTCATAAAACCCTGCCAGGCAAGCTGCCCAGAAGTCAAGCCTGCAGGGGCCCGAGGCAGGGAAGCAAAGAGTTAAACAATATACCGATAGGCTGGTGAGCTCATCAGGGCTGGCATATGCTCCATTGTTTATTAGACTCTTAACAGAGCCCAGTAGACAACATCCAGAGGGATGTGGGGCTCTGGGTGAGCCTGGCTCAGGAGAGCGGGACCTTCTGCTGCAGCCTGTCCCACTGCCAGTGGGGTGGGCAACCATCCCTCACCACTCCCCAGGTAAGGAGGATGGATTTCCGTGGGTTTGGCTCTGGGGGTCGTGGAAAGGGAGAGGGGATACAGCGCGGCCAGGCTGGGCATCATCCCATTACTGACTCCCAAAAAGGAGCTTGCTCGTGTTCTTTGCTCAGCAAGACCCTGAGCGTGTTGCCCGGACAGTCTAAATTCTGGGCGATGCTGGAAAGGTGATCCCAAGGGATGTGGGATGTTGGGCCCAGCCTGGCTCCACTACACCAGCAAACAGACACTGCCTCCGTCTCAATTTACATCCAAGATCTAGCAGGGCTTGTAGGTGATGAGAAATCTCCTGACATGCTGCTGTATTTCTCCATCCCTGGTCTCAGGGCAGGGCTAGCCACACCACAGGGACAGTCGCTCACATAGCCACTGCCAGGCCCCTCCTCATTCTGGGGTGAGCCAGAGCATGGGGATGGAAGCAGAGAGGATGGGATTTTAGCACCGACACAACTGTCACGGTCTTCTCCCAGAGCAGAGCCCGCACAGCCCAGCAGGATCCATCCCTCTCGGGGCTGACACAGAGAGACAGAAAGATGGATACTCGGAGTCGTTCCTCCGGGGCTCACAGGAACTGGTGGCCAGAATCCTCCTTGCCGTGCTCAGGGGATGTTTAGTGCAAGCGACCACCTTACCTCCCACAGTGAGCCACCACCCACCGGTGACAGCAGGGACAACAGAGACACAGCATGGTGAGTGGGCTCTTGGCATTTGGTCCCTCCCTGGGGGATTCCCTGTCCTGACACCCTACGAGGAAGATGGTGCTGCCTCCCATCAGCACCTCCTTGGTGAAGGTCCTCCAGAGCAGGGGTGGGGATGTGGGGCTGGAGCTCTTCACGGGAGGGCTGCAGGCAGGGCAGGTCCCCACTTCCACCAGGGAAGCAGCTCCCCTGTCCCCAGCTTACTCAGCTTTTTGGGGACCTCAAGCAGGGTGGCTCATTGGATATACATCCCATTCCTATTCGCTGTGTACCTGATTGATTGCCATTTTTAATTAAAACTGGCCAGTGCTATGAGTCTAACAGAAAGTTTCTGCAAAGTGCATGCCTGTACCTGTCCGTCAGCTTAGCAGCTCCTTTCCCACCCATCCCCAGTCACACATGAGTCCTCTAGAGGAGCTAGGAGCTAACCCCTTCTGCCAGCAAACAAGGACCCAAAGCCATCATCTGGGGGGGTCCTGTACTGAGGTGCATCAGGATTGGTTGAACAGTCAGACACTCCAGAACAGCAGGAAAAGCCATGCCCAAAAAAGGTCTTCCCAATTTTCCTCCATTCCCATCCACTGGAGCACACCGTTTAGAACTTTGCTGTCCACCCTCTGTGTTGTCAGGCAGGACACATCTTCTGGCTGAAGAACGTTTTGGTTCTTAACCCAAGGTTTTGCAGAGCACCTCTAATGCTGCTGTTTGCCAGGGGACCACCCCAAGCCATCTGGAGGCCACTAGAAACCCCAGATGGGCCAGTCAGAAGGGTCAGGGGGTTCCCCTCTGTGGGACAGCCTAGGGCTTTGGTGGGGCAGTGCAGTACCTAAATGTCAGATGACCAGGTCGGGGACTGGTATGAGAAGCAGATGCACATGTCCAAGTGACTCTTTCCAAGTGTTCCATAGCACTGAAGCTGCCGTTCACCTATTCAGAGGTTGTACTGGTGCCAGACAAGCCAGAGCTCAGTTGCTTTGTCAGCTTGCAGACTGTTGGCAGGGTCTGAGTCCTCAGGAGAAGCCCATCCAGGGCTGGCCCGCAAGCAAGGCTGGTCTTTCTGCTTTCCCCCAGCACAAATCAGAACAAGCCACATCTGTGCAGTCCAGGGCGCACATTGTCTTTTCCTCAAAACTTTCTTTTCCGAGACGGTTGATTCCTAGAGGGATGTGGGGCTGGAGGTGTACCTGGCTTAGGAGAGCAGGAGCTTCTGCTGCTGCCTGTCTCAGCCCTGGTGAGGGGAGAAGCTTTCTTCAGGGAGGTAGCTTGACAGCAGAGAGAAGGGTAAAATGTATGAACTTGGCCTAGATTTCCAGCAGCATTTGGCCATTGATTTGCAGAATCCTTAGCTTTTCCCCCACTGATTTTTGTGGTAAAACAAAGGGCAGAGACTCCAGGTGCTGCAGCCCCTCCACAGCTGGCAGCACCACCACCTACAGCTCTGTGCCCAGGGCAGGTCCATGTCACCTGCATCAGTGGTGCTCCCATGGGATGGCACCTCCTTAGTCTTAGGGCAAAAAACAGCTCCACTTTGGGATGCTGAGAGAGGTCTTCATGAGGAAGAGCCAGATGGAGATGGACACCAGTCCCTGGGGTGGGGCTGTGAGCTAGGGAAGCTCCAGTGTGCCCTGGCCATGCAAAGTGGGAGAAAGAAGTGGCAGAAACTGCTTGTGGTGAGGACTTGAGAGGAACACATAAGAAGCTCCTGAGAAATCATAACTGCCTCCCCAAATAAAAAGGAGATGGCCAGGCTGAGGGCTCCATTGGGGGAGTAAATCCAGCCTTTGCATGGCCTGTGCTTAGGAGCAAGATGTTCAGATTGGGTTGTTGCCCTCTTTTAGCACAGCACTGGCCATATTTGCAGGCTATTTGCAGCATCTCAGGCCCCAGAGGTGCTGCTGTGGGGAGCTGGGGGGTGAGGAACGCCATTCACAGCTAGAATGGGCTGAGGAACCCAGGACAGAGCTCTTAGGCACTGTGCTTAATCAAAAGCCCTCTCCTCAGCACCACCATGTGATGTACCTAAAGCCCAGGAGGTACCCAAGTGTGTGCTCTGCTGCTTTGCCCCAGGGGATCTCTGAGCTCAGAAACCAAAAAGACGTCACCACACAAAGCACTGGAAGAGCAAAGGGAGGAGAAATGGAACCATATGAGGCTCTTCCTTGTGGCAGGGGAAAAGAAAGACCCTGGTGTCAGCTCCATCAACTGCCCAGGATTTCAGAGGCAGCAGAAGCACAATGCCAGACATGAAATCCAAGATGTGCTCTGAAGGCATTTTCAAGCTAGCAAATGGTCATCTGCTGATGCTCTCCTTACAACAATAATGATTAAAATAAAAAACGGGAGAAAGCTGATAGCATCATCCTGCCAGGCTGCTCAGTGCAACCATCACATCTTCAGACATGAGCACATCTGTGATGAATTAGGGATGGAGCACGGGCAGAGCAGGAGCTGAAATCACATTAGCTCTCCCAAGAGCTGCAGATACATGTGGTGCTTGCAAACACACTCCCGGCTGCTTGCAGGGAGTGANGGGGGGGAAACACACAGTGCCTCATGTGAAAGCAGAGAGAGAAATGCAAAGCAGAGTATATAAATCAGAGGAAGATGACCAAAAGAGGAGAAAAGTGTGACTGAAAAAGCACACTCTGCCAGGAAGCAAAAGAAGAATTATCAGTGTCTGGGAATTGTGGCAAGAGGGATGATTATGCCAGAAAAGCAGGGGGAGAAAAATCCACTTCAGTGCAAGTGCAAGCCTGGCAGGAAGACGATGGTTTCTGCAGAAGCCTGACATTAATGCTCTGCAAAATGAAGAGGAAGGTGCTTTGCAGAGCTCAGAGTATCCCTGGAAGCAGAGGCAGGGCGGCAGACACGGACAAACAGGGAGCGGGGTGCCTGGATGATGGGGCAGGGAAGACTGCATTAGGCTGCCGAGATATTAGATCTGGGCGTTATTCCAGGGGAGAAAGCAAATTTCTAGCCACAAAGCCAAATTAAAATTACACAGTGGCTTGGTTGTAAAACCTCTCCACAGTGGATGCTACAAGGAGAAAGCCAAAAATGCCACTACTACCTGGGATGAGATTCCAGGTTTAAGCTGGAAGAAGGGGATCACAGCCCAGCCGTGCTCTGGGTAAGGCAGCTGGAGAGGCTGCACAAACCATCCAAGTGAGAAGTTATCCAGGACATGGGCACATCTCCATAAACTGGCAGGTTTTTTGGAGGACTGGGCCAACTCCTGGGCAGGTTTCATAGGTAGAAGCAGAACAAAGGGTTTGTCCCACCTGGAGCTGGCCTCACTGTCTCCCCAGAGCCCTGGATTTTGCTGTGAGTATTTGTGTTTTGTCTCAGGAGCCTGTGGCTGCCTGGAGCCAAGACAAACAGGAGCAGGGAGGTGAGACACATGGCAGGAGCTGGTAGCAGGGGAGGTGAGACCTGATAACCTGCATGTCTGATGTGGCTGTGGCCATCAAAATAACTTCTCATGGCAGCTGGTGCTTTTGCAAAGCCAAGGGGCCAGCATGTTCCACTGGAATCAGTCCAACTTTCAGACACAGGGCTAGCAACTCAAAAGGAGGAGAAGCGGAGAAACCGAAGTACGCTGCTCTGACCAAGCTTATCAGCTTTGTCAAGTACTTAATCATCCCTCATCAAGTGCCTTAGATGATATATCATGGTGGCAGAAATGTCCCTAGCTGTCCAGAGAGGTGAAAGCTGCGGATGAGAGGGATGTAAATCATGCCCATTGCTCATGCCTTTTGTATTTTGCTTGTTGATCCAAGTTTGGCAAACCCGAAACATCACAAAACACGTCCATACCACCAGATCTGAGTTTTTGCAATGGTGTCTGTGTTGGGGTGGGGAGTGGGGGGGGCTACTAAATTGAAAAATTACATCGGTCTCTCCAGAATAAACCACAAACCTTGGCAGGGGACACAGGTGAAAGAATAAGGGAGGTGCTCGCTGGCAGGCAGCCACCAACCAACATCCCTAGGTGGGCACTGGGCCCAGTATGGCTCATATACAGGCAGGTTTCCTTAAGAGGGTGCCTGTGGAGCTGTGCCAGCTTTGCAGCCTCTGTGCAAACTCCACTTACGTGGTACATGCTCTCACATTGATTAGCAGCAACGGGAAACAAGCTGGGGCCGCCAGGTATTGTGCTCATCTCTTCCGCACCTCCTTGCTGCCCACCACAACCACAGTCCTCCCGGTGGCATACGCAGCGTGCAAATCCAGCCTGGTGTCACCCATGGTGGGCACCTCCTGGTGAGCCACCCCAGGGCCAGCAGTGGGTCTGGGTACAGCCAGGGCCAAGCGGGGTGAACACAGGGCTGTGAGTGCAAAGCAAAGGGCTTTAGATGAGCTGTTCTAGATCAAAGCCCAGTTAGGCTCAAAGCTTGTGTAGGGCTGTGTTTGGCAGCGGGGCCGGCACAGAGCCCTGGTGGCACAGCCCATCCACCTGGGGGCTTGTGCCTAGGCCAGAGCAGCTCTGGCTTAGCACAGAATCATGGAATAGTTTGGGTTGGAAGGGACCTTAAAGACCATTCAGTTCCAACCCCCCCGCCATGGGCAGGGACACCTCCCACCAGAGACCAGGTTGCCCCAAGCCCCATCCAGCCTGGCCTTGAACCCCTCCAGGGATGGGGCAGCCACAGTTTCTCTGGGCAACCTAGGCCAGGGTCTCACCACCCTCACACCAAAGAAGTTCTGCCCCAGATCTCATCTGAACCTCTCCTCTTTCAATTTAAAACCCTACCCCCTCATCCTATGGCTCTCCTCTCCTTT
This sequence comes from Thinocorus orbignyianus, assembly GCA_013400375.1. Lineage (NCBI taxonomy): Eukaryota > Metazoa > Chordata > Aves > Ciconiiformes > Thinocoridae > Thinocorus > Thinocorus orbignyianus. The sequence goes on along the minus strand of VXBW01005600.1, from coordinate 27,464 downwards.
AGGGACTGGAAGGGGCTCTAAGGTCTCCCCAGGGCCTTCTCTTCTCCAGGCTGAAATGCCCCCAGCTCTCTCAGCCTGTCCTCACAGCCGAGGGTCTCCAGCCCTCCCCGCATCTTCATGACCTCCTCTGGCCCCACTCCAACAGGTCCATGTCCTTCTGATGTTGGTGGCCCCAGAGCTGGAGGCAGCACTTGGAGGGTAGGGGGAAAGTGGGAGGTGTCTCCCCAGAGTGGAGCAGAATCATACCCCTCACCCTGCTGCTGGGGATGCAGCCCGTGATGCAGCCCAGGATGCAGGTGTTTTCTGGGATGCCAGTGCAGGTTTCTGGTTCATGCCAAGCTTTTCATCCACTGACACGCCCAATTCCTTCTTCTCAGAGCTGATCTCAATCCTCTCTCTCCCCAACCTGTCTTTGTGCCTGGCACTGCCCTGATCCATGTGCAGGACCTTGGACTTGGCCGGGTTGAATTTCATGAGGCTGGCAGGCTCCCAACTCTCCAGCCTGTCCAGGTCCCTCTGGATGGCATCCCTTCCCTCCAGCGTGTCAGTTGTACGTGGGGGAGCCCCACAGAGACAGCTTTGGGGCTGGTGGCAGCTGCCAGTGTCTCTGCTCTGTGTTGCTGGCAGAAGGGTGACGCAGAGTCCTGGGCTGGTCCAGCTGCTCTGGGCTGGTGCTGCTGTTACACTCTTGCTGCAGAGCATCCCCAGACCCCAATAGTGGGGACAGTCCCAACACCTGGCAGAGCACCAGTCAGTGCCAGCCATCCTGAACCCACTGAGCTCCTGCGAGAAAACCTGGCAGCTCAGGCAGGAGTTTGCTTTGAGAAAAAAAATGCTGATTCCTGGTTGCAAAGCACCCATCTCCCCAACCTTGCCTTCCTCAGGACTGACACCTGCATGGTTTAATCTCCACTGGGCTTCCCAGCAGCAGGTCAGATCATGCACCAGGAATGCTCCTGGATCCAGCCTCCTGCCCTCATCTCCTCAGCAGAACCCTGAGGAAATAACGGTTAATGTAATGCTCATCCCTTCCCATTTACCATAATGGTTTCTCCATGCTAAAGGCACTTTGTTTCTGGGAAAATGTATTTCCCCCTTGAGTTGGTGAAAAAATAATGCCTCAAAAAGCCACACAGCTGAGCCAGGCAGAGCATCTTGGTGTAGTCCTGCTACTGAACCCACAGCTTCTCTGGGGCAACCTGGGCCAGGGACTCATCACCCTCACAGCAGAGAATTTCATCCCCAGATCTCATCTCAGTCTCCTTTCTTTCAGTTTAAAACTGTTCCCCCTCATCCTCTGGCTCCCCTCCATGATTCAGAGTCCCTCCTCATCTCTCTTGGAGCCTCTTTAGTGACTGGGAGGGGCTCTAAGGTGTCCCCACAGCCTTCTCTTCTCGGGCCTATGGGAGGAGTCTTTCTGCTCTCCTGATGAGCCTCCCAGATGTGCCTCAGTTTCCCTACCTGCAAGGGGGAGATGTAATTTGGGATCTGGGAGGGAAAGTGAGTCTGGGGATACAGAGCTCTTCCCCACAGGCAGAATCACCAGCCCTGCTTGCAGGATCCTGATACTACCTTTAAAGCAGCCAAGAGCCCTGGGAGGCTCAGTGTAGTGGGTACCAATGGACATCAGTCATCCCACCCCTGAATTGCTGTGGGAGCCGGAAGGTCTCAGGACAGGCACAGGGACTACAGGGGGCAGTGGGACTCCACAGGCATCCTCAGTCCAGCCTACCTGCAGCAGCTTCTTGCCTATTCCTACATTTCATTGCCCTCATAGCGATGATGTTCTTCTCCCTGCAGTTACCCATGTTCATTCGACATGGCACTCATTAATGGAAAGCACCCAATCCATCCTCCATCACTCTGCTCTTTCTCTTTTGTCCATCTCAGGTCTTCTCCACAGATCCCGTCACCATGGAAATTCCCCCCAAGAGCCCTGATGGGAGTGAGAGATCTCCTCCATCCAAGGAGCTGGTGACCAGTAACACTGCCAGTACCCTCTGCATCAGCTCCCGGAGCGAGTCTGTCTGGACCAGTGCATCCAGAAGCAAGTGGGACATATACCACAAGCCCGTCATTGTTGTGTCTGTTGGAGCAGCCGTCTTCCTCTTTGGGATAGTCATCATCAGCCTCTCTTGCATCCAAAGTGATAACAAAAAGGTTTACAAAATGTGCGGCCCAGCTTTCCTGTCCTTGGGACTGATGCTCCTCGTTTGTGGCCTTGTTTGGATCCCCATCATCCGGAAGAAGCAGAATCAGAGACAGAAGTCACAGTTTCTGCAGACCCTCAGGGCCTTCTTCTTTAACCGGTGAGGGCAGCACAGGACCTTCCCAGGAGGGCTCCGCTCCCCTCTACCCACCTGTGTTGCTCAGCCATAAAAACAAACAAGTTCTTGTATTCTCCTAGAGGATTTCATCCCAGTAAGTCTCTTCCCTACAGGTGAAACACACTTTACCAGTCTCCAACATGAAAATGAACTTTGTATTTCATCCAAGTAAGTCCAGGAAAACAAAAAGAGAAGAGGATTTTGCAGCTGAGGCAGGTCTGAGCTCTTTGTGTCACCCTCTTGTCCAGTGAGCAACCCAACATCACCCACTGGGAAAAGCAAAGCTCCTGCATAGCCCAGCCTCCACCTGGCAGCTTCTGCGAGATACAGGAAAAGGGAGGAGCCAACTGACTACAGCGTGTGGGCAAAGCCAGGTGTGAACATTGCTGACTGCAAACTACAACTCAGATGCAGAGACTGGGAGGCCAGAGATGGTTCAGCATAGTCAGCAGGGAGGAAAAGCAGGACAACGTAGTTCCAGACTGCTTTGTGTCAGAGGAGGCCACCAGAATAGGGAACACACATCACCAAAGCTCAGGAGGACCAGATGTGATGCCCATGGTCAGGACTTTCCTGTCACTCATCGATTATGATGGCTGGCTGAGAGATGGCTGCACACTGAAGCTTGCTTCTTGCTCAGGTGGAGCATTGACAAGCTTTAGCTCAAAAGGGTCAAGGCAAGGAGCAGCATCACAAGCAGCATTTTTTTGATCCCCTTGGCAGAGGGTGTTTAAGAAGGACTATTCCTCCAGGCCTGCAGAGGCAAAGGTGGTTTTCAGCATCTCTGCATTTTTGCTGATGTCTGCCAGAGACTCCAGCCCAAACCATCAGGCTACTCATGCCACCAGAACCGGACGACAGGCAAGTGAGACAGGTTTGCTATCTCCACCACTCTGTATTTCTGCCTTTAATAAATGTGTTCCCTGAGGCAATTCACCAAGAAAGAAACAGCACCTTTCTGCATGTTGGGGGTTTTTTTGGTTTTGGTTGTTTTTTTGTTTTTTTTTCTTTAATTTTCTACTTTCGGCAGTCCTGATTATTTACTTTAAAAGACAAATTTCAAACACAGATTCTCAGTCTGAAGAACTGGTCTCATTCTGGACAGCAAGACTGAGGTTGATATAAATATGTCCATAATGGCCAGCTCCTAATTTTGTGTTCAGGCACCAATGAGACTCTGATTTTTCAGAGATGCTGGTCCAGTCTGGGTCCCACAGCAGCCCTTTATCAGCCTGGAGAGACTCTCCAGCAGAGCAAGCACTGGCCCAGAGGCTCTAACACTCACTGCAGGGCAAGGACGTGACTGGTGCTGATCAGAAGCAGAAGAGGAACATGGAAGAAGACATCCCACCAAGCTCCTTTTTGCAGCCTGCACCTCTGTGGGGAACCTGAGGCAGCCCCGCTGCTGTTCCAAATGTCATGGGAGGAAGAGAGGCTGGCAGGGGGTGCACTGAGAGAACCTGCAATATGTTGGCTCTTTTGGGTTTCAAACAGAAACAAATAACGCCCCCATCAGCTGCAGATGGGAGGGAAGTCCCAGGTTGCTCTAACCTGGTATCCCATGTCTCGTGATAGCTCCCAAAGAAAGATGGAGAGAAGCACAAGGAACAGGGCACAAAGACAATCATTCTCCTGGTCTACGCACACCTCCCAGCTCTCAGCAGCTCAGATCCAAGCCAGAGGTTGCTCCAGACCACTGCTTAACAGCCACTGATACAGCCAACGTGCCCAGATCCTCCTGTTTTACACAATTTTTCAAATCAGTTTGCGCTTTCAGGCTCTGCAACATCCTAGAGCTGCAAAATCCCTTCAAACTCTTTAATTTGCCAGACACGCTAGAAGCTCTGCAGAGCTTCAGGAGACCCGGTGAGAGCAGAGGGGAACAGATGCCGCTGCCCCACGCTGGCAGACACCCAGCAGGTCAGCTAGAAGGGGACGATGAAGCTGTAGCCGTGGGAACTGTGCTCAGAACCAAGAGTTGATTCCCTGGGGGGAAAAAATTATTTAAGGTCCTCTGGGTCATCTCTGCCTGAACTCCCTTTTATCTGAAATTGGTCCCATATCAGCATTTTTGCCTGCAGATGTGGTCCAACGTGCTCATGGACCAAAGCCTTCAAGTGGAAACGTTTGTGCTACCGCAGTCTGGCTAATGCAATTAACCAGGGGGTGCAGGCTCACCACGCCACTGCTGCCAGGCTCCCACCAGTATGTGACCAGGGCTGGCCAGTCCCGTACACCTGGAGACCCCTTCCACTGGCACTGGGAGAGCCTGAGGTGGTGTCTGGCTCTCAGCCTGGCAGCTGGCACAGCTGTATTACGAGCCACTCATGTCCCTTTGCCCAGGGCTCAGCCTGACCCTGCATTTTATTTCCTGAGTTTTATTTCTTGGGTGGCACAGATGTTTGCCCCTGGCCAGCTGGTGCCAGGCTTGTGAGTGGGATGTGCAAGGTGTATGATCTGGAACCAGACCCAGTAAAGCTCTCTTTCTTCCTCAGACATTCATTGAGCCAAGCTAGGCTTTGCTTGTTTTTGCACTCCTGACTTGGCACTGGGCACCAGTCTGTATTGATTTAGCGGCAACAGGCAGCGGATGCTCACCAAAAACTCCTGCTGCAGTCAGAAGAGCAGACAAATATCAGGACTCCGTGAGGGGGGAATCACAGAGTGACATGAAGAGCAGCATCACCAGGTCCCAGGTGGCTCCAGCCTTCAGATCTGGCCACGGTCTGGAGGAGGCACCTGGCAACAGTCCCTGCTGCAAACAGCTCTGCTGTGGCAGGAGAGGGCTCGCTGTCCAAAGGGATGTGACAGGAGGACTCCATGCACAAAACAGCTCATAGAGAGGGAGCAGGGTCCTGCTCTCCATGTCTCATGACCAAGAAAAAGGAGAGTCAGTGAAATGTTAGTATGATAAGAAGCCACTGAGACAAAGAATCTAATGGGATTCCAGACTGTTGACTTATAACAAGAGTATTACATTTAATTAAAGCAAAAAAAAAATTCCAACAGACTTTAATCTTGCTGCTCTGGTCTCACATGTGTTGTTTTGTGCCTGCTGGTAGAGAGGAGAAGGTCTTTGGGTTGCATGACAGTGTGGCATCCAGGGGTCACCATGCCTCACCAGGGAGCCTCATTCAGGATGTCAGGAGGTAGAAGAAGGGCTGGAGCTGCAGGTTTCTTTGGGTGCTGGCCATGTGTCCTGGGTGAGGGTCTCAGGTCTGATGATATGCTCGGTGTGCACCGCTGTTGAGGTGTGAGGAGCACATGGGTGGCACGGGAAAGTGCCTGGCAGGAGGATGGAGCCTGCCTGGGTGAGGGCAAAGGCAATAGCCTGAGGATCAGCAAAGCTTGCTGAGAGGAGGAGGGAAGTAGGGACTCCCACCTGGAACACTGCATCCAGCTTTGGAGTCTTCAGCATGAAGAAAGACATAGGCCTGTAAAAGCAGGTCCAGAAGAAGCCAAACAATGCTCCAAGGGCTGGAGCCCCTCTGCTGTGAGGACAGGCTGAGAGAGTTGGGGGAGTTCAGCCTGGAGAAGAGAAGGCTCTGGGGAGACCTTGTAGCTGCCTTCCAATACCTAAAGAGGGCCTACAGGAAAGCTGGGGAGGGACAAATGCATGTAGGGGGAATGGTTTTACACTGAAAGGGGGGAGATTTAGATGACATCTCAGGAAGAAATTTTTTGCTGTGAGGGTGGTGAGACCCTGACCCAGGTTGCCCAGAGAAGCTGTAGCTGCCCCATCCCTGGAGGGGTTCAAGGCCAGGTTGGAGGGAGCTTTGAGCAACCTGGTCTAGTGGGAGGTGTCCCTCCAGGGGACTTGGATATAAGGTCCCTTCCAACCCAAACCATTCTGTTATTCTATGATTTATCAAGTGGATCTTACCATTCACCACTCAGATCTATAGGGGAACGGTGAGGTGGCGAGAGAGAAATATTAACTGAAGGGAAAGCTGGATTAACAGCTCAAAGGTCAATGTGCAGGTGGAAGTCCAGCAATAGAGTGTGAGCTCTCCACTTCGTTGCACAGGGTACCAGCGCCTGATTACTGCTTGGAAGTTGGGTGGACTTTGCCTTTCTCCAAGCAGGGCAAACTGCTCCCAGCACTGAGAAATCCATCATTCACCTGATCTGGGAGAGGCTGACGTGACACAGCTTAGGGAAACAGGGATGCAGGGTATCCTGGAGGCTGTTTAGAGGGTTTTCTTTAGAAGCTGACGTGAAATGCATACCCTACTGGGGCCCAGCAAAACCCCACAGGGCTGCCAAAAAGTGAAATCCTGCCTCCGTGCTGTAGGACCAGTGAACTTCTACATCACTGGTACTTCTACATTCTACTGATGTGGGAGCCTACAGAGACAGAGGGTATCCGTGGGTTCGAAATGGGTTTATGGACAACAGACCAAAAAAAGAGAAAGCAGAAACAACAGAGAGGGATGTGTCCTCTAATTTCTGTAATGTAGCAGTCAGTGCTGGATGCTGGAGAAGTCCATGGGGAGCAGATGGCGGCTCATGAGCCGTCTCCTCTGGCCACTGCTGGAGACGGCACTGGCAAGAAGGACCTGGATCTGATCACAGGACAGTGCAGGTCTTTGGGTCTTTCCCATGCACCCACAAAGCACCTCTTGACTTCCCCCCAATACTCCTCTCCACTCCCACTGAAGCCCACTTGAATGCTTTGGATCAAACCAGAGAAAACTACGTTTTAAGAAAATATCATGTTATCCAGTAAAAATAATAATGATGCCCAGCTTTTACTAAAGCAAGCTTAGACGTGATCTGCCAGATTCCCCTGTTCTATAAAAAGAACAGGAAATGCATTTCAAAATTCATTATCTCCGCAGAGCAGTTCAGAGAGGAAATGTCTCTCCTGCATCTCAAAGGTCAGACCTCCCCTCACCCCCCCAGCAAACCTGCCAGGCAGGCTCCACTGCCGGATGATGACGCCCTGCTACAGGCACCTCCAACACCTTCTCCATTCCTGGGCTTTAAAACAGAAGTTACTCCCACCCCAAGACACTGCACACCCCCATCACACACCTCTCTCTGAGGATGCTAAATGCTGTTTTGTCCCGCTTCGCATTGGCCGGATTCACCCCCGCTTCAATCCAAAGCAGCTGCTGGGAATTGCACTAACACCACCACCCACCACCCCCTCCTCTGGGGTATAAACAATTCAATTGTGGAAGGAAGGAGGTGACCTCCAGTGTCTGTAAGTGCACAGGGGTTGGAACTCAATGATCTTTAAGCTCTCTTCCAACCCAAAATATTCTACAATTCTATATAATCCCCTGAGCTCTCCCACCACTCCCACCTGGAAATGCTGCCAGGGGCTCTGGAGCCTGACACACCAGGTCTCCACGGGGCTGTCAGCTTCCAGACTGGGCCTGGATGTTAGCCATGCACCCCAAAATGCTGCTGGTGCTTCCTTACCCTCTAAGGAGCAGGTGACATCCCACCAGGATGAACCTCATTCGCACATCCTTTCCTCCAAGCCAGTAGCAGACCTTCCCTGTCCTTAACGAGCAGTAATGAGAGTAATAATTTTCAGAGGAATCTCATAGAATCATAGAATGGGTTGGATTGGAAGGGATCTTAAAGATCATTGAGTTCCAACCCCCCTGCCCTGGGCAGGGACACCACTCTCAATGCTAGCAGTAAGCTTGAAACTCTATCAAAAAAACCCAAAACAACCAAACAAGACCAAAAATCCCAATCCTTCTTATTTTTGTGCTAGTTTTTAGGCACAGGGAAGCTGTGGAACCAGCTCAGACCTGCAGCGTGGCACCGCCGCCAAGGGCGCGGGATCGCTGTGGAGGCTGATGTGAGCAAACATGCCCCAGCTTTGCCCCTGCTCCTTCCCCAGGGATGGGGAGGGGAATGCTGAACTGGGGCTTTCACCTAAATGCCAGTATCAGGGACACTAAATCTGGTTATTTCTCACTCAGACCCAGTGCTGCTGTGACCTGGGTGAGTCCAGGGGAGGAAATGCCTCTGGCTGTGGCTTGGAGCTGCCTGGGCACGTGTGTGCAGCCTTGGGGGTGGGAGTTCCCTGGCAGAGCTGGGTGTAGCACCAGCAAAAGTAAGTTGTGTTTTCTCTTCTTTCCTTTCTTTTTTTTTTTTTTTTTTTAAATTATTTCCCTCAACCAGAATATCAGGTTGCAGCAGAACTGAGCACTAAAAAGGAAACTGTTTACTTCCAGTGACCCAGGGGTGTTTAAAGCTCTGCTCCTCGGCGTGCAGCACTGTTGGGGATGGGAAAACTCCTGTTCCCCACGATATGGGGTTTGCAGGATCCAGCCCACTGTGAACACCAAAGGTTCAGGGGCTTCAAGAGGCGTCAGTCTTGCAAAACAAGGAGGAAGGGAGGGAGGTGGGAATCTTGGGTCTTCCACACTTGGTTGCACACTGGAAGAATTAGGCTGGGATATTTTAGGGAAGGTTGCAGGAGGATGTCCTGCCTGATTTGGGATCCAGGAGGGTTCAAAGGACTCAGAAGGATATCCCACGTGTCTGTGTATGGGTGTCCCCATGGGATCGCTGGTATTTTGGGGACAGGGTCTCCAAGGAAAGCACCTGGGGGAAGCTCTTCGTGGCTGCGGGCTCTTGATGAGATCAAGAGAGACCAACAACCCCAGAGCTGATGCTGGCCCATGGTGGCGATGGTAGTCTGGGTTCCCCACATGCTTTTACTGCCTCCAAAGGCAGCAGGAGCCATAAATCCGGAGTGGTGCATAATCGACAGCTTCCTCTGCTCTGCTGGGAAGATCAGCAATTACTGCTGAGCCAGGCCCTGCAGATAAAGGAGAAGCTGATCATTGGGCTTGCCCTGTGAGGTGTACTGGGTGAGCCACAGCAAGGCTCAGTGGTATCTCAGCCTGAGGGACCAAGGCATTGGACAAGGGATGGACCCTGATGGTTCCTGGTTTAAGTCCTTGCATCACCAGCCAGGGCTCAGCAAGGAAGGAACACTGGGGAGAAAAAACCTTGCCTAAATTAGTGTTATTTCTGTCCAGCCATGCCTGGGCTCCTTTCCCAGACATGAAGAGGTACAATCACTCAGTGTCTATCCATGTATTACAGGGAGGAAAGGGAACGGTGAGCTATTTTTAACATTTTTCCCCAGGGAGATGTCTGGAGAGCTCAATATAAACTGCTCTGAGCTTTCAATTGGTCAAGGAAGCTCTTCCTACACCCAGAGTTGGGAAGAGAGCACTTGGAGAGCAGTTTCACGTCTCCAGACATGTGTCCAACAGCTAAGACCCAATGCCAAAATGCTCTGACTGGAGCTGCTGGCCCTTGATGGAAACAAGTGTCCTTCTGCCACAAAAGGGATTTGGCACACACCCTGCCAAAACTGAGCTCATTTGCACACCCTGCATTTTCAGCAGTCTGAGACATTCACCACCACAGGCACAGCCAGTGTTGGGAGCTGTGTCTGAAAATCACCACGCATGAACCATCCCTGGGCTGTTCAGTCAAGCAGCACTGTGTTGCTTATCCGTTTTCTCCTCATCCTCAGGCAGATACTTCATAAAAGCTCAGCTTGTGCTGCAGGGGGTTACCTGGGTTTCACTACAGGAGAAATTTTCATAAGGCTTCTTCTTGGGTTTGTCTCCACATGTTGCAGTTAAATAAATACTGACTGACTCCCGCTGGCTGAAGATTTTCTCAGACCTCTTCCATTCTTGCTGCTCCCAACTAATATGTAACTCAGGGAAGCAACATTCATTGTTCCCCATAAAGAACTGGTTAGCTCTTGCCACATACTTCTGCAAACCTGTTCTGGGCTGGCTCCAAGAACAAGAGTTTTCTGCTAACATCATCTTTCTAGCTACAGCAGAACCAGGCTAGAAAAAGGCAGAAGAGGTAGGCAGAGTTTGCTGCTCTTTGTTAAGTATCTTTGGAGCAAAATGTAACTGTTTGCAGTTTTCTGAGCCATTAACTGAAAGTGAATGAACTTCTGGAAACATTTGGGTTCCTTTCATACGCAGGGAGCAGCTTTGTTTAGCGTGTTGCCTTTCCTTTCGTGCTCTGATGGGCAAGTCAGTGCTCTCACACACTTCTTGGCAGGGCTCAGCATCACTGAAAGACACCCAGATGAAACCCCTGCCTCCAGCAGCATGAATCCAAGTTGAGCTGCTGATACCCTCCTGGAGGGCAGTATGGGATGAGCCTTGCAACATCTGGCTCCTGAAAGCTGGAGGCTGTAGAAGAAGAAAGCCTGAAGGAAGACTTGTCTACAGTGGTAAATACTGCCTCGGCCCCAGAGCTTACCTGGAGGGCCAACAGAGAAACAGGACAGGCCATCCCACCACACAGTGTCTCCTCCAGAGGGACAGGAGTTACCACAGCTATTCCACCTGCTGGAGTGGGGTCAGAAATTCCCAGTTTCTGCATTGCAACAAGCTCCACAAGTCTCCTTGCTCTCTTTTTCGTTCCTGGGCTGCCCCAGGCATGAGATGCAGCCCAGGAGAAGACTCCTCTTCATCTGATCTGGCAAGATCAAGGTGGCACAAGCCTTTTGCAGTATGGGTGTAAACAGACTTGGATTGACCTGACATCCTTGCATCAGACTCATCTTCCTTCAAACTATTTGCTTTTGGAAAGTGTTATGGGTCTGAGGGGGTGGGGTCCTGGGGTGATGTCCATTCTGCCTCGTGTGACTAATGTCTATCAGGATCAGAGACAGCCTCAAAAGGACAGAAAAGTCTGAAGGCATCTTCTGAGGCTTTCCCACTACAATTAAAACTGACTCTCTAATCACCTGGAAGAACTCCCTGAAATTCAGTGAGCAGAAGATAAAGACNAGAATCGGGAGCAGCTGTGGGAACAAGAGTGGACACAGAAAAGTTCTCTCCTCTCAGAAGGTGATGGGGCTCAGGCTCTTCAGAAAACTGGCCAGAGCAGTTCCATCAGTGTCAATGTTAAACCTCAGGTAGGTTCATAGAAATGCAGCTGAACTGAGGAGCAAAATGTTGCAAACTGCCTCCCTTCTCCGTCCACCTCCACAGTCACTGCAGTCCACTGAAAGAAGGCTACAGGAAGAGGTATCCACCCAAGACTGGGTTTAGGAACAAGAGATTTTTTATTTTTTTTGCTGAGCATCCATGAAGCCAGATTTCAGGGCGTGTTTCCTGCCAACAAGGTGATTGGGTCCTGGTGGTACTTCCCACCAGCCCTCTGGTAATTAATCCTGGGCTGGTAAAAAGTCAATTCCCCCCGAGGCTCCAGAGGATGATAATGCACAAAGAAGAGATTAGTTACTTGTTTGCATATTTAAAAAGCCTTCATTGTTCAGACAAAGGGGGAAAAAATATCTCCTGGAAGAAGCAGACCCTCACCATTGGGAGGGAGCAGCACACACTGGAATGGAGTGTTTGCCCAGCACAGTGTGTTTGCAAGTGATGGGTTGGACAAGGTTAGGAGAGAGGACCACGGGGCCATGCCAGGCAACCTCCTCTGCCCTGTGCTTGTTTGTGAGACGTGCTCTGAGGGTGGCAGCTGGGATCATGGGGACTTTTAGCACCTGGGATTCCCTGGGCAGCAGAGAAAGCACTCAGGCAAGGTGGGTCACATCCCCCATTCCCTCCATACATCCCTTCACTCACGGCAGAGCGGTGGTGGGGCTGCCCAGGTGGCCCTCTGGGTTTGGCAAGGAGATTGAAGACATTCCTGGCATGACCCATGTCATCCACTGGAGCTGAGTCAATCTGGGTGCTGCTCCAGTCCCTGGTGCTGACTTTGTCCCCGAAGGTCTTGTCTCAAGCTTTGGCATTGCCTGGATGGCTAAGAGAAGGGGCAGGCGGCTGCCACCCAAAAGGCCATGCAGTGCTGCTGTCTTAGGATGGTTTTCCTGGAGCCAAGGGCTCCCTGGATGCTCCACCTCTCCTGGGCCTTCCCTGTTTGCCAAGCATGCACAGACTGGAGAAACAGGGGAGGAAAGATGTTGTGTCCAAGTGTCACGCAGCAACCTGGCAGCAGAAGGCAGCAGCCCTGGTCCCCTAAAGTGACAGATACTGGCTGCTCAGAGGCAAGCTTGGAGCTCTGGGAAGTTTTGACCTTTTTGGGTGATTCATCACTGACTTGCTTGGTTCTTGTTTTGGGGATGGGCAGGGACACAGGTTGTCTGATTTGTGGCTTTCTAGCAAAGCGTGCTTTTTTGGAGGTGTTGCAAGGGTAGTGTGGTTTTGATACTCTGCACAAATTCCTGTGCCTCAGTTTACCTATAAAGTGAGGAAGGGAGCCATGCAATGTTTCCAGGCTGTCCCTGGGATGCCAGAGCTGGTGTCCTGCAGACTTTACTGGGATCCTTGCATGGCAGATGCTGCCCAAAAGCGACACAAGATGCCCCCAGTTCTCAAATCGAAGGAGCACAGCCCTTCTGCAGCCTGGGTCAGGACCAGACTTGCGCCTTTTAGGCAGGCTGGGTGTGATGTGCCTACATCCAGGCCGTTCACGGGGTCTCCTGGTGGCAGATCCCTTCCATGGGGAACTCACACAAGCCATGCAGAGAAACGCACCCCTGGGATCCATGCTGGGAGAGGCTGGGGTAGGGCCATGGCAGGGCCATGAAACAGTTAAAGCAGTATCGTGTGCTCCCTCCCGATTGTTCTGCAAGGTGTGTTATGACATTTGTACTTCCTCCTGGCAGCCAGTGAGCAGAGGCAGCCAGGGAGTGACTGCCGGGATGCTGCTGGCCCTTCTGCTCCCACCCTGAGGGTCTCTGCTTGGGGGTTCCACCATGGCCTTCCTTAAGCTCATCGGCCGCTGTGCTTGGATACTCCTCCTGGCCATGGTCTGCGATGCGGCCGGGCTGATCATCCTCTTTGTGGGAATTTTTGCTCCGCTAAGCTCCTGGGACTTCTTTGTTTACTTGGGATCTCTGATGATCGCCTTCAGCCTCATCTTCTGGGTCTTCTGGTATTCATTCAACATTGAGGTCCCATATAGGGAGCTAGGTTTTAACTAACCTGCAGCTCCAGCAAAGCCAAAATGGAAACTTGCACTTGGAGGAGCAACGTCACATGCTGGGGAGCTCCAAAGCATTATCCAGTTGATGAAGAGCATCCAAAAAGACCAAAGAGATGGGACTGCTGGTCCCCACAGCATCTCCCAACCAGATGGACCTTCAGGGGAAAGGTACCTACAGCTCAGTGTGCATAGGGATGCTTTGCTAGTGATGGGGAATGCAGAGGTCTTAGAAGGGCAGCCAGACCTTCCTGCTGGTGACAGCCACCCTTCTGCGGTAACATTAGATTTTAAAATGCTCTCAAATGGATTAATGATGGACAGGAACCTGGTTTTGATGAGATGAGCCTGTCTGAGTGAACCTGGGGAGGGTGATTTTGGCGGAAATTGGAGGTAGCTAGTGCCTGAGATTTATTTCCTCAGTTCTTCCCATCAGATGATGTTGTGAGCTGAGAGTCCTGGAGAGCACCTACTCTCTCGTGACAGCTTTTGGTAGCAGAGGGACAGGAACTGTAAGCCACCTCTTCCCGATATGGCCAGGGCAAATAGAGAAAGTCAATAAGAAGAATCTCGATCCAGGCTGTCATGTAGCTCCAAAACCTCTGTGTAAATGGCGTGTGAGCGAGCAAACCTGGCTGCTCGTTGGCATGCCCCCATCACACTGGTGTGTGCTCCTGGGCTGCCCAGGTTGGGAAGGTTTTGCCAGTGGGGAACGTATTTCCAGCAAAGTAATGGAGAAGAGTGAAAAATCAAGCAAAGGTTGTGTCACCAAAGCACTGGTGTGATGCCCTGTGCACAGCCTAGTGACAAGTGCTGAATACACAAAAAACAGGTACAAAGTCTCATGTTTGAATACTGGCTTTGCAATTATGCTCGTTTAACCTCAGGCTGATCCAGAATATGCCTGGTTTGTTTGGTAGTCACCCAACAAGCAGAAAGATCAGTCTGGACCTTGGTTGGACTCTGCAGCCTGATTCTGCAGCAGAAGGGACCTGCATTGCATGGAGGGGCTGGTGGGGACACAGAAGCACCCAGGTCAGCCAAGAGCTGCTGTAGAGGGTTCAGTTTTGGCCTCACCTATCAGCAGCGCCACCACTGCAAAGCTTAACAGACACAGGAATGTCCGTTTGTCAGGAAAGCACCGCTGCACAGACCATATCCTGCCTCTTTCCCAACATCCCAAGTTGGTATTCCTGCCCGTCAGTGAGCTGGCAAGGCTGGTGGAGACAATTAGCCCAAGTTACGAGCAGCCCCACAGTACTTGGAGCTGTATGGTACATGACAAAAGGATGATGACAGCAGGAGGATGCCCCAGCTGGGACCCAACCATGCACCCATGTAGAAAGAGCCAACTCTCACCCCAAGGAGCTAATGGTTTTATAACAGTACGTGAGACAAAAAGAAGGCAGAGTACCCGTGGGTGACCCATGGGTGAGTATCAGCTGAGACCACACTCATATCACTTCAGTTTTGGCATTTCAGCCAGGTCAGTGCCCCCAGGCATATACCTCATGGTGCATAACACAGGAAGGTTGCCAAATGATATGATCCCCATCCGTGAGTTGCTCAAGAAAGATTTCCTTGAGTTTCTTGGTTGTTTTTTTTACAAAGCCTCTCATAACTGGTGAAACCCATTTTTTTTTTATTATTAGTATTTACTGAATTTTCTTTATTTCTTCTCTCGTTGGCAGTGACCACAAGAGGCAGACAGGAGGTTTTCTCAGCTCTCCCAGGCGCATTGAAGCTGTATCGTGAGTCACGGTGTTTTACAGCCCGACACTTACCAAGATGCCCAGACCAGGAGATCAGCTTTACCCTCCACCACCAGGTCTCAGGGTATTTTTCCTTCTATGTGCCTTTAGGACAATCTCCTCCAAGAATTTCCTTGATGTGCCTCCAGATAAGAGCCAATAACAAGGGTTAGTTGGATACTGCAGCTATATATAAGGAAGGGCAGCAGCGAACAACACCCTCCTTTATTTGCCCTGGGATTTTTAATTGCTAGTGCTAAACCTGTCCAATCTGGCCTGTAAAGCTTGGCTGAGGGCTCTGTCACCGCTCAACGTCTGTCCCTTGCTGGGTGCACACATGGGAGCGTCGCTTGGGGACAACACCCAGGGAGCTGGTGGCATCACCCAGGGAACCCAGCAGGAAACGGGTGCAAGTTCCTTCCTGCCACCCAGGGGTGGGACAGACCACTCCTGAATGATGCCGGATAGGGAGCAAAGTCTCTTCCAGCACCTGCTGTTGGATAAGCCAGTGCACATCACCAGCACGTGGCCAGGAGAAACCTTTAGGGTGATGAGGGGTAGAAGGTGATGTTCCCCCCACCCAGGGAAGCGCTGTCAGCCCTGTTCCCAGACCTCCTGGCATGCACTGATGAGGCCATCTCCAGCTCCATGGAGGAGCAGAGGCTTCCAATGCACCCCACCACACACTGGCTCAGTCCAAGCACTGCGCTGCCACGGTCCTGCAGACACCGGGCCCCTGTGATCCTCATGGGATGTTCCTGCTTTCACCTTTCCTCCTCGATGGTTCATCTCTGGTCTCTGAGAGCCACCCAACTCATGTGGCTCCAGGCAGGGAGGCTGTTCCCCAACAGGATGCCTGTGGGGAGGTGGCGCTCAAGTGAAACCCAAACACGTCTCCGCATTTGTATGTGTGCACAAGGTGTCTTCAGAGTCCTTTACCTCCTCCAGGCAGCTGGTACAGAGGGTCATGGGCACAGGCAGGACATGGTGGCTTCAATCTCCCCTGTGCACAGGCAGAAGCAGTCAGCCAGGCCCAGCTACCAGAGGGAAAACCTCTCACTTGTGGTGTGTGCCTGTGACAGGAAACCATAGGATTTCAGTTGTCTCCTTCTCCCACCTTCTCCTATGGTGGGCACCCATAAGCCTGCAAACCCCAGAACCTCCAGAGCACCAGATCTAATGGTCTCCAATGTCCCCTTCCATACCAGGGATGTAGGTCTTTCCTTCTCCTGCTGTCTCCAAACCACACTGGCTGGAAGAGAATTCATCCCAGACTCGCCCGTGGCAGCATAATCACGAGTGAAGCATCTGTGAGTCCCTGTCCCTTGGAGACTCAGCCCTGGGAGAGCTGGCCCAAGCCCAGCTCAGTATTGATCCAAGAGCTTATCTTTCAACGTTGGGTTTTTGTGGTTTTATACTCAGTCTGTTTGCTCCGGGGCTGCAGGGGGTGTTTTACTGTCGGGAGGGGCCCAGGAAGACATGCGGCCGACTCAATATGAGTGATAAAGCAAGCTCCAGTGTTTATTCGGATAGCTCAGATATTTATACACATTGTAAATTATGCCTACTTGTCACACACTAATTGGCTAGGCTTCTAAAGATTACATGTTCATACACCTCCTACTTGCAGTTTCTGCTGTCAAGGTTCTCCAACATTCCAGAAGGACACTCTCCCTCTCTCCTTGTTTATCATTCTCGCAGGGTCTGTGTGACCTTGGCTCTTCTTCCTTGTCAGCGTAACTTGCAGTTCTCACTGAGGCCTACTGTGGCTAAAATCCTACTTATGCTAAACACTTAGGCTAACAAGAGGATTGCTTGTACAATGCTTCCATGGATCCATGGCCCTGCTCCCGCAGCCATTCTGCAACATTTTACAGCCATGGCCACAGCATGGCCCAGTAGCTATGGCACAGTGCCTGTGCATGCAGGGCACTGGGAACCAGCAGCCCTCCTCTACTCCCTGACCAGTCTGTGCTCCCCAAGTCACTCCTCCGATCTCAACAGCTCATCCCTGGAAAACAGCGCACTCCAGCTCTTCCTGCCCAGATAGTTTAACCTCAAAATGTTCATGTTCATACCCAGAGTCCTCTTCCATGCCTCCTGTATGGTCTCAGGAGTCTGGGCTCCTTTACCCTGCATCCCCCACTGAGCACCTGGGGAGGCACTGGGCAGGGGCAGGTATCAAACCCAGCAATATCCAGTGTTTGCTCACCTATCTAAAAGATCCTCCTTTTATGACCAAATATGAGCAGCCTTACAACTCCCTTGACCTAGGCTGATCCTGCATATCACCAGGAAGCCCACAGTGTCCAACTCAGAAGCTGCCATGGCTACACACATGAGCATTGTGGTCATCCTTTGTTGTCACCTATCTGCATAGGTGTGCTGGTGCTTCTGTATGGGATCTGGCTGGTGGTCACTGGTCCCCCCAGCGTCCCAGTGCTTTGATTTTAGATGTCTTTGTTGGAGAGAGCTTGAGTTTCTTAGATATCGTCAGGGTCTGCTAAAGCAGTCACATCTCTTTTCACTCCCTATTTGCAGGGAAACAGAAAGGGACCAGAGTGTGAACTGAAGGAGCAAGGAGGTGAAGAGGAGAAGCACCAAGTAAGGGCTCTGCTGTGCTACTCTTGCAAACCCATCACTGAAAATAGAGCAAGCTGTGCTCCACTGATCATCTGGGCACATTGTTACCTCTCTGGGCACAAGCAATTGAACAGTGGACAACCTTTTCTCATCCTTTCTAAGCACATCACGCTCCTGCCCACTGCCATTGTTGCAGAGGTCCCAACACAAGCCATCTGGTAGTGGTGAAGCCATGGCAAGCTCCCCTGGCTGTGGCTGGTGCTCACAGGCAGGATCCAGCTGAGAGGCTGGACCAGTTCTGCAGACCTCACCTGATGGATAGGAGGGACTGGTTCAACAGGGGTCACAGCTGGAGAGACTGCCCAAGGTGTCACTGACTTCCCAGTGTGGGGACCTTCTCTGTGTATTGATGCACTCAACGGGACAGGGAGACAACAACATTGGACAGGACAGAGGATTTCCTAAGAAAAAGCCATCTGTTGGTTGGATGGAGAGAGGTCATAGGTTCATTTTAGCTAATCTGACCAAGTTCCCAGGCACTTACTATGTGGCACTTAATGACATAGTCAGAAGATCATGGTTCAAAGAACTACTGAAGCCATGGACAGTTGCAAAGACCAGGAAGGGATTTCATGCTTCAGCTGTGAAACTGATGGGAGCTCCACACGGAAACAAACTTCCTGGATGACTCAAAATGCAAAGCCCAGGTGAGAGAAGAGAAAACCAAGAGACCTACATCTTCATCTGCCGGTGTTCCTGATGCAGTGTTCAGCTGACCACTTGTGTAGGATGGAAGCACATACAACACCTATTAAATAGGTTGTTCAACATATTCCACTACAGAAGCTTAAAACTGAAACTTTAAAATGTATTTTGTTGTGATTTCCCATCTGAAAGAGTTTGGTGCTTCCTTCAGCCCCTCTCTCACCAGCTAAGAAGACAGTGCTGGCACTCAGGGACTTCTGTGTTAGTCAAGACACACCTCTGCTAAGTGGGCTCAATATGGAGATGCATTGACTTGATGTAGGAGGGATCTCCCCCACTGTTTCAGAAAGACTCCCAAAGAGTTTCCTGGGTTGATAGAGATGTGATTTGGGCCTGATGTGTGCTTTCTGCTTGCATTCAGTCCAGCTCCATCAGCCGTTTCATGTAGAGTTCAATAAGCCCCAGGGAGAACACGTGGAAAACAAAACACTTGGGTCTCCAAAGGGAGGGCTGAGCTGGGAATGTCAGCCTTTACCACTGCCCAGACAACAGCAATGACCAAGTAAGACTTTATGGGTGATATCAGGCCTTGGCTGCCCTTGCTGGACTTCATTTTAGCACTTTGGCCAAGAGTGGGGTTGGTGGGCAAGCTCTTCATTGTGGGAACTACTGACCATGGGGGAATCTATCAGCTCTTCTCTGTCTCTAGTTCCCAGGACATGAGATGATGGCAGTGCTGGCATCTCAACCTCTGCCATGAGCCGGCAACTGACGTCCCCTGTAGCCATCTAACCATCCTGTCTTCCCACCCTGGGAAGGAAGGCTTCCTGCTCAACCCCATGGATGTGAGGTGGAGGTCTCTCATCCTCAAAGAATTGAAACAACTTAACTTTGAATCCTAGGCCTATTTGGGGCTAAATCCTGTCCCAGGTAGAACAGGGACCACCCCCCACATGAATCAAAGAATCACCAAGTAAGGGATGCCATCAAGTACATTGAGCAGGGTACAAGGCTATCTTCTGGGGATGTGAAGTGGAGCAGAGCCTGTGTCGGGGTGTTTTACAGCCTTCTGTTTTGTTCTGGAGGAGCTGTTTTGGCATCATCTTTCTGGGACTTTTTTAATAAAGTTGCTACCCTTCCTTTCGAAGCTGTTTTTTCACTGGCAGCAGGTGGTGGGCTAAAATGGGAACCTCTGGTTGCAGCAACTCTGTTGAAGAGAAGCTCTTACACAAGGGAGAATGAGAGCTGGAAAATGTGGTGGCATCTGTGGGGTAAATCACAGAGTCAGAACATCAGTGGCAAACATCATCATTAACCCTTCCTTGTGCAACCTCTCCTGTGCAAGTAAGCTTTTGTTAAAAAAAACATCTTTAAAAAAACAGACACTGTTGGCTCTTTTATATTTGCAGTCAGTATGAAAGTGGGCTCTCCAGAGGTCATTCCTTTTTTTTTCTTTCAAAGATAAAATAATGTTAAGATGATCTCTGATAATTCTACAAATTCCCCTGGCTCTAGAAGCAGGGGCTTTCAGGAAAGAGCAGTTATCTGGAGATCACTGGCTGTAACCCTGAGGTAATCGAGGGCACTATCTCTGCAGAAGCTGACCTCCTCCAGGGCCACCTGCCAGCATAACACCAGATATCCATCCATGACTGACCAAGGAAGGAGCTAGCCTGCA
Organism: Thinocorus orbignyianus; assembly: GCA_013400375.1. NCBI lineage: Eukaryota > Metazoa > Chordata > Aves > Ciconiiformes > Thinocoridae > Thinocorus > Thinocorus orbignyianus. The sequence continues at coordinate 7,452 of VXBW01005600.1, read as the reverse complement.
GCCAGGAATTTTATCAAACTAAGGCTCTGGGGAAGTTCTGAACTGGTCCCACTGCTTACAAGGCCACCCTCACACTTCATCCAGGGGCAGAGCCAGCTTTGCAAGATGTAGGGTTTGAAAAGGGATGGGGACTTGGGACCCAGGCCAGAAACCACAAGCTCCTCCTGCACATTTGGACCTGCAGTGATGTTTTGAACATCCTGGAGTAACTGGTTCTCCCAGAACCCTCCTGCAGTGATCCTGACCTCTCCCTGCATGCCTGCATCCACCATCCCACAGCTCATAGGTCTGGAGGAAGCAGGATGCCTGGTCCAGTGGGCAGTCCCTGCCATGGCCAAGGCTTCCTGGTTTCCAGCCAGTCCCAGAACAGCTGGTGAGACAGAGGGAGTGGGCTCTGAACTGAGATTTAACCCTCACCAGCCCTTGTAGTCACCGCTGCCATGGAGTGAAGGTGCCCAGGGCTGATGGATAGGGTGGGAGGCAGCAGGCTGAGCAGCTCCTCCACCCTCCACACACCCAGACAGTGCTGACATCACCCTCATACTGTTTCCTTCCACCCTCTGGGCGCTGCCTTGCTACACACAGGCTCGTTTTTCAGTCCCCTCCCAGTGCTGCTGTGGTTCAGCTGCTGGTATCGGCTGTGCTCGGGGTGTGTGGCGCCTGCAGACACAGCGCAGCCAGACCATCCCGCTGCCTGCTCCATCCTCCCGCTCTTCCACCAGAGCCATGCCCATTAGAGCCCATTAGACTTCACCAGTCCTTCACCAGGAGTGAAATGCCACCTCACCTAGGGAATCCTGCAGAGATCAGCTCCAGGGTCTGCTGCAGCAGGAGCTCCTCTGCTTGGTCCTGGGGTGAAGGACCCTGGCACACTGCCTTGCAGTGTCACCCAGGAGTGTCCACCCCTGCCTGCTGCAGACAGGGGCCCTGGCACTGGTGGCTGGAGGCTGGTCTTTCACTGTCATCTTCTTTTGTGGAGACAAACCAAGGTCCGGCTCTGCTCCGGGGAGCTTGGCCGCAGGAGCCCCCATATTTTGAATGGGTTGAAACAGAGCCACTGCTGAACCTGGGGTGCAGGTCCCCGGGAAATGGGAAACAGCCCTGAAGTTCAGATCCACACCTCTCCTCGCTCTCCTGGTGTTTTGGGAAGTGGTGGGGAGGAACCCCAATCTCAGTGATGCGACAGGGCTTACTAATGAGGTAGAGAAAAGATGGAGACAGATGCTGAAGATGTGCAGCCGAAAGGTGACACAATGGGCATGAGATGCACTGAGAGAAATTCCAAGATGATGCAAGGTTAAAAAAAATTATGATGAGAGTGGTCACAGATCAGGAAAGTATTGTAGAGAGCTGGGGGCGGGTGGGGCAGAGCCTCCATCCTTAGAACATTTCCAAACTTGTCTGTACAAGGCCCAGGGCAAACTCATCAAACTATGAGGTTGATCCTGCTTTCAGCCGGGAGCAGAGCAGAGACATTCACAGATCCCTTCTGATCTGCATTAGGCTGTATGTTAAGCTTAACACTTTGGAAAACCATGTAAATGCAGAAATTTCTGCAGCATACCAGAGAGGTTGCTCCAGAGAGCTCTCTCCCAGCCCAAGTCCTCCAGTGGCCTGAGCAACAGCCCCAGTCCAGTGTCCTGGTGGTGTATGGTACCCTCAGCACAAAGAACAGCTTGGAAGAGGCTCGAGGCACAGGGAATGGTGCAGAGCATCCTGTACTGTTTTTTTATGCAGTAATTAGACCAGGAAGGTGTTCCAGGAGGTGCTGGACCTCCTGTTCTTCCTTACTCCTACTCATTCAGCTACCTGCTGTCCCTCCTCTCCACAGCATGGATGGAGACCTCATCCATGTCCTCTCACAGCTTTCCTCCAAGTGACTGGAACTCCGTTGACCTCGAGGACTGTTGGGGTGGGAGAGACCCCACCATGTCCCGTGCAGAACCTCTGACAAACACTGACCTATTGAAGAGCTTCTAGATCATGGCTTCAGCTGAGGCCATATGGACCTTTTCTCAGATTCAGGGTAAAAGGGAAGACAAGTGTACACGTTTTTCCTGATACGTGTTTCCAGCTACCTTCACACCGTCACCAGGAGGCAGAGACCTGAGCCCAGACCTCTTGTGCTCTCTTGGGCAGAGACAGAATCTCGTCCCTGAGCTGCCTGTTGTGAAAACCCACCTATCACCTACCATTCACACCACAGAGCTGTCTGTGGAGAAAAACACGATGATGCTTGTTTTTCAAGAGGAAGGGCAAGGGCACCTGCCTCTAGGCCACCAGCAGAAGCAGAGACACATCACTACAGCCTCCAGAGCTACTGGGGAAGGGGAGGGATGGGCAGTTCCCCAGGGTCTTGCCACCCCTTCCAACCCTCAGCCCATCCCCACCACTCTGCCCAACCTCCATTAACGAACTGGGCTCTGCTAATGCCTGACTTAGCCCTGGCGGGGCTCCAAATGGATCAGCCCTGGAGTGCCAGCCAGAAACTAATTGCTGCTCATTTGAAAAGTAACTGGGAGCCCTGAACTCATTAGTGAGAGTGGTGACAGGAAGCGTTGGTGTCACCAGCAGCCAAAGGTGCTTGCCCAGAGGCTCTGGTGTTCCTGCTAGATGGATGCAAAGCTGAAGAGCAGCTCCTGGTGACACAAGGACCCTGCCCAGAGGCTCTGCTGTACCTGCTGGATGGATGCAAAGCTGAAGAACAGCTCCTGGTGACACAACACTGGTGTCCCTGTGCATGCCTGGGACTGGCTGCTGCTCCAGAGCCTGGCTCAGAGGAAACCAAATCGTGAAGCACCAGCCTCGGGGTGACTGCCATCCAGGTGGGCCTCATGGCTAGTACTTTTCTGAGCAGCCACCAAACTAATTCATGACTGCCATTACCGAGGCTCAGCAGTGCTTCATGGCCCCTCTCTCCATGTGATCCATTCTCCCAGGGAATGAAAACCTTGGGACCAAACCCTTCCACCAGGGCAGCAGGACATCCTCAGGGCTGGCCGGGGAGGAGATCTTACTCCAACAGACTCAACCATCAGCTCTCCCCAAGGATGTGCTCCCACACATGTCCCTGGAGATACCTGGTATCACAGCAGCCACCTGCAGTCTGGGATTGTATCAGTCAGTGTCTGGCAGCTCCAACCCCTCAGGCATCTGAGTGAGCAGGACAGGTTTTCTAGGACGATCCACACCTTATGATAAATAAAGTTAAATAAAGTAACCTTAGGCTTTCCTATCACACACAAATGTTTCTCACTACGCAGCTTCTCTTAAAAGCCCTGACTTTCCCACATTCAGGCACTCCATTGGTGGATCACAAACCCTGCCCATCTTCAGCTCAGCTGCAGAGAGGACAAGTTTGGGCTCCCGTACACGTGTGCCAGTCTCTGCCCATGCACGGTGAGCTGGGATCCCACTGCAGCCCTCCTGGGCACCCCCCAGCTCAGCATCACTGGTCACCGCCTGCACCCAGGACTGGGAGCATCAGGTACAGGTCTGCTACCAGCAGCCACGGGGAGGCTCTGGCCATCAACCTGCAGAGAAGTCACACTTAAGTCAAGGAAAATGCTTTTCCCAGCTCAGTTTGCTGTTGCAAACCAGGGCATCATTTAAAGTAAAACCTGCAAAAATAAGTTCTTCCTAGAAAAATACGTTTGCATTTGCCAGCAGTTGCCGGAATGAAAATGCAGACCTTTGCTGATATTCCAAGGGTTGATTTTTTCCCACAGTAAGTTGCTGAGTTATTAACAAAAAGGGATCTGTAAGAATGACACAGGCCACCTCCCTTGCCAGCTGAGCAGGCTGTGTCCCAGGGTGCTGCTGCCAGGGACAGCCCCACACTCCTCTGCTCCATGCCTCTGCTGTCCTCTGCTGCAAACAGCCATCACGGGAGAACAAATCTGACCCTCGCCGAGGCACTAGCTCCAGCCCAGCTCCATGATCCTTCAGCTGAGAGCTTGGGCACCATCACAGTGAGGACAATAGCTAAGCCCCTCATGCACCACCAAACCTCCAGCCCCATTGTAGGCTCAGAAAACCCAACTCTTCTGCACAGCCCAAACAGAGGAGTCCAGCCAAGGGCCATGCCCCATGAGCTGGCAAAGGTGTTCAATGTACAAAGGTGTCTTCCATGTGTTGGAGACGGAGCCAAAAGGGTCTTGGCTGGAGAGACTGCGGTGTAGAGACAGCCAGCTGGGTCAGTGTCACCTCTTGTCTATGTCCCACACTGGCCACATCAGACAAACAGGCCGGCCGTGCTCTGGTCTCCAACCGACCATGGTGCTCCAGGAGCCCTGGCTGGGTGCAGGGGAGGGGAGGGAGCTCAGAGCTTCTCAATTATTCATGGTGAGATCTCAGCTGATGGAGCTGGGGCTTTCAGAGGCTGGTTCCTAATGGAGCCTGCTGACGTGTCTGGCCAGTAAGCACTCCTGGGCTCTGTGTAATTCCCACTTCTCCCATCTCCGTGCCATAAAAATGCCACCTTTTCCTGCTAATGATGCATTATGCAGCCATTACCCAGGGCTAACAGCTCTGCTGCCTTCATGCAAAGATCTTGAACTGTGAGGGAGGGAAGGGCAGTGTGTGCTCCCCCAGACAAGGAAATCACACAAACTAGGATCTATCAGGGATGCTGCCCACGCTGGAGGCTGGCAGAGCGGACCGTCCACCCAAGATCAGCTTGCAGAGGGTGGAGAAGACAGACCAGCAAGACAACAGGCATGGCTAGAGCACAGCATGGCCCGCAGCCATCCCAGCCCAACTCTTTAAGGCAGAGGAAGGGAAGGAGTTGACAGGGGACTCTTGGGGCTGCATCGTCTGTCACCCCAGGTGCTGCAGACCAGTCAGCATGAAGTGCTAGTTGCCTGCAGGACATCTACACCTGCAAAGACCAACAATAATGAAGGATAGGTGGAGGCAGTGGTGGAAGATAACTCCTGAGCAGGTGATAGAAGCTTGCTCCAGAGCTGGCAGAGACATCCCAAACCCTTTTCCAGCCAACTGGAACCCAGGGAAAGTCCCCTCTCCAGCCTGCATGGCTGAGCCATAGAGACGCCCACCAACACACACTGGAGTGCTCTACCTGCAGCATGAGATGCCCAAGAGCAGGGAGGTTGAACACTCGTTTGGGATCATGTATCATGGTGAATCCTGTTGCCCAGGAGCCTTGGAACCTGCCAGGGGTTGAGTGGGAAAGGGTACTTTCAGGGACACACCAGGATGCCTCCAGCATGGATGGACAGGAGACGTCCACAACAGAAGATGGTACCCACCCCAAGTCGGCTGAGGGCTGCAGTCACTAGCACAATGGGTTTCAGAGAAGACTAGAGTGGAGACCTCTCCTACCACAGCAAATGGTTGCAGGAGATGCATTTAGCTGTGCCCATGCCATTAGTTGACCCTTAATTTTGTGTGCCTACTCCTCACACTCACATTCGGAAATAATTGCCATAACGATCTCCACAGGCCACCTGGCTCGTATACTCCACAGTTACTGCCTTGGGTGACCTGAACAGAGCCTGGCCACCTGCGAACAGGGTGACATGGCTCCAGCATCACTGGAACATCCTGTGTGACAGCGGGTGGGACACCCCACCCCCCCCTCCCACGATGGAAAGGGCAGAGGGGAGCAGGGGCTGGACCAGGTCAGTGGCAAGGAGGGGATGCTGATGTGAGCCATGGGATGGCCAGGGGGACGGTGTGTGTCAGGGAGGAACATTTGGGAAGCAACCCCAGTGATGATGGAGCTCCAGCACTCAGGACATTGCCAGCAGTGGCCAGTAGTTCTCAGCTTAAAAATCACAAGCACCAGCTGTGTGTCAGGAGCCCATGGCTCAGGGTGAGTGTGCAAGGAGATGCATGGGGTTGATCACCAGTAAGTCTGGCCAGGAGTGAGCGACAAACTACCCACAGCCCCATGCTGGCACCTCTGCTGCTGGCAGACGTGGGGGTGTCAAAGCAGGGCTGTGCCAGTGTCCCCACCCTGTGGGGACGTTGTCAGAGAACGCATGTCCCAAAGTTGTAGCCATGAGTTATCCTCGGGTCACCAGGATGAACCAAAGAACCCAGTACTCAAGGCTGAGCTGGAGACGAGGTATCTCTGGTGAGGAGGTGGGGATGGTGGGCCATCAGCTGTGACTGCAGGCTGGTGCAGCAGGTGCCTTGTCCCACCCCCAGCGGCACATGGGGATGCTATTCCCAGGGAATAGCCAGCCTCTTGCTGCCTGATCCTCACCCACCAAAGGCAGGGGCTGGGGGCACAGGTGACATTCCGCAGGGCTTGCCCTGCCACTGTGCCATCCCTGGCCAAGCAGTGCCACCCTGTGGCGAACGCACTCCTCGCCTCGGGAGGGGGTGATGCCCCTGAGACCCCCAGCCTAGACCTCAAGGTCCATGGCACCGGCTGCCACTGCTGATAACAACCCCAGATGTGGTGCCCACTCTCCGTGTCCTGCTTGCACTCATGACCCCCATGAGGTATGAGACATCCCCTCTTGTCCCAGCCCTGACATGGAATCAAAGAATCATGGAATCAAAGAATCATGGAATCGTAGAATGATTAGAGTTGGAAGGAACCTTAAAGATCATTGAGTTCCAACCCCCCTGCCATTGGCAGGGACACCTCCCACCAGACCAGGTTGCTCCAAGCCCCATCCAGCCTGGTCTTCAACACTTCCAGGGAAGATCTACCCTGTCCCTGTTGCCTTGGCCAAATACCTCCAGGGCTCCAGCAACAGCAGGTGAAAGTGGGTTCCTCCAGCTCTACCCCCATGGAGACGCTCAGGGTGCAGAAGAGCTGGTGGGGCACACTCCCACCTCCCAGCAGCCCCCTGCCAAGGGGTTGGGTTCCCTGGCACCCAGCATTAATTCCCCAGGCATCCAGACTAATAATAATAATGCTTATTATTAAATAACGAGGCATGGACGTGTCATTATCAGGTAATCATCTCTTATGAAAGAGGATTTCCATTCCAGTGCGGTGTCTCAAGCACTTTTCCCCAGGTGCCCAGTGCTTCACGTAGGGGTCAGTGTCGCTACACCCCGGGTGCGGATGGGGAAACTGAGGCATGGGGTGGGGGAATGTGGTAAGAGCACCACTGGGAGAAGCCAGGTGGTCAGCAGCCCAGCCAGGGCACCATGCCCTTCTTGTCACCCCAGAGGAGCCACCAGCTGGCCACTGGCTGCCAACCTAGCTAAGCCACTAGCTCCTCTGTCCCAAAATGCTCACCAGTCCCACAGAGTTCTTATCTGCTCCCCTGAAATGTCCTGGCTGGTCCCAGCTCTGCCTTAGTGGTACAGCTGGCTGTATCTGTCCTACTTGATACCCAAGCCATGCAGCAGGAACCTCACTTCAGGAGCATGGGAATGGTGCACGAGCCCTTCACACCTCCTGCTGTCCCCTCCCACTGGTGCTGGTGAGGGATGTCCAGCTGGGTAGCCAAATAAATAAATCAA
>VXBW01005599.1:114082-125402 GCA_013400375.1 Thinocorus orbignyianus | reverse complement strand
TCTGCCCCGGGCTGCCCTCTTCGTCCCCAAGGGGACCAGGGTGGGACACGTTACCCAAGCCCTGTCCCCTGGAGGGGGGAGGGGGGTTGAACCCAGTGTGGTGGCATTTGCTCCCTCTGGCTGTTCCTGGGGGTGCAGAGCAGGGTGGAGGGGGGGCAACTGGGCATGGGGGTCCCATCCAGCACTGAATCCCAGCACTGGGCTCCCCACTGCCACGCTTGCCAGGAGCCTGGGGGACACAGGGCATCGGGGACTTGTGGCCACAGCTGGCACTGGGGTGGCCCTTTGCTGGCCAAGCCCCCAGCCCCGCGCTGGGCAGAGCCCGAGTCAGCACGGGGGGAAGAGAGACCAAATAAAGGGTTTTCCTCCTGTTTTTGGTGTCTGTGTCATTGTCACTTGTCACCCGTCACCCCCAGAGCCTGAGCAGCAGGTGCTGTCCCAGGAGATGGTGGTTGTAAAGCCTGTGCCTGCAGTGGGGGACATGGCCATGTCCTGCCCACAGGGTGGTGTGGGCAGGTGCCCCGAGTGACTCCCAGTGACCAAGAGAAGGGAACCAGTATGGGTATGGGAGATGCCACACTGGAGTATAGAGCGACTCCTGTCCTCCCAGCAGAGAGGGGTGATTCCATGCTGGAGGATGAAGCAACAGGGTATCGTGCCCTCCTGTCCCAGGGATCTCACCTTGTGGTGTCGCCCTCCATGGAGCACATCCCATTGCCTGGCAGGGGTGGCCACGGGCTGAGTCTGGACAAACTGGGGGAACTGCTGGACTGGGCACCCCAGCTGCAGATGAGCGTGCCCGGGCTGAACCAGTGCTCCCAGTGGGAGAACCTCTGTGGCCACATCCAGCCCCATCACTGCTGGGCACCTCTGGGATGGCAACGAGGAGGAGGGAGGCATTCTCTCCCACGGTGGCAGAGGAGGAGGCTGGGCAGGGTGTGTGCCGCAGCCACGGTGCCCCTGGCACTGCCTTCCCCGAAACAGCAGCAGGCCCGGGCAGGCAGGGCTCCGCGTCCCGCTGTCCCCAGGCACCCCGTGTCCCCGCTCCTCCCTCCTGCCCGGGGCTGGCCCGGCCCTGCTGTGGGAACAGGGCTGGGATGGCTTCTCTGCCTGCGTGGTGGCTTCTCTGCCAGCCCAGCAGCCCATCCCAGGGCTCTGTGCCATCCTGTCCCCTGCATCCCACCACGGACCAAGGCTTTCCCAGCGGGGAATGCTGCGCTGCAGACCCACNCGGTGAGCGGGGCGGGTCCTCCCGGGGTGGGATCTCCCGGTAGGAAACGGGGTATCCCGGTGCGGGGTCTCCCGGTGGGGAATGGGGCATCCCGGTGCGGGATACGGATCCTACCGGTAAGAAACAACCCAGAACGGGGCAGGACAGCCCGGGACAGGGGACAGGCTCTCCCCGGGGAGCGGGGAGAGGGAGGAATTAGGGCAGCGGGGTCTCCCTGCGGGGAACGGGGCACCACGGTGTGGGGTCTCCCGGTAAAAAACGGGACGTCCCGGGACAGAGCACAGGCTCTCCCGGGGGAAATTAGGGCAACCGGATGCAGACTCCGGGCTCTCTCGAGGAGGAGTAGGGCCACCGTGGTGCAGGGCAGCCCATTTGCAAGGGAAGGGCTCTCCCAGTACGGACCAGGGCAGCTGGGCACAAGGTGAGGGCTCTCCCAGTAAGAACCAGGGCAGCTGGGTGAAGACTCCGGGCTCTCCTGAGGAGGAGTAGGGCACCCCAGTTGCAAGGTGAGGGCTCTCCCAGTAAGGACCAGGGCAGCTGGGTGCAGGGTACAAGTTCTCCCAGCGCTGGGTGTGAGCAGCCCTGGCCATGGAGGTGCCAGGGACCCCCCCAGTGGCCGGGAGCTGCTGGCAGGACCCGCTGGCAGTGGCGGGCACCACGGGCCGGCCGGTGTGCGGGACTCGGGGCCGGGGGAGCAGGCGACGGGCACTGAGCATCGTCTTTGTGCGGGGCCGGGAACCCGCCGAGTGCCCCGCGCTGGGCAGCTTGCGGGATGCCTGCCGCCAGCTGCGGGCACGCCTGCACACCCTGCCCTTCGACACCCTGGCACTGGGTGACACCGCCACCCTCCACCGCTTCTACAACGCAGGTGAGAACGCCACCCGCCCCGCCAGACTGGGGGTTTGGGTGGTTTTGGGTTTTTTTCCATCGCCCTCCTTTTCCTGCTGTTCTGCCCCGGGCTGTCCCAGCGCTGCCTGGGAATATCGCCCTGGAATATCTGGGCTGGGAGTTTCCCCAGCTCCATGTGCAGCTCCCAGCTGTGCACTTGGGCGGTTCGCTGTTTGCTTTTCTGCTCTTCCTCCTGTTTACCTTCCGGGGTGGTTGGATGTTTGCCGGCTCATCTTCCTGGAATTATCTTAGAATCCTAGAATGGTCAGAGTTGGAAGGGACCTTCAAGATCCTCTAGTGCCAACCACCCTGCCCTGGGCAGGGACACCTCCCACCACACCAGGTGGCTCCAAGCCCCATCCAGCCTGGCCTTGAACCCCTCCAGGGATGGGGCAGCCACAGCTTCTCTGGGCAACCTGTTCCAGTGTCTCACCCCCCTCATAGTAAAGAACTTCTTCCTAAAATCTCATCTCAGTATCCCCTCTTCCAATCTAAAACCAGTCCCCCTTGTCCTGTCCCTCCACTCCCTGACCAAGAGTCCCTCTCCAGCTCTCAACACGGCTCAACATGGCTGGGTGTGATTTTTGGAATGGGTGGGTGGTACTTTTTGGAGGAAGGTTTTCCAGGGTTCATCCTGGGCTGGGGGGCAAGCGTGTACCCCCTCACTGTCTATCTGCTCTCTTAGGGGATGTGGAACCCACATTCCCCCACCCTGCCCCAAATCCAGGGGTGGCTGAATCCCCTGCCCCATGAATTCGGGATCCGGTGTCAGTCCCATGAGCATCCCTGCTGTCATTCCTGCAGACGTGGCCGTGGTGGAGCTGAGTGACTCCATCTGCCAGCCCTCCCTTTTCTACCACCTGGGTGTCCGTGAGAGCTTCAACATGTCCCACAACGTCCTGCTGTGCTGCCAGAGCCACCAGCCCCCCTCCCAGGCCCTGCAGGTCAGTGGGGATGGGGACAGGGACCCCCCTGCTCCTCAGGTGCTGGTTTTCCAGGATGGGAATCGCCCCAAGCACCTGGAGCATCCGTGTGGGCAGGAGGGGGAGTCTCCATCCCTCCCCTGAGCCCAGCTGAGTTCCCACAGTCACATCCTGCTCCAGCAGAGATTTCCCTGTGGCTGGAGATGGGATGAGGAGGGGGGTGGCTGGGGACCCTGGTGAGCCCCGGAGCTGGGTGTGTGGTGCTGGGTGCTCTCCTGGCCCCAGCTGGCCGGGAATTTGGGAACAGGCGTTTTTCTGTGGGAAAAGCTGATTCCTTAAAGTCAAAGCCCTCTGCGCAGAAGGGGCTGGTGGGAGGGATTTGTCACCACTTGGGGAAAAAAATGTGGATGGGAGCATGTCCAAACTGTCCCCAAATGTCACCCTGACTCCGGGGAGAACCCATTCGGAGACCTCCTTGTGCCTGGTTTGGAGGAGAAGCCAGCTGTGTTTGCAGCCCTGCCTGGGGTGGGGTGGGCCACACGCAGTGCTCATGTCCCTTGTCCCTTGCCCCCGTGTCCCTCGCTGTCCCTGGCTGTTTTCCCGGTAACTCTGATTCCTGAGCCTGAAATCAGCTGATTTCTTTTGCTGGGGGATGCTCATTAAATTCCTCCTCCCTGCCTTTCTCTCTTCCCAGGAGGACATCTGCCAGAAGAACTCGGTGCGTCTCTTCTCCCTGTGCTCGGTGCTGGGGGGTTTGAGCCCCTCTCTCCCCCTGAGTAGCTTCTCCTCAGCCCCTGGAGGGTGGACATTGCAGACAAGGAGCAAGACATCTCCCCAGATCTGAGCTGGGGGGGTATCACTCACTCAGAGCAGCATGGAAGGGAATAGCAGCATGGAAGGGGTGCTGAAAAGAACCAAGAGTGTTCACTCTGGAGCGTAATGATGGCAGCTGGAGATAAAGCTGGTTTATTTTTCCCTGCTAATGACTTATGGAAGGTGGTCCTGCTAGCATGGCCTGGTCAGGATTGGAGAGGGGACTGGTTTGTGACACGAGTAGAGGGATTCTCAACTCAGCTGGCAGAGCCTCTCACCCCTTCTCCCCTCCCTCAGGACCTCTGCAGCAGCTACACCTTCATTCCCTACATAGTGACACCCCACAACAAGGTCGTCTGCTGCAATGCCAGGGCTGTGAAATGCCTGACAGAACTTTTCCAGCCCGGCTTCGAGACAGAGGCCTCCTTCACCCCGCTGGCATCCCGGCTCACCCAGCTCCTGGAGGGGATTCCCACCGACTCCTGGTACTGCTGCCCACCCCCCTGCCAGTGGGCAAACCTGGTAGGGCTTGGCAGATAATTGCCACTGACCCAAAACCCCTATATCTCTGATCCCCCCACACCCCTACTCCCACCCCCTGCATCCCCAGTGGATATTTTCGGGAGACGATCCGGCGGGATATCCGGAGGGCGCGGGAGATGTTCCAAGGGGAGCAGCTGAGCCAGGAACTGGCCCGTATCCAGCAGCGCCTGGACAGCGTGGAGCTGCTCAGCCTGGACATCGTGGTCAACCTCCTCCTCTCCTACCGTGACGTACAGGTGAAAGGGATCTAAATATCCCTTTGGTGGGGTGTTGGGGACCGTGTTGGCATCCTGGGATGGGGTGATGATGCTCCGCATCCTGCCCCGTCTCGGTGGAGCTTGTACCTTTCAGGGATTGACTGGTTCAGGGAGAACATCACCCCATGGGGTTGGGGATGGGTTGTCTGGGGGCCACCAGCTCAACCCCACCGCTGTCCCCGCAGGATTATGATGCCATCATCTCCCTGGTGGAGACCCTCCAGGCGCTGCCGACCTGTGCCGTGGCCGAGCAGCACAACGTCTGCTTCCACTACGCCTTCGCCCTCAGCCGGTGAGCGGTGGCACCCGTGGGGGGGACAGGGACCCGTGGCATCCCCGTGGTTCGTGGGGACCAAGGGTGGGGGGTTGGTGATGCTGTTCACCAACCACTGGTGGGGTTGTGTGTAGGCGTAACCACGGTGGGGACCGGGAGAAGGCCCTGTCGGTGCTGCTGCCGGTGGTGGAGCGCCGGGAAGGGTCTGCCCCCGACCTCCTCTGCCTGTGCGGCCGCGTCTACAAGGACATCTTCATCGACTCCGGCTTCACCGACACCCAGTCGAGGGACCGGGCTTTGTACTGGTGAGGCTTGGGAACCATCTGCCTGCCCATGTCCCCACTTTGGGGGTGGGGACGAGGGTTTGCAGGGGCTCCAGGGGCTTTTCCAGCAGCGCAGCCCCACCTTCAACCCCTCTCAGCAGCAACGCTGAGGAAGATGATGCTCGTTTCTGCTGGCCTTTTATATTTTTACTTATTTTGTTGAGAGTGCTCTCCCCACCACAGAGGGCAGCTCCAGGACGCCAAGGCAGCTGCATTTTGGGTGGCAGGGGGGTGCTGGCGACCATACCCTCCACCTGCCACCTCTGCCCAGGTACAGCAAAGCCTTCGAGGTGGAGCCGAGCCTCCACGCAGGCATCAACGCCGCCGTCCTCCTCATGGCTGCTGGGCACCAGTTCGAAACCTCCGTGCAGCTGCAGCAAATCGGTGGGTGCCCATCCCCTGGTTGGGGACAAGGGTCCACCAGGGTTGGGGACCAGGCACGGGGGTTCCCTTGGCACCGGGGTACCCCCAGAGCAGCTGTGCTTGGGTGCAGGGTTGCTGATGGGGGTGTGATGGGCTCTGGTTCCCGCGTGCAGGGGTGAAGCTGAGCTGCCTGCAGGGTCGCAAGGGCAGCCTGGAGGAGCTGCACTACTACTGGGATGTGGGATTTTGCCTGGGAACGGGCATCTTGGCCAACGACCTCAACAAAGTCATCCAAGCCTCTGAGAAGCTCTACAAGCTCAACGCGCCGGGCTGGTATGACATGGCACGGCATGGCATACGCCCACCTGGGCAAGCCTGGGTCACCAGTGCCTAGTGGCTGTGTCCCAGGAGGGGGTCTGGGGGTTTTAGGAGATGCTAGGGACATTTCTTTCATCCCTCATGTCCCCACAGGTACTTGGTATCAGTCATGGAGACCTTCCTGCTCTACAAACACTTCCAGAAGAGCCCGCAGGTCCCATCAGCTCGGCAGGAGCTGGCTGATTTCTGGCTGGGCTTCCTCCTCCAAGCGTGCCAGCCCTTCGTTGCCACGCCACAGTGCTCGGTGAGGGGCCACAGGGAGCCAACCCCTCCTGCCTGGACTCCCCAGACCTCCCTGGGGGACCACCTGGTCATCTGGGCTCACCAGGGTTTTGGGGAGGCACTGAGCAGCCCACTGGTGCCAACTCAGATGGGAGGGTGGGGGTGCAGGGATGTGGCTGGGGGTGAAATGGGTTGGGGGGGCTGCTCATTCTGCAGCCCCCTACCACCCCCAAAAAACTGTCATAGGTCCTGGTCCTGGAGTTCAGCAAGGTCCTGCAACCAGCTCGGTTGGCACTACGCAGTGGCAAGGAGGATCCCACCCTGACACTCACCCTCGTCTGCCCCACGGAGGAGGTAGGGATGTGGCTGGGAGGCTGGGGGGTGGGGTGCAGGGGTGTCCCCACCAACCCCCTCCTTCCCTGCCCCTTCTCCTGCAGAAAGCAACATCGAGCTGGACTTTTGCAGCCGCAGCCATCCGGGGCATCAGGTGAGCACCAGCAAGACGGAGGATGCCCCCCATGTGCCTGCAGCCCCCCAAACCCACAGCTGATGGGACGGGGCGGGGGGGGGTTGTCTCCCTCCAGCATCTGCAAGTGCGATGAACGGGGCTGCTTCCTCTACGTGGTGCACGAGGAGGAGGATTTCCAGCTCTACTTCCCCTCCCAGCAGCATTGCCGGTGGTGAGCTGGGGGTTGGGGGGCATGGGGACCCTTCCCCATTGCTGGTGGGGGCACTGCCCTGGTGGGGGAGGAGGGATGGGAGCACATTGATAATTCCATTTCTTCCCTACTTTAGTTTTGAGGGAGAAAGTGGTGTCCTAGGAACCCAACTCCTGCAGCTGGGTCATGTCATTGGTGGGGGACGGACTGGGATGGGCACCAGGAGCCTGGCATGGGCACCAGGACCCCCTCTGTGCCAGGGGGTGGGTGGCCAGATCCCCAGCACCCTCCCTGGAGCTCAGGACTGTTGTTCTACCTCCGGCAGGTTCTGCGACCAGATCCAGTCCCTCCTGGCCGAGCAGGGGGTGGGCGGCGAGGAGGTGCCCAGCCCCACACAGTCCATTCTGGAGGTGAGATGGGGACACGGGGTGACACTGGGTGACACAGGGTGGCACAGACCATGTCCACCCCATGTCTCTGCCCACAGTACAGCTACGAGTACTCCGAGACGGGCGAGCGGGTGGTCCTGGGCAGAGGGACATTCGGGGTTGTCTATGCCGGGCGCTGTCTCAACAACCAAGTGCGCATCGCTATCAAGGAGATCCCGGAGAGGGACAGTCGGTGGGTGACGTGCCAGGGGGCGGGGAGGGCCCCAGGGAACCTTAGACACCCCCTCACCACCCCACCTCCTTGTGCAGGTTCTCGCAGCCCTTGCACGAGGAGATTGCCTTGCACAAGCGCCTGCGGCACAGGAACATCGTGCAGTACCTGGGCTCCATCAGCCAGGATGGCTTCATCAAGATCTTCATGGAGGAGGTGCCGGGAGGTGAGAAGAGCTGGGGACAGGATTTGAGGGTCAAAAGAGGACACGTTGACCATACGGAGGGTCTAAATGAGGGTGCTGCCCTTCTCCAGGGAGCCTCTCCTCCCTTCTGCGCTCTAAGTGGGGGCCCTTGAAGGACAACGAACCCACCATCGTCTTCTACACCCGCCAGATCCTCAACGGGCTCAGCTACCTCCACGATAACCACATTGTGCACCGTGACATCAAGGTGAGGGTGTGGGGGGCGTCACCCATCCTGAGGGCACAAGGCCTGACCCCCATCTCGAGGGGCACCGGGCAGCCAGGAGCTGCCCCTCTGTGCCCAAAGCCCCTTGGGGTGATGCCCAACAGCCCTCCTCAAGCTCCAGGAGCTCTTTGTGGTTTGGTTTTATTTTGGGGTGCCCTCCTTGCATCAGGGAGACAACGTCCTCATCAACACCTACAGTGGGGTGCTGAAGATCTCTGACTTTGGTACCTCCAAGAGGCTGGCGGGCATCAGCCCCAGTGCCGAGACCTTCACGGGTAAGATAGCCTGGAACTGGGACCAAGTTGCCCCGAGATGGGGATGGTGGGATGTTGAGGACCAGGTGATGATGGGGTCTGCTTGGGGAGGAGGAGAACCCACCCTGGGGGAGGTTGGATGATGGATACGGACTCCTCCCACCCCTCCTCATCCTCTCCCCAGGCACCCTGCAGTACATGGCCCCAGAAATCATCGACCAGGGGCCGGGGGGCTACGGGAAGCCGGCAGATATCTGGTCCCTGGGCTGCACCATCATCGAGATGGCCACGGGCAACCCACCCTTCTACGAGCTGGGCAGCCCCCAGGCTGCCATGTTCAAGGTACCCATGGGCAGGGGATGGATGGGGGGGGGTGTCCCCAGCCTTGAAAGTGCCCCTATGGGGTGGGTGATGTCTTTGCAGCCCCACAAGTGCCTCCCCTCCAGGTGGGCATGTTCAAGATGCACCCAGAGGTGCCCAAGTCCATGTCGGATAAAGCCAAGACGTTCATCCTGCGCTGCTTCCAGGCTGACCCAGCCGAGCGTGCCACGGCTGCCACGTTGCTGCGGGACCCCTTCCTCACTGATGCCAGGAGGGCCCGAGGCCAGCCCCTGCACCAGGCAGGGGGTGAGTTGGGGAGGGGGCAAAATAGTGGGGGGGCATGGCAACATCTGCTAAATAACCATCTCCATCTCCATCATCTCCCTGGCAGGTGATGTGCCCGACTTTGGGCAGCAGGATGGGGATGTGGAGGGCAGCGATGGGAGCAGGGGGTGTTCTTCAACCGGGCAGGATGCCCCAGTGAAGGGCACAGCAGGCAGCCCCCTGCTCCTCTGCCACCCCGGCGAGACAACCTCCAGCCGCAGCTACTCAGGGTAGGGCATCCTGGGCATGAGGGGGTGGGGTTGGCTTTCAGCCCCCTGTGACACCCACTGCCCTTGCCATGTCCCAGCACACACCCCACGATGCCCCCTCATTGTGCCAGGGCATCTCATCCACCCCATCCCAGTTTAGGGGGAGTTCAGGAGACATCCCCCACCCTCTCCCATGCCCAGTGGCTGTGCCCACTCTGAGACCATGCTCCTAAATGCCTGAGTCTGGAGGACACACACACAAACCCAATACTTACTCTGCCCACCTCCTGCCCAGCGCTGCCCAGGGCTCGGCCAGCTCCAGCCGCAGCCCACGCTCGTCCTCCCCCGAGGAGAGCGGGGACGGGTTCCTCCTGCGGAAGGACAGCAAGCGCCGTGCCACCCTGCACCACATCCTCACCGCCGAGGCACCCACCATCATCGCTGCCCTGGAGGAGAACCAGGTGGGTGCCAGGGTGCCCAGGGTGCGAGGGGCAGTAGTGGTGGCAGCCCCTCAGCACCTCCTTTGCCCACCCAGGGCACGGCGGGTGCGAGGTTGGGCTCGGAGCATCTGGCTCAGCTGCTGAGCTGCCTGCGGAGCTACATCCAGTGCCCCAGCCAGCACCGGCTGTGCCAGGACCTCCTGGCACTCCAGAGCCGGCTGTGGGCAGAGGGGCTGAGCCTCTCCCACCTCCAGCCTCCCCTCTTCAGCTTCCAGGCAGCGGTGAGTGCCCGGGGTGGGGTGGTGGGGTGCTGGGTGGGCAATGTCCTGCCACGGTGATGCCCTGGTGCAAGTGATGCCCCAGCATGGTGATAGCCTGGCACAGTGATGCCCCTGGCATGGTGGTGCCTTGGCACGGTGATGCCCTGGTGCATGGTATGCCCCAGCATGGTGATAGCCTGGCACAGTGATGTCCCTGGCATGGTGATGCCCTGGTGCCAGTGATGCCCCAGCATGGTGATAACCTGGCACAGTGATGCCCTGGTATAAGTGATGCTCTTGGCATAGTGGTACCTTGGCACATGCTAATGCCCCGCCACGGTGATACCGTGGCATGGTGATGCCCTGGTGCCAGTGATGCCCCAGCATGCTTGTACCCTGGCATGGCGATGCCCTGGCATAGCTCTGCCCCTTCCAGGTGGGACGGGTGCTGCGTTGGCACCACATCAAACCGCACTGGATGTTCGCGCTGGATGACACCACCAGCCGGGCAGTGCAGGCAGCTCTCACCGTGCTGGTGAGAGGTGGGTGGCACTGGGGGACGGGGTGCGGGTCTGGGTCCCACCAGTATGGATGGATGAAGGAAGAGGGCAGCTGGCCCGGGGTGGGCGGGAGGACTTTGGGGTGCTGGGAAAGGGATATGAGGAGGGAGCCAGCACTGGTTGAGTCCAGCTCTGTTTTGTACCCGATGTTCTGGTGTCCAAGGCCACTGGTCACCTCTCTGTGCCCACCATCACCCCTCTGTGCCCACCATCACCTCTGCCCCGACAGATCTGGGACTGAAGGCCAGCTGCCTGCAGAAGGACAGCACCAAGGACATGAGCGATGAGGACGACCCCGTGCCACCGAGGCTGTCCATCCCCAGGAGCCAACCCCAGCAGGATAGCACCAATTCGGGGCTCAGCACCAGCTCCAGCACCCAGATGGACCCTCTGCCCTCCCTGCAGGCACCCTCGGCGCTGGTGGCACAGCTCTGCCACCTCCGCATGGAGACGGGCAGGTAGGACTTCCCTGGTCCTTGTGCCTCCATCTTCCTGGCTGTCACCCCATGTCCGCCCCCCGGGTGCCAGCTCCTGCTCTGTGCCCCCCCAGGCTGCTCCAGGAGCTGGCAGAGAAGGAGCAGGAGTGCCAGAGGGTGCTTCGCTCCAGGATCGATGTCACTGTGGTCCCCAGGCGGCCCCAGTGCAGTGGGGAGCTCCCCCCGGGGTGCTCAGCTCCGGAGCAGGATCGCTCCCCCCTGAGTCCCCAGCCCCCCCAGGGACAGGCTGACCCCCTCCTCCTCCAGTGGCTGCAGCGGCATGGCACGGACCCAGCCACCACGGCCACGGTGAGGCACACGGACCTGGGGGGATCTGGGGGGGGGTCAGTCCCTGCTGGCATGAGCAGGATGACCCCCTCCTTTGCATTGCTCCCCAACACCCACCACCACCACCTCCCACAGCTCCTGTCCCACAGCTTCACTCTGCAGGACCTGCTGGGCTGTGCCACCCTTGACGACCTCTTCTACGTGGGCATCAGGTATCCCCAGCCCACCTTGCCCCTCCTGGCCT
>VXBW01005599.1:60080-106489 GCA_013400375.1 Thinocorus orbignyianus | reverse complement strand
CCCTCACAATCCCCCGGAGGGCTGGGGGGCTCCTGCCCACCCAGGACAAACCCGGGGGCTCAGCCCCCCAGCAGGATGAAGCCACCAATGCCTGGTAGCGACAAACTCCAGCACCCAGGGAGGCCCTGCCTCAGTTTCCCTCTACCACAGGGATCTTTATGGCATGGTGGCAGCGCTGCGGGGGGAGGAACTGTGGCAGGGCAGAGTGGCAGCAGCCTGGCAGCGCCCACCGAGCACAGGAAGGCAAGAAAAGGGGATTATTTTTAGCGTGGTTTCTAAGGAAATGAGGCTTCAGTGACAGCTCTGTCTGTGGGTCCGTTGGCCGCCCTCCTCTTCCTCCCCTCGCTGGGTGCTCGCTGCTCAGCTCTGGTGGGGAGAGGCCCCACACGGATGAGGTTCCTTGCTGTGGGTGCTCTGGAAATGCAGCGGGCGCAGGCAGGTCTCTGCAGGGTGACTGTGGTGTCCCCAAGAGGGACTGGTGCCTCAGCTCCAGGTCACTCAGGGTAGGCACTGTGCCCTTGCTGGGCATCCTGGGGACTGTGGTGGCCCCAGAGAAGCTGCTTGTAGGTGGAGAGCTCAGCTCCAGGTCACTCAAGGTGGGCACTGAGCCCTTGCTGGGCATCCTGGGGACTGTGGTGGCCCCAGAGAAGCTGCTTGTAGGTGGAGAGCTCAGCTCCAGGTCACTCAAGGTGGGCACTGAGCCCTTGCTGGGCATCCTGGGGACTGTGGTGGCCCCAGAGAAGCTGCTTGTAGGTGGAGAGCTCAGCTCCAGGTCACTCAAGGTGGGCACTGAGCCCTTGCTGGGCATCCTGGGGACTGTGGTGGCCCCAGAGAAGCTGCTTGTAGGTGGAGAGCTCAGCTCCAGGTCACTCAAGGTGGGCACTGAGCCCTTGCTGGGCATCCCAAGGATTGTGGTGGCCCCAGAGAGGTGACCATGGGCTGGTGGCTCAGCTCCGGGGCACTCAAGGTGGGCACTGAGTCCTCTCTGGGCATCCCAGACCTTTTATACCAGCAATGCCCAGGGAGAGAAATGTTTATTGGTTGAGGTTGGGATGGGAAAGGACACGGCAGGATCCATCCACCGTTCCTGGATCTCAGGAGGTGGATGGACACATGGATGGACGGACAGATGGTACCCGACACCCTGGTGATGGCCTCCTCAGGGCCACAGGCAGGTGGCTCGGGGCAACACCTTGAGCACAGCACAGCAGCAGGGTGAGCCAAACGCTGCGGCTGGAGGCTGCGTCAGCCCGGTGACACCCAGGAACACCCTGGCCACCAGCATCAGGCGCTGGGCCAGCCCTCAGGGGTAGTTTTCCTTGCGGAGACCCCGGAGCAAGGCGGGCAGCGCGGCTCCAGCCACCTCCCGGAGCAGCACTGGAGGGAGCAAACCCTCCTCCTGCCCCTCGGGTGCTGGCAGCATCCCCATGGGAGCACGGAACAGGTTCTGCCTCATTTCTGGGCTGGGTGTTGGGGCAACGGGGGTGAGGAGCAAGTCCCATCCCATCCCCCCTCCAGCCCTGCTTGATTCCCCCCCTTCCAGGACTCGTTTTTCGGGTGGGTGAGGTGCAGGTAAGCCTGGCTCTCCTGGGGGGAAACTGAGGCACGGAGCATCGGCAGCATCTTGCCCACTGGTGGGTTTGGAGGTGGGGGATTTGGGCAGCAGCCACAGCAGCAGCACCCATGGGACACCATCTGAGAGAACCCGGGGGGAGGGGGGGGCAATAAGGAAAACAGAAGGTTTGAAGGTTCCTGTGGGAGCTCCACAGCCATCAGCTGCCAAGAGCATCTCCAGGGGGATGGGGGCTCTGGAGTGGCCCCAGCCCATGGTCACCCTCCAAGCCAGGAGATGCTGATCCTGGAGAGAGAAGGCTGGGCAGGGTGGGGGTCCGTCCCCCAGGGACCCTGGAGGGCAGAGCAGGGTGACAAACATCTCCCCAGGCCGTTTCTTTTCCACCACCACTTCCCCCCCATCCCAGCAATGGGGACATCTGGCCCTGGCCCCCTCCCAGTTCCCCCATGCCCTCTGCCCTTCCCGTGCCTTTGATGTGCTGTTCCAGCGCTCCTTCGGGACGTGGGGATGGATCCCAGCTCCCACCGGGATGGACCCAAGCTCCTGCAGGCTGGGGGGACTGCCTGCTTGCAGCCCCCTCTTAATTTTTAATCTCTGCAAACGAGCAGGGACCTCATGGCATTCCCACCCCTGGCTCTGGCTGGGGGGGACACAAGGTCTGTCCTGGAGGTTTGGGGGTAT
Source organism: Thinocorus orbignyianus (assembly GCA_013400375.1). Lineage (NCBI taxonomy): Eukaryota > Metazoa > Chordata > Aves > Ciconiiformes > Thinocoridae > Thinocorus > Thinocorus orbignyianus. Next base: position 104,235 of record VXBW01005599.1, on the reverse strand, counting down.
CAAGAGCCCCAGTGTTGGGTCTTGCACCACTTTCCCCTCCCTGGCAGAGCAGGCGGATGATGGGGGGTGGGGATGAGGATGAGGAGGGAGCTGCAGCCTGGGAGGAGTGCCGATCCCAGCCGTCTTCAAAAGCTTCCACCGCGCCAGCACTGAAGTGCAATTTGATATCGCTCCCGGGGAGCCCTTTGATGCCCCCCCGGGTTAAGGGGATGAGAACCAGGCCCCCTCCCCTCCAACCAGCTGCAGCAAAGTGACCCCACTTCAAAGGAGGCTCCGCACCAGAGACGGGGCATCCGCTCCCCCCTCCCTGCGGGGGGGTCAGGGACCTCCAGCCCCACTCCCTGTGCTGAAGCAGCCCCCACGCCGCGGCTGCCGGGGTGGATGGGGCTCACTCTGCCACCCCCGGAGAGGGTAGAGGGGGCAGGAGGCAGCGAGGTCCCTCTAATGATTGAGGTTCACGTTGGGATGGATCCTGCCACCCTGTTTTGCAGCCTCCCTGGCTTCTAGCACTTTCCATCCTTCTCGGGATGAGAGGCAAGAGGGAAAAATGAGAGGAGCCGGGATGGCACGGTCCTGCCACGGCCACAGAGCTCTGAGCACCCCAGGCATCCAAGTGTGACGATCTTGGCACGCTCAGTCCAGCTGCTTCCCTATAATTCCCCCCAAAACCATGACCTGAACCGCGCAGCTCAGCCAGATTCCCAAGGAAAGGAATTCTCGCAGCAAAAAAGGGGGAGCCAAAAGGATAATAATAAATCCTGCCACGCTTGGGAAGGCGAGCAGGGACCTGGTGGGACAGTGCCAGGGGGATGGAGCCACGCACGCCAGGCAGAGCACCCTCCTGGGGGGATTGGCATCCTCACCTTGTGCTCCAGCAATAGATGTGTGCGGGATAAACCCCTGGGAAGCTGCCTGTTGTCATGTCCCCCCCTCTGCCCCACTGCCATGTCGCATCCCTGCAGCCAAAGCCCAGGAGCAGCGGGGTTTGGGATGGAGGGGCCGTGCAGGAGAGGATCCAGGTGGTGCTTTGGAAGATGGCTGCGGCACCAAATCCCTGAGCCTTGGACACACAACCTCATTTTAAGGCTGATCTGCTTCCCCCACGGCACAGCTTTGGCCTCTGGATCTCAGATGGCAAAACAGGGGGAAAAAATAAATCAGCTGCTGCATTAGCAATCCTTACAGCACTTGGAGGCCCAGCTTCCCTCGCTCCCAGTTCAGGCAGTGGTATCCTGCTGGGAAAGGGGAAAAATGAGGCCAGCTCTCTGCATCCCACTCTGCTTCCCGCTCCTCCATCACTCCCTGGCCCCAGCACACGCTTTCCCTCCCCACCAGCTTGCAGGGAAATGGAAAATTGGCAGGGGAAAGGACCTCAGCCTCCAAGAAAACTGAGGTGCCAGAGGCTGGTTGAGGAGCATGGAAGGGCCATGGCTCATCTGGATCAGCCTGCAAGGGGGGGGGTATCTTTTAACACAGCATCCTCCTCCCCAAAGCACTCGGCTCCCCCCTGTCCAGGGCCAGGCAGAGATGTGGGGAGCAGCAAAGAGCCCCTTCACCTTCCAAACAAAACAAAGAGCCTCAGAAGGTTCCCAGCCTGGAGACCTGGGATTACAGCCTGTAAACCTTTCCCATGCTGTGGCAACTGGGTTCTTCCTGCCCCCCCAAAAAACCCCTTCCCACCAGCAGGTCTGAAAACAGGGCAATGGGCAAGTTCATAAAGTNGGACTCCAGAGCTGGACACAGGACTCCAGGTGGGGTCTCAGGAGCACAGAGCAGAGGGGGAGAATCCCCTCCCTGGCCCTGCTGCTCACGCTGCTTTTGAAGCTTGAAAGGCTCGGGATCTCCGGGGTCTGGCTCCTGGGGGCTGCCTTGGGGGCAGGGAGGAACCACCCCGGGCTCCCGGCACAAAGTAGGAAAGAGTCTGGGCGATAAGAGATGTGGCACTTAGAGACATCCACTGAAATAAGTTTATTTCCCCTACTGTTGGGATTATGAAACCACAGAAGCCCAGTTTAAATATTTACAAAGTAATCCAGTGCCCCGCAGGGATCAAGAGAACAAAGGATGAGGGTCCGGAGGGCTCGCCCTCGCCGCAGAGCCACGGCAGAGCCACGGAGCTCTGCAGCACAAGCACGTGCAACGGGGAAAACTGCATCTGGAAGGTGAAGGACAGGGTGAACCTTTAATGTGGCTACTAGAAGGGGGCAGTGGGAAGAAGCCGGTAATGAGATGAAGGAAGCTGCAAGGAGAAGACATTCCTTACCCACCCCCCCCCGCCCCCTCCCCACACAACCGCGGGCACTGGGAAGCCGTGCCGAGCGCTGCTGGGGTTTTTCCATGCTCTCACAGCATAGGAAGACCATAAATCCCACCAGTCCACCCGCCTCTCCCAGCACCTGACCCCCACAGGCACCATCCTTCGACTGTGTGAGCACAGATCCGTGTGTCCGGGCTGGCTCTGTGGTACCTGGGCTTCAGGTCCCGCTCTCCCGTTAGCTGCGTTCCCTCCCGATGCCCTGAGCCATCCTCCATGCCCTTCAACCAGGATTTGGGATTTGCCTTCCTTCCCCAAGCAGCAAACACCCCACCCACGAGGCTGCTCACTGAGGAAGTCTCCAGAAACCCAGATCTGGTAAAAAAAAAAACCACTTTAGGAGCAAACAACGAGGGTTTTCACAGTGGGAAATGGCACTCGACATGTTTTCAGGAGTCCCAGGAGCGGGAATTATGGCCAGCAGCCCCGCTCCCGGCCTCCCCTGACCATTCCAAGTCTCAGCTTTGGCAAGGCTTGTGTAAGCTTATCGATAAAACACAGAACCGAGGTGTGAGACAGGCCTAAGAGTCTCTAGATTATTGCTATGGCGTAAGACAGGTCGGCTCCAGCCCTGGGGCCAGGGACTCTGAGCGCATCCTTGGCTCTGAGAAATCACACTGAAATCAAAAACAGAGGCAAAGGACTAATCTCTCCTGTTCCACTGGCTGATCCCAGGGCACGGCAGCCAGCGGGATCGCTGGGTGGAGACCCCAGCAACACAGGGAAGCTGAGGAAGGCACCATCCTTTCATCGTAAGGTTCTCTTTGATCAAGATTTTTGGCTTTCTCATCAAGCCCCACGCCCGGCACCCTCCAGCCCCGCTCTCCACGTGGGCTTGGAACGACTGCACAGAGCAGACCCAGACGACTATTTCGGTTCCAGGCAGATGGGGAAGGGTGCTGAGGTCTGCACAGCCCCAGGAAGGCCAGCACCGGGTGACAGAGAGACAACTGGATGCGAGGAAGGCGGGAGAGGTTTAAGGAGCTATTTAAAAGCGACTGAGGATAAAGAGGAAATGCAGGAATGAAGAGAAATCGTGAGGCCCAAGCGGCGTCTCCAGGCTTCCCATATGGCTAGAGGAGCTGGAGGGATGGGAGCGGATGGGAAGGTCCACAGGGACAGGTCTGAGGACCAGTGGGAATGCTGGCTGGGCTTCCCGGTGAGAGGAAGCTGCAGGGACAGCCGGCAGCGGAGAGGAGCTTTCTTGCTGGCCATGAGCACTCCTTGAGGTTGAAATCCACACAGGAGTAAAGAGCTGGCCTTTCAAGGCATGACTGGAAAAGTGATTCTCCTTCCTCTGCAGTCAGGGGGGATCTGCTCAATCCCACATAACCCTTCAGCCAGGCTTATTTTTAAAAAAAGCCACCTGGCTCAGAGCCCCCCAGGCAGCAGCATCTGCAGGCCAGAGCCTCAGAGAGCACAGCCTGGGACCTCTCACCCTGCAGAGGTGCTGGGTCACGTCCAGATTCACTTTCTGCCTGGTGCTCACGAGCAATCCCACCCCTGACTGCCCCTCCTGCCACATCCAGGGCTCAGCAGGGCCATCAGCCCCTCCCCAGCGCTGCCAAACTCGCATTTCTCACACCAAAGCCAGTCCTACAAAGTGCTTTTACACCAGGAGTGCTCTTCAAAGCACACCGAGGAAGTCAACAGAGCTTCCCGTTCCTCATCCTGGATCCAGCCACAAGGAAAACCCATGTCTGAGTTTGCTGCTGCAGAGCCCAGCCACAACACAGATGCTTTCGGGTCCTTTTGCCTTTTTTTTTTTCCTTTTTAAAATCTCTGATGGCCCCAGCTGAGCTCAGGTCTTGGGTGTTTAACATCTTGTGGATGTTCCAAAACTCGAAGCTAAAGCTTCTGCCCCAGAAACATGTACCCGCTGCCACTGCCACCTCTGCAGGCTCAGGAATGCTGCGACACACAAAGTCCTAGGGATCAAAGGGAAGCAAGGAAGAGGCTGGTGAGAAGTGTGACGGCAATTTGAGCTATTCAGAGCACAGCCAGAAGCAGGGAAGCTGGATTTTTTTCTCTTTCTGGCACGAGCTAAAAGGGATTTAGCAGCAAACTCCCAACTCTGTAACAGGCTGTTGAAAGTGTGCAGACTGCCATGAGCCGTACCCACGCCAGCCCATCGACTTTCCTGCCTTTCTGGGCTCACCAGCAGGACCAGACGGATTTGTCCTGCTACAGAGCGTTCCTCCAGGTGTCTCCTCAGAGGAGTGTCCCCACCATCAACACCTGCCTGTCACTCCCAAGGGGGACCATCAGCGAGTGCTGCAACACTCCACGTCCCCAGGAGGAACCCCACACCTCCACTTTGAAATCAACAACTCCTTCCTGGAGACTCAGGAAATCTGAGGAAGCCTCTGATGAAATCTGTCAAGAGGAAGAAACCAAGTGATCAGAGAGAACCTTACAAGGTGCGTCTGCTCGTGGTCGTGAACCAGGAGGCAGGGTTTGCCTCGTGGCTTTGCTTCCCAATGAAAGCAAAGGTGCCCACCTCTCTCCTGGCTGCGCTTCTACCCACCAAATTGCAGAGAGGGAGGAGAGAGCAGGAGGCTTCAGGAGCCCTGACACTGGGAGACACCATCGACAGGACGAAAACAGAAGGAAAAGAAGCCAGTTCCAGGAAACAAGGACAAAACGATGGAGTGGAGTTGCCACCTTCCCCAGAAAATGCCTCCCAGAGTCCCAGGCCGCCGTCTCGCTGGATCAGTCACAGTTTCTTCCTTCGTGTGCCCACGGGATGAGGAGCTCACAGCTGCCATCACCGCAAATGAAGCGTCAGAACAACGGTCACAATCACCCCCAAGAAGAGGACAAAGGGAAGCCAGGTCTTCACAAATCCCCCTATGCTGCAAGATGGGGAGAGAGAAAAAAAAGGGAGTGTTTAAACCTGAGAAATCAGCAGAGAAAGACAAGAGGGACAAAAGGATGTGAGAATAACTGGAGAAATCAAAGGGAGACAGATGCCTTTCCGACTTTCTTATCCATTGCTGGCACTGCCACACATCACATCCTGGAGATTCAGTTAAAAACTGAGACTAAATCAGGTCTACAAATAACAACACCAGGTACAATAGGGCTGGACACTCCTTCCAGCTTAAGTTCAGGTGGAAGATGAGCACTTTTCACATCTGCCCAGACAGGAGACCACAGGACACGAACCCCTGTTACTGCAGCCTCGTTATCCAGACTGCTGGAGTATTTAACCGAGACAGCAGGGACTACACTTCCCTAAAAGCTCGTAGAGAAGCTCTTCCAGAACAGGGAAGGCCCAACAGCCGTGGAGCAACCCAAGAGCTTTGTGCACAACAGTCGCTGCAGAATCTCCTCGTCAAGCACAAGGAGCTGAAATGGAAACTGAGTGCCCTTTCTAGTAAGGAAAACCTGGGTTTTCCTTCTCCACTCAAGTCGGAAGTTCCACGCCAGTTGGAAATCTGACTAGTTTTTATGTCAACAAACTTCAACAGCAGGAAGAGAAATCAGTAACCCTTGGCAACAAGCCATTCTGTGACCTTATGTTCTGACCTAACCCAGCCAAAAGGCAACACGGAGCGAGATTTGCTTCAGCTAGCGCTTCCCAAATTCCAGGTGCTCTAAATTAGCTGCCAGATACAGTATTTTGGGAACAGCACTCAGTCAGCCCAGAAAGCACCCTGGGTTCTTCTCCTAAGCAACAGCATGCAGTGGCAGTACCACCTACCAGCAACACACACCCACATGTTGTGGGGGAGTGAAGTTTCTCCCTTCTCCAGGGGACAGTCAGAAGCTTTGGAGGGTGAGGAAGAATGAAAGGAACAGAGCCCCTTTGCCTGCTTGGATCTAGACTGCTCCTCAGCTCACCTTACGTATTTCCCATACAGGAGTGAGAAGAAGCAGAGTTTCACCATGTTCCAGGAGGTGCTGTTATCGTATCTCATCAAGTTTAAGGCCAGAGCCACGTGGGAATGGCAGTTATCACAGCAAAGGTTGTGCTGCAACAGAAGAAAGGGCAGGGGATTAGAAACCTTCTCCCTGAGGCTTCCCAGTTCTGCCTCCTGTGCTGGTGCAGGCCCAGTAAGGCCACGGATACTGGGTGGGGGCACATTCCTCCACACACAGAGGGGACGCCAGCAGTGGGGCCGTACCATGCGGTGCTTGTACTCCTCCGAGGCATCGTGTACAGCCGTGTCCCAGGCGTTGGGACTGGTGGAGTAGACTTTGCTGGGATCCAGTTTCCAGTACCTAGAGGGGGGAAAAGAGATCCTTTTGCATCGCTGCGCCTTTACAACTCCTTGCTCTTCTCAGCTGGAGGCTGCTAAAAGGATTCGGAGAAATCCACCCCCACTGGACTCCATGGAGCCGAGCTCTTCCCGTGGTGCAGAGGGCAGCAGGAGCCCCTGCTCAGCACCCTCAGCCCCACAGCACCCCGGAGAGGAGCTGTGGGAGCTCAGGGGCACAGACCAACCTCCGAACCCCTTTCACCTCCCGTGATGTGAAACCTTCAGGCCATTCAAAACATAAACCTGATCTGACAGACACACAAAAGCCAGGCACCTCTCCTCCTTCTCCTCCCCCCCGAAAATCATGAACAGGATGTGAGTGATGACACTTCATTAGCACAGCACAGGCAGTATTTAGTCGGAGCACTTGTTGTTAACATTCTCTTAGAACGTTTTAGCCTTTTGTTTTCTTTCCTTTTAATAAAGGCTCCATACAGCTCCGGTTATTAATGCCATTACGTTGCTGTCACGCTTCTAAGAAGATTTCATTTAAAGTGGTTTCTTGAAAAGCAGAGACACAGCAGCCATCCACTTGAATTAGAGCTTTGGAACAACCAGAAAAGCAATATTATAGCACGTTTGTCTCCCTGAATTAAAGGACATCCGCAGGTCAGTAGGTTAGTTTAATAAAAACTAACAAGAGCACTTACTTCACCGGCTTCCCAAATGCCATGTTGTCTTCCTACAAAAAAGGGAAAAACGTCTCAAGAGGATAACTCTGTGCAATATTCCTGACATGCCTCTTGCTGGAAGGCCTCCCCACCCGCCAGCGCTCAGTGATCAAACTGTCACACTGCCCCAGCAGCCCCCAGAGACCAACCTTATTTGTGTGTCTGGATTTAGGTTTCAGTGGGTTTCACACTCCTGTTCCGGGCAGGAGCATACATACACTCCACCTATGGCGACATCATCCAGATACACGGTACATGGACCTTGTTCCCTGGGTTTGGGGTGGGTTTTTTTTTCCCCCATCACTGTTTATACCTTGTTAATTCAAAGTTGTAAATGCCCCAATCTATTAAAAGTAGTCATTATCCCAAATGAAAATTCCCTTGCTTTAAAAATCCGCCAGACTACAAAGCAGTTTACAAGACTGGCACATACCTGATGCCACGCAGCATGAGAGTAACAGGCGTGCTGAGGAAGTTGGAAAGCAGCTTCTGTTACTCAGAATTAAGGTCCAAAATTCCCAACTAAGAGCTTAGACCACAATTTTTGTCCCCTTCCGCTCACCAAACTGGCCAATATTTATCATTTCCCCCAAACGACCTCCACTAGACAACAGCCCACAGGACAATAGCAAAATTCCATGATCTTCAGAACCATCTAAAGCCATTATTTTGCAGAACTTTCAGCTGCAAAAGACAGTTGGCTCCAAAGTCACCAACGAAGGTGAGCAGCAGACCAAGCAGGGATGCTGGATCCCGAATCCATCACCTACTCACCGAGACAAAGTACGGCCCTGCAAAGTCCCGAATGACTCCGGTCGACGTGCAGATCCCCATGTGGCCAATGATGGGGAAGAGCCATCTACAGAGGCAACAAGAGAAGGGTCAGGCTGGGATATTTGTCCCTCAGATCATAGAATCACAGAATGGTCAGAGTTGGAAGGGACCTTAAAGATCATCAAGTTCCAACCCCCCTGCCATGGGCAGGGACACCTCTCCCTACAGCAGGTTGCTCCAAGCCCCATCCAGCCTGGCCTTAAACACTTCCAGGGATGGGACATCAACAACTTCCCTGGGCAACCTCTTCCAGTGCCTCACCACCCTCACAGCAAAGAACTTCTTCCTAAGATCTCATCTAAATCTCCCCTCTTCCAATTTAAAACCATTCCCCCGCATCCTGTCACTAGACTTCCTGACCAAGAGTCCCTCCCCAGCTCTCCTGGAGCTCCCTTCAGATCCTGGAAGGCTGCTCCAAGGTCTCCCTGGAGCCTTCTCTTCTCCAGGCTGAACAGCCCCAGCTCTCTCGGCCTGTCCTCACAGCAGAGCTGCTCCATCACGCCCAGCAAGTGCAACGTGCTGCCAAGAGGCTGCCAGAGCAGCCACACAACCAACTGCACAACACGGGACAGAGAGGCCCAGTTAATGTGATAAAAACCTGGAATCATCCAGGTTGGAAAAGAGCCTTGGGATCATCGAGTCCAACCATCAGCCCCACTCCACAAAGTTCTCCCCTACACCACAGCCCCCAAACACCACAGCTCAACCACTCTGAAACACACTCAGGGATGGAGACTCCACCACCTCCCTGGGCAGACCATTCCAGGCTCTGACAACTCTTCCTGGGAAATAGTCTTTCCTAATGTCCAGCCTAAACCCACCCTGGTGCAGCTTGAAGCCATTCCATCTTGTTCTGTCACTAATTCCCTGGGAGAAGAGACCAGCACCAACCTCTCCACAGTGTCCTTCCAAGTAGTTGTAGAGAGTGGCAAGGTCTCCCCTCAGCCTCCTCTTCCTCCAACTGAACAATCCCAGCTCCCTCAATGGCTCTTCAGGAGATTTATTCTCCAGGCCCTTCCCCAGCTCCGTTGCCTCCTCTGCCCTCGCTCCAGCACCTCCAGATCTCTCTGGTGTTGAGGTGGACACAACACTCGAGGTGGGGCCTCCCCAGTGCAGAGGGCAGGGGGACAATCCCCTCCCTGCTGCTGCTGGGCACACTAGTTCTTAATTACAGCAACGCTAAAAATGCTCTAGGGAGAGGTGTCCCTGCCCAGGGCAGGGGGGTTGGAACTTGATGATCTTGAAGGTCCCTTCCAACTCTGACCATTCTCTGATTCTAAACAGAAACAGATTCCCAAGCCACGGCTCGGTTAGAGATCCTAAACCTATCAAAAATATAAAGGGATTTGAGGCGGTGGGATGTTAGGAGACAAAGCCACACACCCCGATACACGCAGCCGGGGCTCTCTCCAGCCTGTAGCTCCTGTTGAGAGCACAGCCCTGCAGCACAGAAAGGACTCTGTGAAACCTGACGTCCTGTGCCTGCGTCGCTCACCCTCTGCACATCCCTGTCTGGTGAGATGCGAAGCAGCCGGATGCTTTGGCTGCCCGTGCAGAAGGCACAGCCCAGCACAACGCTGCCACAGCCTCAGCACCTTCAAAGCTCTAAGCACTTCTTCCTGTCTTTAATTCTCCTCTCAGCACTCACTAGCTTTCAAGCCTCCAAACCCAAGGATGACAGGAAACGTCAGAAGGAGAAAAATGGAGCTATTATGCAACCTAACGGGAGATATTTTTTTTTTCCCCCCCAAATAACAGCTCTGAAACTTCTGCTGCAAAACAAAACCGGGAAGATGCCGCTGCTCATCGGGGAATGAACCCACAAACAAATACAGACGCCCAGTGATTCTGGCAGCAGGACAACTCTCTTCATCAGCCCCAGCGGGACACATGAAGGTTAAAAGCTTTGAAAAATCCTCCAGAAAAAAAGGCTGAGGTGGAAACACTAAGCAAAAGAGATAAGAGGCAAAACCTAAAGGCGGTTTGCGGCTCTATGTGAAACAGCAACAGGAAAGCTGCAGCTTCTCCTCGCTGAGGAGAGCTGTGTTGCCACTCCTGATCCTGGCACGGACCAGCCCACGTCTTCTACCCGACTCTCAGCTCTGGCTCAGTAAACATCACCTGATTTGAACGGGAGGGGAAGAGGGAGGCATGAAAATAAGCCTTTGCGTTCCCAGACTACCCCTAAAGCCACATTTTACAGCTTTTCATTTTCCCACGACCAGAGAGAAACTCAGAAGTTCTCCCTGGAGCCTGCTGGCACTTGGCTGCCAAGACTGGGAAGGCAAATCGAGTTCTAATTCATCAGAAGCGAAGCGCAGGGGCCTCTCCTCCAGGCATGGGGTGGCCCACGATCCCCGCAGCCAAACCTTGGCTGCAAGCACATGAAAGCCTTCCCACGTTTCCCTGGATCCCCTCCACTCCCGCTCTTGCAGAGACAAGCCCGCTCATCCCAAAGCCTTTCCCCCCACACGCCCTGGCTGTGGGGAGAGGAGAACCCTTCCCTAAGGGCAGAGTCCTCCACGGCCCCCGAGGCAGCCTGGCACCTGGTTAACCTCGAAGCAGGCCGAGAACCCCCAGGGCGGCTCGGGCACCCCGCCTTCCCCAGAGCAACCCAGGCAGCCAGTTACCCCAGTTTGCCAGCCCCACAGCCGGTCAGACTACCCTCCAGCCCCACAACCCCCCGGCAGGGGCAGGGAGTGCCCGGCCCCAGGCATAACCCTCAGCAGAGAGACCCAGGCCCGGGCCTAGGCCTAGGCCCAGACCCGGACCCAGGCCCAGGCCTCGCTGAGCCGGGGCCGACCGGGCTGGCGGGCCCCTCACTCACGTCAGGACGGGGATGGGTGTCCACACCACGCAGTAGGGGAAGCGGCAGCGCTCGGCGTCCAGCCCGGCCCCGCCGCCATTGAACTGCTTCATCTTGGCCTCCGCTTCCGCCATCGCCGGGGCACGCCCCCCCCAACGGACGTAACCTGCCGCGCTGGCGTCACTTCCTGGAAACCGCGCTTCGCTTCCGGCCACGGCCGGTAACCAGGAAATGGAATCGCGTGGGCTCCCCGCGGCCTGACCCCCGTGGGCCTGCGCCCCCTCCAGCGGGGCCTCCCCTCCCTGGGGGGCGGGACCGGGCTGGAAGGGACCTGGGGAGCGGGGTCTGAGCTGGAGGGAAGATGGGGGCCGGGCTGGAAGGGCCCTGGGCCTCACCCACCGTGAATTGCCCTGGGGAAGCCCCCCCCCAGCTTCACACCTACCTTGTGCGGACCTGGCACACCAAACTTCTGCTTGTCATCCCCATCCCATCTTCATCCCTGCAAGAGTCATCCCCAGGAGCTGCCAGGTAGAAAACCCTCCCTCAGTTAAGCGTAAAAGCTGAAGTCAGCGTCACGCATGGAGCCACCCACCAGGAGAGGAGGTGGGCAAGGTACTGGAGGGGAGGAACAGCATTTACAAATGGAGAATCGGATTAGAAAAATAACAATTGCTTTATTAGGAAGTTTAATTCAAACTACACGAGAGAAAGCTGAAGAAGAAAGATGTTTATTCCAGATTTCCACCCACCGCAACACACTCGGCAAAATACAGAGTGACCACTGGCTGAACTAGAGGGAGGAAGAGGGAGGACATTTCATGTCCCCAGGATGGGGATGTTCTGCCCAGCTTCTCCTCTTCCCTGCTTTCCTCGGAAGCCGCTCGTTTCCTCCTCCCGGAGACCTGGAGCTGCATTTCCCGTAGTCAGCAGAGCTCTCCAGCAGAGAGGTTGTGGTGTCACACAGCACGATGCCAAGGGGTTTTGCTAATTAAACACTCTTGGCTCCTTCCCGCACGTGGTTGGGTTCCTCCTCCCTCGTAGCTCCAGCACGCCAAGCAAAGGCAATGCAGGACAAGCAGGTGCTGGCTTTTGTTATTCCCAAACCCTGTTAATTGCCAGAGCCACATTCCCAACATCGCATCACTTACAGCTCCCACATCACAGCCCTCCTTTTTACTGAAATTTCTCTCCTTCATCAAAAACTCTCCTCTCTACTTCACTCATTCTGCTTTCCAGTACCCGACGTTGCTCAACAATCTAAGCTAAAGTCCAGCCTTCCACAATTATCAACGTTCTCCCCACTCTGGGGACAGAACAGCACTTACGTACCCACTGAATTTTAGACCAGCGAAGCTTCCAGCTTTGAAAGCCTGGGAGATGGGGAACCTCTACCCACAGCAGAGGCACCTCGGGGGGGCCACCAGTTTGGGGTTGCCGCTGTGGCAGTGGGAAGCACTGGCTAACAGTCTAGTTTAGAGGTGGCCTACCTGCCCCAAATACCCTCTAACTCATCATAACGAGTACTCAGGCTTCGACTCAACTAGCTTAGTAACGCACCGCAGACTACATTTCCGAGCCCTCAAGAAATCATCTACCATCCCAGCTCATTTCCTAGCCTAGAGCATGTTTTTAAGACAGCCCCTCTCCGAGAGGGAGGGCTGCTTCAGAGGCAGCTGATGGAAGCAGAGCCTTCCACCCCTGCCGCTCACCTCCAGCCACAGCGTGGGCATCGTCTCAGCGTGACCCGTCACTGCCTCAGGATTGACCAAGAGCCTGAGACCGTGCTCCTGGGGATCCGACGGCGAAGGATTTCACAAAATAGTCCGTTTCCAAAAGAGAGAAAGCTGAGGAAATACAGAGACCCTTGAGAGCAAAGCCATGCCCGGTGCTTTGGTTTCTAACAGACGCTTCCTATTTTGGCACTTCGGAAGGAAGATGCACACAAAGGTTGTATTCAAGTGTTTCAGTGAACACTTTTTGTTCGATGAAGAAAAATACTTGCATTGATTGGCTCCAGGCTACCATAAATATCAGAGATTGTTCAAAAAAATAAAAAAAAATCTATGAATAGGGGCCAATGTTCACATCAGCTAATGTGGTCCTGGCGCGTTCCTCGGATTAGGCAATGGATTTGCTCTTCCTGCTCGTGTCTGGGAGGCTGCTAAGCAGCATTATCACCAGGGACCAGCTCCCTTGGCAGAGCCACGCTGCGAGGACACCGCCGACAGCCTCAGCAGGACACGTCTCCCTGCAGTGCCACCGCACACCCTCCCCTCCCGTGTGGGAATTTTACACAGCCTGGCTTATTCCCTCTTAAATCCAGAGCAGGTAGGCAAAGCCAGCTTTTGGAGCACGGGAAGAAGACTGTTTTCCCCAGGCTGGATTTTTTTTTTTTTAAAAAAAAAAAGGAAATAAAATCAATAGAGCACTCCTGTACTGCACAGCTTGCCTTTGTGTTTGTCAGGCGAGCAGAAGGGCTCCTCATCCCCGGTACCGCACTGGCAGAAAACGGGTGAGCTGTAGCTGACAGCAGGGTCTTCCTAGTGACAACTGGAAAGCTGCTGCTGTTCTACTGCTATTGATCTAAGCAGAATACAAAACACCTGAAGTCAGCAGGGAAAAATAGCTGCAGTTGGAAAAGAAACTGCCGGGGGTTGGGGGGGNTTGGGGGGGGGAGGATCAGGAAGGGGGAGAGAGCAGGTAAGAAGTTCTCCATGCATAAAATTAAAGGACGGGCTTTTTATTGCAGCTCTCTTGCCTGCCTACAATACTGGATCGATGGACAGAGCAGGAAAACTGCCATCATTGTTTTTTGTGAGCTCTCATTTGATGAGAAACAAAAGGTTTCACTCCCAGTTCTGCCAGGGCTTCGCCTCTCTCTCCCCTCAGCAGCAAGGAAGCAGCTCTACCTCCCGTCGACCCAAATCGTCCTGGGGACAAGGACCCTTGCCCGCTCGCTGCAGGTGCATCCTGGAGATGTGGAGCCCTTCCCAGAGGAAAGTCTGTCTGCTTCAGGAAGAAGCAGCCCAGACCACGCATCCCTTTGGGTTTGTCCAAGCACAGGCCACCATGGCTAAAGCTGGAGCTGAGCCCGGCAGGGATTTGGTTACCTCCCCCTTTCTACCCCAGCTCATCTCTGAGCCTGAAAGAAGCAGGCACCCAGCCAGCTCTCCTTCAGTAAGCGGCTTCCTTGGGAACCTTCCCTGTTGTGACAGCTCAAACATTACAGGGACTGCCAGAACCAAACCACTCAAGAAGAGATCCCCCTCCCCCTTCTGACATTGACAACTGAGGCGGCAGCAGGCGACACCGCGTGCGGGAGGCGATTTAAAATGTCACCGAGGCACAGGCTGATGGAGGACACACCACGGCGTCCTTCCCCCCGCCCTGGAGGTGATGCTGGGGTGGGTTGTTTTGCAGGTTTGGTTGTTGTTTTTCTATTTTTTGGTGGTAGTGGTGGTGTTCCTTTCCTGTGGACTGTGCCTGCTGCAATCTGACAGCCTCTAATCGCTCAGCATGAACCAGAAACGTCACTCTCATCTGTCCTGATGATGGTGCTACTCACAAACGCAGCAACACACGCAGGCTCAGCCACCCACCCCATAAAGCATGCCCCTAAGCCATCTCACCCCTCAGCTTTAACCTTCAGGTCTTTTCTGCTTCCCTGTCACTTGAAAGCCACATTTCCTTCTCTCTCCCTCTCCAACTGACAGAGTCAATCCACAGGGCAACTTGTACGTTTAAAGGGAAAGCCACCGGTTTCTCAGGGACATGGGGGCACAAGGTGGAAGAGCTCCAAGAGCCAAGTGCAGGTCAGGATGATTTCTCAGCTATGAAATCCACAAAAAAGTCCATCTTCCCTCCTCACCAGCCCCAGAGGGGTTCCCCAGCAGCCTCACCTCCTGCAGCAGCAAGGCCTGAACAAGCTACGAGGAGCACAACACACGGAGGACTGAATATTCCTTGGAACAGCAGGTGGGTTCCTGCCACCCTGCTCCAGTTTTGCCCAGAGACAGGACCCATCTCAAGCCCTTTGCAGACTTGTTCCTGACACCATGAACGATGCCATCAGAGAAAAAAGAACTCATCAGCAGGGCTGCCATCGTTCCTCTCCCCCCTCAATCCAATTCTCTTACCCAAATTACAAGTAAAACTCATTTTCTGGGTCCTTCTAGCCATCTCCACCCATGATTCAACCTCTCGGCTTCCCCTTCCAGGCTTCCTCTTTGTCCTACCAGTCAGTCCAAAGCCTGACCTAATTAGTTGATTACCAATTCCAGCTGTGGATGCACATTGCTTTGTTAGCTCAGAGCTGTCTTTTAAAGCAATAATTTCTATCAGACAGAATTCAAAATGAAGAGGCCTCAAAAGGCCCTTCAGCTGAAAGGTGTCCAACAGGAATTTCGAAGAGAAGAGTTCAAATGGATTCTGAAAACAACAGACTGGGTTTCTAACTCTTACTTAAGGCCTGGCGTTCTGCAGCTTGGAAGGGCGGGAAAGTATTTGGGAGATTTTTTTGCAGCAGGGGCCCAGAGGAGAAAGTGAGTTTTGTGATGTCCTTTAGCAAAGGGCTCATCTCTGGGTCTAAACGTTGATGTCCTACACACCGCGCTGAGTGCGAGACGCTTTTAAGGCAGTAAGTGCTCTGTTCCTGGCAGCAGAAACATTTCTGAAGATCAGCCAGTAACACGGTGACTCAGACCGTGGGTCTGCCCCACAGCTGAGGTCACCAGGGCTCTGCTTCTCGGGACAAGAGGTTATTTAAGGAAGAGCTAAAAGGCAAGGATGGGCTAAATTTTCCCTACTCGGCTTTTTGCCCCCCTGCTCAACTCTAACTCCTGGATTCAACAGGGGATCAAAGAGGATTTTATCAATTCTACCCCCCCGGCCTGACAAAACATGAAGAAAAGACAGCACCATGCATCTTTCTTTTCACACTTCTCTCTGCCGTGCTCATCCTCACCCCCAACATCTGCAGCTTTAGCTCTAAACCAAGAGGTGGACTCTGCTCCACCAACAGATCTGAACTTCCACACCTGGAGGGAACCACCACCAGCACTAACCCAGCAGCCACCACAGCTCAGAACCACATTCCAGGCTGCCCAGTCCCCTTCCCACACAGGTTTACTGGGGTCTCCAGTCTCCACCAAGCAGCACTGTTGAACAGACAACATCCAGCCCAACCAGGTCACCCTCTGCCCACCCTCATCCACCTCCACAGAGGAGAAAGGTAGAACAAAGCCAGAACAATCCCCCAAACAAAACGACACCAAGAAAGAACTAGAACAAAGAATTGTTTAATTGCTTAACTCTTTCTCTTCCAGGGACCAGAGAAACAAGTTTTCTGCTCCTTCTAACGAGGGCAGTAAGGCTGTGTGTTACCTCTACGACTGCAGGGGCAGTTTAGGAGATGATCATCTTTAGGAGTTGAAAAAGCAAGAAGCAATGGTTATCACAACACTAAGAGAATCCTAGAGTCTCCTAACAGAGAGCCCATTGCTCGAATACAAAAATAAAGGAGGCGTCCCTGCAGATCCCAGGCTGGAAAGAGTTAACCAGAAAGAGCAGGAAGAAGCTTTCCCAAAGAGGGGGTTGAAGTAAACAGCAGAGGTCAATAAAGCAACATCTTCTCCCTACTTCCCCAGCATGGTTTTTTCCTTCACCAATAAATACAAATTCCTCACTAACAAGTGACAAAGCAGGTAAACTGCCCACCACAAGGGGAAAAGGGGTTAGAGGCAGAAAGATTTTTCTCTCCCCTTCTCTCCTGTTATTATTTATCATCTTCTTTTTATTTTTTTTTAACCAAAGCAGCCATTAAAAAAAGCAACCCACTGCAGAGGCAGGGAATCTTGGAGCTTTCTCACTACAACTGGCAGGTAAAAGAGCTGCACTGTCTCACAAGGGTAAAAACAACAAAAAATAGCTGCCACAGCAAAAAGGTGAATGGGGAGGGAGAGGTCTGTTCTTTTCAGAGCTTTCCAGCTCAGTCTCTCAGTTTAAAAAAATCAAAGTCTGCAGACATTGTCTACTGAAAGCTGAAAAAAAAAGTTTGAGTGGGAGGAGAAGAGGGGGGAGGGGGGGAAGGAAAAAAGAGGATGTGTCTAGTAGAAAAGCCTTAAGCAAAAAAGAAGAGAAGGCCAGACCGTGTCATAAAGCCACCCAAGTGAGAAGAATTTTCTGTTGCCTCTGGGTTTTGAAGAGCATGAAGTGCCAGAGAACCCCTGGGGTGGGGGAGCTCGTACCCGAACCGAGAGGTAAACTGAGGAAGCAGTTCCAGCTACCGCAGGAAAACCAGCCAAGGTGCCTTCAGCAGCCAAGTGACAATCTGTCCCGGGAGAGCAGAAGAAGAGAGAGGGCGAGTTTGCCATGGCAGCTCAGCCCAGCACAGGGGCAGCCCGTCGTTTGGGGGTGCTGGGGGACACGCTCCCACCAGAACAGGGTTGACTAAGGCTCGGCTTCACCCACGCGGGAAAGAGCGGTCGGACATCTCGGAGGGGCAGAGATCAGGTCCCAGTGAGCTCCGCTGCCATCGCAAGGGGGGCACGGGGGGGGATCTCTCTCTCCGCAGGGAACTGTGTCCTTGGAGAGACGCTGCCGGCTCTGAGCCTCTGTGACCTCTCTCCCTCCTGCACAAGGCTCACTCATCTCGGAGAGACTGTTCTGGAAGGGAGAGGAAGCCAGTTACCTTGATCAGCCAGCACTGCGCAGTCTCCCTCATCATCAACGCCTGGCAGGCAGAGAAGGGAAAAGGAGGCCTCTCATCTTTCCACAGCAGGAACAGGAAGACCAGGGATCGCACCACATGGAAGAAGAGCCCTAATGCAGGCAGACACACGTGCACACACGCTCCCAGACGCACAGCGCACACCCCTGGGACCAAGGTCAGCATGTTCAGACCTTCAGCAAGGAAGAGATACGAGACAGCGCAGAGCAGTTTAGATCTCCAGGGGCTCTTTGGTCTTAGTTGATAGTCCTAGAAAAGAAACAACAACAACCTCTTCGGGTTGGGTTGTAGCACAGCTGTGTAAGATCTACTTGATATTTAGTGTTTGGCAACCGTGAGAGGGGAGAGTGGGACTGCATGTCACAGGAGAGGGGGAGGAATGGAAGTACAGGGCTGCCTTTCCAGGTGTAGTCCTGGCCGTGCAGCCAGAGCCAGCGTGTGGAGAACAGGGAAGAGGAAAGAGGGTTCCTGAGAGGACCGCTAACCCATCACCAGATGTTACACCAACAGTGAGGCAGAAAAGGCCCACCTTGGCCGAGACAGAGCAGCTGACTGCACAAAAATGCTGCTGTTTAAAAGCTCTAAACTTTAGTGGCAACATAAACACGGTGGGAACGTTCTCAGCTCCAGCAGGAGACATGGAGAGGAGAAGGTGAATACAGCTACACACGTTTTGGGCAACGGAGAGAGAAGTTCTGAAAGAGCGCTGTTCCCAGCCCCTTTCTTCTGTAGCTTTAGCTACCTGAGCCCTAAGCCTCTGATCAAACCTGCTCCATTGCCGTCACCTTTCTCCATGGGTTCACAGACCACAGAAGAAAGAATCAGAGCTGGGCAAGCACATCCTGCCCTGTTGAGCCACACACACTCAGTGCCTTCACTGATTCATCAACTAAGACATGCCCAAGGACAAGACGGGCAATATCCAGTCCTTAATACAACACATCTGGTGACAACATGGTAGAGATGGAAGCCACAAGAAAGATGTTCTGGGATAAACCAGGTGTTTCATGGCCAACAACTCTAAACCAGGGGCCTCTAAGACAGGCTGGGAGCACAGAAGTAGAGCCAAGCTTTCAAGACCAAGACCACTGCAGTAAATTCATTCCATAACCCCTGTCCTAGGTTTGTATTTTATTCAGGAACTTAACATCCCCTCTGCAAACGCACGAATGCGGGCAAGATCTCCTGTACCAGATCATACAGCAGCTCTGGGGGGGGGAAATATCACCAGCTTACACTGCTTACAGACAATTCAAAGACCCCTGGTTGGGACTAAACTCCACTAAAGGCAAACCCCAGGCTGCACTGCCATGCTGCTCAGTAGCGTGATGGGAGGAGGAGGAGGTGGTGGCGATGGTTTAAAGAGACGGCCGCTCCTGCCCCTGCCAGCTTGTCCTACTCTGTGCATAGTGCCAAACAGTGCAGTCATTCATCAGAGAAAGTTCAGGACCAAGGAAACTAGGTTCCCTTTCAGCCAAACAATTAGAGGAAGGAGAGGCAGTTCTGTTTTAGCTGGGCCGGCACTGGACTTGCCCCTCTGAGCTGTCTTCGTCGTCTGAGCCTCCGGCCCCACCACTGGTCAGTCCTGTAATCCGGTACCCCATGTTGAGCAACATCACCTCCAGAGGGTCTGCATTCATCCGTCTCTGGTTCGCTTGGGAAGCACCTTCCATGTCTACTACCACACGGCCGTTGAGGGTTTCACTCTGCAAGACAAGAAGGGAGAGAACTCAGCAAGGCAGCGCTAGGACCACAGAGGGGTTGTTACTGCTGCTGCAACTCTCAAGAGATCCCAGAAGGAAAGACAAGTGTGTGTGTGTGACATCTCACAACAACAAGGTGGTCTTCTCCTGCAGCTCTTACCTCTGGCCTAGGGTTCCACAGTCGTACAACAGGGTCGATGCCGCTGGTGGCCAGGAAGCAGTAACTGGGATGAGGCTGGAGACAGTTCACAATCGACTCGTCTCCCTGCAGCACTCTAACGAGGTTGGTGGTTTCTTTCTCCCAGATGAAGAAGGAGCCGTCGTCTGACCCACTGACTATGTACTGTGCATTGCTAGGGTGAGAGGAGCAGAGGCTGGAGATGACAGGGCCGAGCCAAAGCCAGTCTCTAGCAGACACGAGAACCTCAGCTGGTGTCTACAATCAGCAGGCTGCCACCCCTCACGCTCACGGATCCAGACAAAGCTTTCTCTGTTGGCTCCCTCCATCCCCAGGATTCATGTTTTCAATCCCAACTGGCTTTTTCTGAAACCCAACTGGGTCCTCTGTGGATCTGCTACTCAACCAGTTATTCATGCAGCCACACAAGGAGAAGGAGGGTTTCTGGCATCTTTTTCAACCCTGCAAACCATTGTCAGCGTCATTTTAGGAACAGTCGCATGGAGCTACACGCGAGGCTTTATCCGATGGAAGAGAGCATCCTGCTGCTGCTCACGCTCCTGTCCTGCATCCCTATTATGCTCTGCCAACGTACCTGCCAAAGAAATTGGCCTCTTTGATGTCTGTAGTAGTGTTACAGTGGCCACAATATCGGAATTTGTAGTCGTAGCTGCGTTCCCTCAGCACCATCTCATCCTCTGAGATGGAATCCTTGCGACCTGTGGCTCGCAGCCGGATGGGGCCACCTCCTTTCTTGTCTTCAGCTGGAAGGACAACAGATTTCTAAGCAAACAGCACTCTAGGAGATCCCAACAGCTTTAGAGAAGAGCTAAGGACAATTCTAGCAGGGAAGTAGGGCTTAGAACACAAGCTTCCTTCCAGATTATCTCCTGGCACATCAGACTCCTTTCATCATATTCTCCCTCAAGAGCAAACCAGGACCAGGCGGAAGGAAAGGACGGGCTCGGGACAGTTTTTGTGCACAGCAACAATCCATCTCTCTCAGGAGTTGAAGCTTTACTTCAGAGGGGCAGTTTAAGGAGATAAAAACCCTTGTTGATCATTAGATTTGACTATAACCTTGAGGAACCACACTGACCGTGGGCACTCACCGTTATCGCTCTTGGAGAAGAGGGCGGCATTGATGTCTCTGTCCAGCGCGTCGCAGGCGCTGCTGTGTGCCTGTTCTGGAAACTTCCCTTTAAAGTCATCCAGACACTCCAGCGCTTCTGCCACGTACTTGAGTTCAAAGAGACAGCGGGCAAGACGGAAATGGGCCTTCAGGTGGCATGGATTCAAGGATATGGCCTTCAAGCAGTCTCTTAAAGCATCGTAATGGTCCCCGTCCCTGGAGAAAAGGGAGGTCAGGATTAGGCAGCCCAAGCAGAAACAGCATGAGCTTTCCACTGCCATTTCCCAGCCCTTGTTTTCTTCCCAAGCGTGCTGCTTCCAGCTCTCTCTCTGCAAGCAGACACCCCACGAGCTCACGTACTAACAGCATTTGCTGTTTCCCAGGGGCACCATCTGACCAAGCCCAGCACCTCCACACTCAGCCAGGCAGCCCCGTAATGCCAGCAGGCAGGGAAGCCCAGCAAGTCTTGACCTGCCATTTTAAATCCACCAGAGCAGAGCTCTCCGATAGAACACATTTAGGGAAGTCCTTTGAAGATGGAGGATGCACAAACCCTCTGGCCAAGCAGACACAAGGCCTCTCCTGCAAGGCTGAGCGGGGCCTCAGCAGAGCACGGCAGCTCACGCGTGCCCCTCTGTGGAGGCACAGCGTGGCAGCACGTTTCCCTCGCCCACAGCCACTTGTAGCCCTCAAGAAGGAGCCACAGAACCACCACCACCATTCCACAGCCCTGATGGCCACACAGCTAAAGCAGCAGGGTTTTTTTTTCCCCCCCCAACTTTACAACAAAAACCTTGAAGTTTTAGAAATAAGCGTCATGGCAGACTGGTATCACAATGCATGTTGATATCCTGTTTACAATTACAGTTACTATGCTTCATTTCCCAAAGCTCTGTGGTTGTGGGAATAAAAATGCTTCTGCTTGTGCTCTTGAAGCAGGAGGGATGTGACAAGCCTTCCATGGTGTTTGGTTCAGACAGAGAAAGGTTGAGAAGTCAGCCAGAGCTGGCACACCTGGTGTAGCAGGATGGAACCTAAACTCTTCAGAGGCACCACAATCTGCCTTAAGAGAGCACCAAGTCTCCACACGATGGCTAATAATGCTAAAATTAACCTTTCACACCTGTAAACACACCAAGTCTGAAACACCCAGGGGAAGGGGGTGAACTGCCTTGTACCTCCCACAAAACAACTTTAGATCGCGTGGAGCCTTCGTCAGGGTGCTCCTGTGTCTCTGCTGATTAAGGGGAGCTCCAAATCTTTGGGTTACATGCTAAGCAGTGCATAACTCAGTGCCAAAAGCAGGTAACGGCCACATATTACATCTCACTAGCACACAGAAAGTGGAAAGCCTTGTCCATGAGACCTGCAGCAGCGCAGAAGAAACAGGGATCTTGAGGGCTGTCTCTGCAGCGCTGTGTGTGTTCATCTTGGAGGTTGGACACACAGCATCAGGCCACTTTTATTCAAAAAAAGAGGGAATGCAAGTTACCTGTGACAATGACAGATGGGTGCCTCGCATTTACAGAGCTGATCGGGCTATTAGCTGCTCTGCCACCCTCCAAAAATCCTTCAGCCTCAACTTCCAGTGTCAGACAGCCCACCAGACTGGTGTTAAAAGGGACATGTGGAGCTGTACAGCAGGCACCGACTCTTCCCACCTCTCTGAGGTTTGACTCAGCTTGTGCAAAAATCCTCTAACTAGAAATCAGCTAAGAACTGCCAACACAGCCTGCTGAAAGTGATCTGGAGAGCGACGCAGTCGGTTCCTGCGAGCAGATTTTAAAAGGACAGCCCTGGAAGCGCTGCAGAGTGTGAGGAGCACGAAGGGAGATGAGTGAGGAGAGGTCAGGAAATCACAGACCCTCCTTATTTCTCTAGATCTCTCTGTTATTCAAAGAACGAGGCCAAAGCAAGACCTGCAGCATTCTGCAGGGTGGCCTCTAGCTGTTCCTGCTCCCAACGTGAAGGACACCTTAAAGCCACACAGGGGGTCACTGTCCAACTGCCTCACCCTCCTCCTCGGTGACAGCCCTGCCACCTCCTCCCATACACCAGTATGTTCCGAGCAGAAAAGCCACCTGTTTTCTGCACCTGAGAAACACCAGCTCAGTACTATTGAAATTCCAATCACTGCACGCCACACAAACCCATGGTGTGTGTATTTTCACATCTTCCTGCTACCAAAAACTGCAGCAAAGCACTAGCTGACACACAGGAAGGTTGAGATCTGCCAACATCCTTCGGGGAAAACCGATTCCTATAAGAAAAACGCCATCCATGAGATCACCCTCAGCTCCTGCCTTCCATTCCTTAATCACAAACTATTGTTCTTCTCCCTCTGAACGCTGAGGTCTTTTTGAGGCAGCTCCCAAATCTCTCCTATTGCAAAACAGCCAGTAGGCCTGTTACCAACAGTCACAACAACCGCTGGCTGCTCTTTATCTTGGCAAGAAGAGGGGAGAATTCATACTGTGGATTTCAGCAGGGAGAGGAGGAGGATATCCTCACAAAAGCAAATGCAGATGAAGGACCACAGCTATTTTGAATATGTTAATGGCCAGTCCTGCTACTCGGTCTTACTCTGCTCAAGGGGACAGATACTGAAATAACTCGGCTGTATCTTGCAGATGCAGCCCTGGCTATTGGTCCGAGAAGACATTACCCACTGCAGAGGAGAACAGCATATTTTGCAACAATTAAGACAGAACCTCCCCCAGACACCAAGGCACCAGCTGCCACCTCCCCAGGTCCCTCAGAGGCGTTTGTTTCCAGGCAAGGGGAGCGTGGGGGAGCTGGAGGAGCACAGGAGCCACCGGGTCACCTCCGACTATCTGCACGACAAGTTACTTGGATAAAGCAGCAACCAAAGCTATTCCAGGCGGTTCTGCAACCGTCTTCTCTCATGAGATGGGAAGTTCTCAAGCACAGTAACCATTACCTCATCTGCTGACAGCAGATTGAGAGCCATACTCTACTGCAGATCAGAACTATCCACAGAAACACAAACACTCTTGGAGCCACTCATAATGCTGTTACTCAGAAGTAGATTTCTTGGTTTCTTTCTAAACAGGAAAGGAACAGAACATTACTCAGAGTGCCAGTAGGCAAAAAGATGTGCTGCTACCAGATCTGCTTGCCCATGCAGTATCTGCAGCTGTCATTTCTCCAGCACACGCTGCTGAGCATCCCCTTGTCCCGTGCCAGAGGTGATACCCCCTTTACAGCTTGAACCAATAACCCCTACCTCGCTCCACGCACAGGAAGCACAGGTGCCACCACAAGGACAATGCAGGTCTGGGAACTCAGGCATCAGCACTGCCTATGATGCTAAATTCTCTGATGTTCTCCACTTCATAGAATCATAGAATGGTCAGAGTTGGAAGGGACCTCAAAGATCATCAAGTTCCNTCCATGTCCTTTCTGTGTTGAGGACTCCAGAGCTGGACACAGGACTCCAGGTGGGGTCTCAGGAGCACAGAGCAGAGGGGGAGAATCCCCTCCCTGGCCCTGCTGCTCACGCTGCTTTTGCTGCAGCCCAGGCTGGGGTTGGTTTCTGGGCTGCCAGCGCGCACTGCCGGCTCCTGGGGAGGTTCTCACCCATGAGCACTCCCAAGTCCTTCTCCTCAGGGCTGCTCCCCAGCCATTCTCTGTCCAACCTGTATTTGTGCCTGGGATTGCCACGTCCCAGGTGCAGGACTCTGCCCTTGGCTTGGTTGAACTTCATGCCATTTGCATTAGCCCACCTCTCCAGCCTGTCCAGGTCCCTCTGGATGGCATCCCTTCCCTCCAGCGTGTCAACCGCGCCACCGAGCTTGGTGCCATGGGCAAATGTGCCGAGGGTGCACTTCCTTACCACTTGCGCTTCATGTAGGCAGCAGCTCTGTTTCCGTACAGCATGGCGTTGTTGGGGGCCTTCTGCACTGCTTTGCTGTACAGCTGGATGGCTTGAGTCCACAGCTGGCAGGCAAAGGCCTCGTTGGCTTGCTGCTTGATTCGCTCCAGATACGGAGGTAACTCCACTTGGGGACTGAAGGGGAAGAAGAAAGGAGCACAGGTAAGACTCCAATGTCTGCCGTGTTTTGTTCTACCTTAGCAACTCCCAGCAGACCAAAAGTTTCAGAGCAAAACCTGAATTTAGGAGGAAGGTTGCTTTTTGACCATCATTTGATTGTTTCCATTTTTTATTTATATAGAGACATCCACTCAAAATTGATCAGTGTGTATTTTAAATATCTAATGCCTCAGGCTCCATCCATACTTCTTTGCTTTGACTGCACAAAAAACCCACCATGTAACACTTTTTGCAATGTGTAACAGGATGGAAATTCAGAAGGAAACCAAGCATCTGAGTTCACCGAGCTGCACGAGGCCCATGCTCAGGCAACCCAAAATTCCAGCCACATCTCTGCTGCTGTGGTGGAGGGGCCATCTAGAGGAAACAAGCTGAAAGCATTCACCCAAGTGACTTTGGTGGAACCTAGGCTACCCATATATGGTATTAAGCAGCTGTGTCTTGACTTTTCACCATGTGTCATCAGCTGGAAGAAAAACAGTCAGCAAGATGTGCTTCAAGTCTGCCTCTGCTTCGCCCCAACCACACTTTGCACTTAAAAGAAAGCAAGCAGCAGGAACTATGGAAGAAGGGTCTCCATCCGTTCCTGGCTCACAAGTAATGACTCCAGTGGCACTGTCATAAAGCAACTTTGGGTGCTTCAGTTCAGTTTGTAGCAGGTAGGCACCCAAGAAGGTGACAAAGGGGAAGCAAGGCTCCTCTCCCATTTACCAAGACACAGTTCCTGCATGACAGGAAGTAGCAACCACTCAGGACAGCTCAGAACACCTTGCTTCCAGGCCTGAAAAGTCACTTTTTTTAGTTTTATCTGCAGCGATTTGTCAGAAGAGGGGAAAAATCCTCATGGACAACTTTTCTCCCAGGATGCTCTTGCCTGATCTGACTCTTGTTCATTGACCACGCACCAGAAGCAAATACAGTTGCTAGGACAGAGGCCAACTAAGATAATACACCAAATGGTTTTCCACCTCACACCTTGGTTAGCAGCACCAAAGGCAAGAGGAAAAGGACATTAAAAAAGCCATAGGGCTTTGGTTTAGGTAGATCTGTCCCCTTACCTCACATGTGCTCTGCCTTCGGACAAGCGGAAGCCGTTGCTGTGGAGGTGGATGCCATTCGACACTCCGTTGGTAGAGGTTTTTCCATTCTGCACTTCTGAAGGTTGGGGGGAAAAAAATAATAATAGTAATTACAGCCCTGCTAAGTATCAATGTAGATTATACAAACTGATATCTGAAGCTTCAGAGTCAAGCTCCCCTCCCTGATCCAGAGTCCCACCCCAGCTTTCCTGGAGCCCCTTTAGGGACTGGAAGGGGCTCCAAGGTCTCCCCGCAGCCTTCTCTTCTCCAGGCTGAACCCCCCCCAACTCTCTCAGCCTGTCCTCACAGCAGAGTGGCTCCAGCCCTCTCCGCATCTTTTGTGGCCTCCTCTGGCCCTGCTCCAACAGGTCCACGTCCTTCTTGTGCTGAGGACTCCAAAACTGGATGCAGTACTCCAGGTGGAGTCTCACCAGAGCAGAGTAGAGGGGTAGGATCACCTCCCTTGACCTGCTGGCCACACTTGTTTTGATGTAGTCCAGATATCACAGTACAGATCCGCCCCCAGAGAGAAGAGAAAGGCAGGCAGGGCATAGATTTGTCACCAGGATGTGAGTGTTAGGCCCGAGGCACGCTGAGTACACAGATCAAACTCTGCCAGAGCCCTCCCAGAACAGCGACCGGGCCGAGCAGGGAACACTCCCTGATAAGAGTCAGCCTCTGCCTGGGGAATAACGCCCCAGCCATGGGTACTGTCTGCAGTATCTGCGTATGAACAGGCCCTGAAAGAAACAGGGCCAGGAATAAAAAAGCTTCTGGATTTACTTCCTTGTCAAATAAATGACTTTTTGATTCAGCTATCTCACCACCAGAAAGGATATTAGTGCCAGGCCAGATTCTTAGACTAGAGAAGAGATTGCTCTGTCTCCTTCCTAATGGGTGTATACAGGGATAACAGATGTACTCTACATTTTACTAATAAGTTTTAAAAAAGTAATAAAAACCACATATCACTTCCATGCCTGTCCAAAAAGTTTCCCCCCTTAGTTGAAGGCAGGATATCAAGACCTCAACCACCCTACAAAGTCTACATTATCCTTTGTGCACAGCTTTAAACATTCTCCTTAGCTCACACCTCTCAACCACTCACTTCTCCCCTCAAGACGCATGTTTTTTCACTCCCTCGAAGAGTTTTAGAACCCAGGGTATGAAGTGAGCTACAGAAACAGCCCAGCACCAGCCATGCCCTACTTCAGTTTCCTGGTTCCTGCCCACATAGGGCCGCACCCTGAGAGAAGAGCTGTGCACTAGGTGATTGCACTCTGCCTCCCGCTCGCTTTCATGCCAGCACCGTACTCACCCCCTGAAGTATGGCACTTCTTCGGGAGAAGGAAAGTGTAGGGGCGCTGTTTGTACGTTAGATCAAACAAATACACCTAAGGAACGAAGAAGGAGAATGAGACAAAAGAGTCAGTGAAACACAGATGCTCAAGCCACAGAAATAAAACAGGGCTATGGGGTCCACGGTGCCACATTTGCATTTTGCTATTTCCAATTTTCTAACTAGGAACATTATTTACAGACAGGATGACAGCAGTACCAGTGGCATGTTCCGTTCCAGCACTGGGTTCAGAAAGAATAATGCTGAGAAATGAAGTAAGGAACACCTACAGGACTTAAATAATTACCTGACCACAAACTACTCCGCTCAGAAAGCTTCAGCTCAAAGAAGACGTTTTAACTACGTAATTAATGCAGTGATTGTAAACAAATCAAACATCTACTGGCAGGAAAGAGGTGGTAGGCTGTATCAAGATAGAAATCTCTCTAAGCTGAAGTCAGGATTTCCTGAGAAACTCCAAAAGCAGCCCTGTGAAGCCCACATTTCAAACCATACTGGTACAGGGACTGCCAGCCCCATTCAAACCTACAATTCATCTAACTCAGCGCTTCCTCTTAAAGAGAATGAATGCAAGTGTGAGAAAGGGATCTGTGGAGGACAACCCCAGAGTAACCTGCCCACAAGCAACGTTCCTGCTTAATCCACGCTGATTAATGCTGTCAGGAGGATTTTCTCATTTCCCTGATAGGCTTTACAAAAGATCCATGAATATCACCCAACGCTTAGAACTGAAGCAATCGATGTTCCAGGTGAAGGCCTTTGCTTCCCGAAGTTCCTTATTCGCTAGATTCTATTACAGAAGTGGTTTGATGTTTCAAGAATGAGTTATGAGATCTTTTCTCGGTCAGCAAAGGTCAGTTCCAGAACTCTGTTGCCTTTTCCTCTTCCAGAGAGTAAAATGTGAGTCGGAAAACCAGAAGAGAATGTGATTCAAGTTTGATCAGTGGTAACATAGCAAATAAATCCCTAATACCAAGCATTCGGTGCAGACAAATCAGAAAGCAGTTTCAAATCAATGGCATTATCCACAGAGAAGTTGCTATACCCGTTTTCAAGAATACACAACAAGGTACAGTGACCCAACAAACACAACCCGACGTGGAGCTTTCTGCCAAACTTCAGCTGCCTCCTCACCTGCTCCCCTCCCATGTTGACTAAGAGCTCAGTGCCATCAGGACTGAAGGTGACGTACGTGGCCACCAGAACCCTCAGCCGGTTGTTGTAGTCCGGCAGCTTCACCGGGAGGTGCCCTGTGGAGAGAAGAGGTTCACAAATATCAACAGAACTGGTAACTGTTGGCTTTGTCCCACCCCAGCTGCTCCCTTTTACAAGAGGTTGTCAGGAGAGCAATGCCATTTCCTACTGCCCTTCATTGAATCCTAGAATGGTCAGAGTTGGAAGGGACCTTAAAGATCATCAAGTTCCATCCCCCCTGCCCTGGGCAGGGACACCTCTCCCTAGAGCAGGTTGCTCCAAGCCCCATCCAGCCTGGCCTTAAACACTTCCAGGGATGGGGCATCAACAACTTCTCTGGACAACCTGTTCCAGTGCCTCACCACCCTCACAGCAAAGAATTTCTTCCTAAGATCTCATCTCAGTCTCCCCTCTTCCAATTTAAAACCATTCCCCCTCGTCCTGTCACTAGACTTCCTGACCAAGAGTCCCTCCCCAGCTCTCCTGATCCTTCCATCAGCCACCAAAACACACAGATGTGAGTAGCTGCCCTTTCACAAGTTCTAGGTATCAATCGTGCAAGGCCATCGCTGTCTGAAGAAAAGGCTGGATTCTAACTCGCTTGCTAACAGTGAAGTCTGCAGAACCCAGCAGACCTCAGGTGTAGGGATTCACTGCGGATTTGGCTTCTGTGATTTGTGGCTACCTGCAACCAAACACCTCCATCTTCAACCCTCTCATCAGGTTTCCTTAATAAAGCCCTTAGCACAACCCAACCAAGGCTCCTAAATATTCAGCTCACACACAGGCTCTTTTGCTTCAGACAGCAGACGTGTTGCATGACCAATCCAAGGGACCTAAGAAATCCTCTAGCGGGACCCATCAGAAGGAAAACTGTCAAAAATGGTCTGCTGAACATGCTGGTGTAAGATACTTAAAAAAAAAGAAAAAGAAAAACCTAAACATTTGGGGGAAAAATAAGATAGTAAACAATGAGCAGTGGAGAAGAATGTCATTGAGATTGCCCGGATACTGCATCACTGACTCCTCATCTGCAGGATGAGGACAAGCAACTTCTGTGCCAGAAAGATTTTGAACAGCAGCTTTGCTGGGACCAGTTCCAGGAAAAAGACTACAGCACCCAGGTTATCCAATCCTTGGCTTTCCGAAAAAAAAAAATGGCAAAAAGACATTTATGCTGGACAAGAAGCAGTAAGGCCAGGTCACCACCACACACCACTGCCAAAACAGGGAAAGTTGGGCAGATAACGCAAGCAAGAATTCACAGCGCTGAAGTTAATGATCTGCAATTCCATGGAACATCCCTGTATCAGAGAAGGACTTTTCCAAGCAGTGGTTTCTTGTGTGATGGGTAGAAATGCTCTTCTTCAGGTCTTAACCTAAAGTCCCACTAGTTGCCCTCAGCACAGATGCCAATACCTGCCACGTAGTACTGCGCCGCACCGTCCGGGAGGGGTTTCTGCCGGTCGCAGAAGGTGTGTACTCCAGCTGAAGGACTCTGCTTCATGCTTTTTCTATCAAGAAAAAAAATAAAAGAACAGTCTGATAACCACAGCATTCAACTGCTGGGAGCCTGATCTGTGCTGACACTTCCTGCTCACACTCAAGGACAAAGCCTTGTGCCTACAAAGCTCTGCAGTCACAAGCATGTCCTGCACCACCTCAGTGCACTTGCACAGATCTATCACTCTGGGTGATAGAAAACGCTGGGTAAAACTGCACGGTGAGACAAGGGAGTGTCAGAGAAGAGAAGGTTCCAGGGAAACTTTAGAGCAGCCTTCCAATATCTAAAAGGGGCCTACGGGAGAGATGAGGAGGGACTCCAGCAGGGAGTGGGGCGATAGGGTGAAGAGTAATGGTTTTGAACTGAAAGAGGGGAGATTTGGATTAGATTTCAGGAAGAAATTCTTCACTGTGAGGGTGGTGAGACCCTGGCACAGTTTGCCCAGAGAAGCTGTGGCTGCCCCATCCCTGGAGGGGCTCAAGGCCAGGCCGGACAGGGCTTTGAGCTCACCCAGGGCAGGGGGTGGGACTGGATGGACTTTAATGTCCCTTCCAACCCAAACCATTCTATGACCATCACAAGCCCCACTTCCCACTCCAGCCTTGAACAGATTTCTGCACTGCTCATGCCTGCCCAGAAGTCCCAGTTGCCATCACCTGTGGTTGTGGATCATGCGGATGTCGTAGAGCCGCACAAAGGGTCCACTGGCCCCTACTGCCAAGTAGTTGTTATCTTGGGGGTTGACCGTCAGGCACTTGGCCTCCACCAGCTGCCCGCAGTACTCTGTCAGGTCTATCAGGACTTCAGAACGCTTGCTGTTCTCTCGCAGATCGTACTGTCTGCAAAGTGAAGGAGAGTCAGTGTGTATCAGCAGCAGCAAGATGGGAGAGGTCGGTTTTCCGTGGGGACCAAACTGAAGACCACTCAAAGCAGCACATTGATACTTCTCTACTGACCTACACTTACCTGGTTTGGGTGTGAAATGGTGACACTAATGACATTAACAGTCATTCATGCCACATGTTACTTGGAAGCATCCCAATTCAATATTCACTCGGCCTCAGTACCAGGATAACCATTAAAACCAGCTCTATAACGCGCACAGACTTAATCAAGTTCCAAATTAAACTCCAGGTCATGATCTCCCAAACAGCAGCTCGTATGAAAAGCATCAGTGACCCTCGCAGTGCCATTATTCATTGAAGAGTCTCAATGACTCTGGAGGGAATGATGACCCTGGTTGCTCAGTGTTGTATCTCCCTCCCATTTCACAAGGCAGTTCCTTTCCTGGCCTCCCTTTTCAGGGAGGGGAAAACAGGAATTGAGCAGAGTGCTTATCAGAGCAGTCTACATTTCAAGATGAATCCTTCCAGTTTCAGGAAAGGGAGAGATTAGCTTAAGCTCTTTAGTACAGAGACAGTCTCTCCTCAGATCTGTACGTAGTACACACTGCCATGAATCCTAATCCAACTAATTTTGGGGCAGAACAAGCAGAGTTCTGTACCTGATCAGCCCGTCTTCTGCTGCGCTCCAGAAGGTGTTAGGCCACATGGGAGCCGTAGCGATTCGCTTCACTCTGTTGGTGTGATCTCCAAACATGTGGATGGTCTCCTTGACAGTCAAGTCATGGACGTGCACCTTGGAATCTGCAGCTCCCGTGATGAGGATCCGATCCCCTGAATGTGGCAAGAACTGCAGGAGAGAGATCATAGAATCACAGAATCATAGAATGGTCAGAGTTGGAAGGGACCTTCAAGATCATCAAGTTCCAATCGCCCTGCCATGGGCAGGGACACCTCTCCCTAGAGCAGGTTGCTCCAAGCCCCATCCAGCCTGGCCTTGAACACTTCCAGGGATGGGGCATCAACAACTTCCCTGGGCAACCTGTTCCAGTGCCTCACCACCCTCACAGCAAAGAACTTCTTCCTAAGATCTCATCTAAATCCCCCCTCTTCCAAATTTAAAACCATTCCCCCTCGTCCTGTCACTAGACTTCCTGACCAAGAGTCCCTCCCCAGCTCTCCTGGAGCTCCCTTCAGATCCTGGAAGGCTGCTCCAAGGTCTCCCTGGAGCCTTCTCTTCTCCAGGCTGAACAGCCCCAGCTCTCTCAGCCTGTCCTCACAGCAGAGCTGCTCCAGCCCTCTCAGCATCTTGGTGGCCCTGCGCTGGACCTGTTCCAACAGTTCCATGTCCCTCCTGTGTTGAGGACTCCAGAGCTGGACACAGGACTCCAGGTGGGGTCTCAGGAGCACAGAGCAGAGGGGGAGAATCCCCTCCCTGGCCCTGCTGCTCACGCTGCTTTTGCTGCAGCCCAGGCTGGGGTTGGTTTCTGGGCTGCCAGCGCGCACTGCCGGCTCCTGGGGAGCTTCTCATCCATGAGCACTCCCAAGTCCTTCTGGGAGTGAAGGGAAATCCCTTCTTGATTTGACATTCAAACTTGGGGCTGGTCCCACAGACATTGCTGAGTCCTGGCAGGTCACGGGGCAGTTTGCTCTTTTAATGCCTTTGGTTTTTTTCTCAACATTAGAAATATTAAATTATTTTGGGAGGGAAATTGCTTGCAGGAGAAACGTTCCCCAGCAAGGATCTATTCTCTTGCTGCTTCGGTTGCCAATTTTGTCAGCTGTTTGTCCCTTCCAAGCCCATACCTTGACAGAAAAGATGTTTGCTGTATGTCCTGTGTGCATTGAAAGGAGTTTCTTGTGGTGCAGAGGGTCCCAGACAATGGTATGCTGGTCATCAGAGCCAGAGGCCAACAAGCTAAAAGAAAGAAAAGAGAAATATGCATCCCGTATTCTTCTGTTCTAAGCTGTGACCAATTTGTTAGAGTGGTTTGACCACAGACAGTCATTAAGTTAATTCAGCTCTAAAAAGCCTGCTTCCTCCCTCTCTCTTCTCAGCCATGTGCTCTCCTTGCTCCCCCTGCACCAATCCATTCAGCCAGTTCAGGGAGCCAAACCAGCCAAATATCAACTCCACAGAAAATAAAGCCATTTTCATTGGTTTAGCTCATCGGACCAGCTCACCACAGACTCAGACAGCACAGGGGGAAACAATAGAAGCATTTGGTCAACAATAAAATGCCTGGCCTCCCTTTTCCTTTTTAGCCCAGCTGCATTAACGGCTCCACATCATCCCCCAAACCCAAGCCAACAGTCATTCCTGGACTTTGGATGTGTCCAAGCAGTGCCAAGCCAGGCCCCGGGCAGTGATTCACAGGCTGCTTTTTAAGCGCAGGGTGCGGCAGAGGTACCGCAAGGCAGGGTTTGCCTTCTGTGTCTGTCTTCATTTGAAGCAAAAGAATTTGACATCTGCAACCATCAGCTGTTTTAAACTTAGTTCCTCGCAGCCAGATCTCTTTCAAGTAGGTGAAATTGTCACCAGTAAATAATTCTGAAGAGCATCAGACAGCAGACTTTGGATCTTGTTAGAGATCCACGTCAAGGACTACAGGCTCTTCCTTCCATCCAGTAATTTCTCATGCACACATTCTTTATTCCACATGGTTACCAGAAATGCTCTGATGTTTAGTTCCCCTCTACAATTGCAGAGAGGGGTAAATGCTCTGCCTTCCTCCCTCATGTATCTGTCCTCCAGCAGAAGCTTTTAAAAGCACAGGGAAGGGGGTGGGGAAATGTCAGCACCAGCTGGGCAAATCCTAAAGATCCACTATAATCCATAATACCACTTAAGAGAGGTGAAGCAAGTCTTCAATCTCTACTTTTTAGGCTGGCCACTTCCCTTCTGAACTCTACTAAAGGGGAATTCCTAATAATATCCACATTTATTTAACATAATAAAACCTCTTTTGAAGAGTGAATCCACTTTTCTGGGAACGAGAAGCAACTTCTTACGATAAGATGACCTACAGCCTGCTCTGGGGAGAACCTGGGGTTATCATGTTTGTTGATCCCCCAAAAACCCAAGCCACATACTTACTCTCCTTTTTCATTCCATTCCAGGCAGTTGACACACCCAGAGTGACCCTGAGAAAAAACAGAAAGAGAAAACAGTATTGCACAAACTTGAGACTTATCAAACAGAGCTGCTCTAAGCCAAGGCCACAACGAGCTCCCCACACATAACAACTTGTTCCAATACAAGCAGGGGGGTTATTTTTATTTTTTTTTATTCCAAGCCTGTAAAAAAACAAAAAAAAAAAGAATGAGCAAAAGCCACCCACATGGCAGAGAAGCACCTCCAGAAAACAGAGACGTGCTATAGCAGTTGGGGTAGGAAACGCAAAAATGAACCAAACAAAGAAAAATGCAGTGTTGACTAAAATGGCAGGTTAGTCTCAGAGGCTACAGCCCAAATCCTGCCGTACACAGGGAAAGGTGACTTTGCTTCCGAAGCCCTTGGCTAGGCTGACAAATTACACGGAGAGGTTCTCTGGGAACGCAGGGAAAAATGCACTTTTGATAACTCTTTTAGAAGCACCTTGCTGCTGGGTGACTGCATCATCCATCTTCATCCAAATTAACTAAGGACTCTAGCAGGAAAGACCGGGGGAGCAGCGAGCAGTGTCTGATAGGGAAGATGCAGCTGAAAAGGGGGACAAAAGAGGCCTTTGCTCCCCAAAACCAAGACGATCTTTGAGATCTTTTTAAGCTGTGTCAGGCTGTAATACAATAACCTATTTTTTAGGCAACATGTTACACTCTCAAACAGAATATCTTGAACATCTTGCACAGTTGACAGCAGCCTTCTGCAGGCAGTACCCTCAGGATTAGCTGATACACACTCGTTAAATGCTCTCCTGTGGGTGCATTAGGTAACGGAGAAAGCTCCCGCAAGATCTCCCTGAGCTATTCCTGGCTCTAATGCAGTTTAGGGGACTAAGTGATCAGTATCCATCCCGTACAGAGACAGAATTCCATCCGCTGTCCCTTCTGGAGGGAGCCGTACACCGTGCAGCTGGGTTTGCTCGTTAAACACTGCCCACTTACCTGCAACTCTGCTTCTAGGCCCAGGCGGCGAATGAATGGGTCGGTGACATGATAGTGCCGTTCGAAGCCCAGCGCACCCCTCTCCTGCACAAAGCAAACAAGCACCACACTGACTACAGCAAACAAAACACTCCTTTTTCCCTTCAAGAAAGACTCAAGAACTTTAAAAATCAAGCAAGGACCTTGCCAGATATTGGGGTGTCCACAGCATCAGGTACCTGTCCTGTTTGCCTTCAAGAGAAGATTCATGAACCTTAAAAATCAAGCAGGGACCTTGCCCGTTATTGGGATGTCTGTAGCATCAGGTACCTGTCCTGTAGTAGGGAGATACCATTTGCATCATCTCCAGGCAGGCAGTTTGTAATCCCTGCCCCTGAACTGTTTATAAACGATGTTTATTTAATTGCCAGGCTCCAGCTGGGTGGCCAAGACAAGGTTTGAGAAGCCCATACTAAGAATAAGTTACCTACTTTGGGCCAGAAAGAGGAGATAGAGGAGAGCTTGGGAATGTCACTCGTTATCCTTTGGGAGGGATCTCAGAAGCAGCTCACTCCTGAGGCAGGTGGCAGTAACTACAGCCACTCAGGAGAAGTCTGCCCTTACAAAGGGGCTGTCCTGAAGCACCACCACCATGGGGTGAAGTCATGGAGAAAGTAAGTGGGCAGCATGGTGTAGAGGTAGCTTATTTCATCAGAAACTGAGCAGGAGCAGGAGGCTGCAGCACCACAGCGCAGCCTGTTCTACAGGGAAAGGAATAGCTGCCACAGAACTGCCTCAGTACAAATGAAGGTGAAGAAAAGCAGGACAGTTGTTTCCCCTGCGATCTCACGGGGCTGACAGATGCATTAGCAGATGGCTTCCATGAAAGAAGGCCAACTGCAGAGGCAGGCCTGAAGAAAAGGGTAATGCAAGTCATCTTTTGGATGGAACATCTAATATCCAAGGAGATTCCTTGCTAGGACCTCATCCAGCCCCGCTCCCGTCCCCTGCCACGCTATCATCAGGCAAAGACAACATAAGCCTTCGATATCCCCATTTAGAGACAAGAACCCTGATGACAAGAATGACACTGATGGTACGAGAAATGTGTCAGCAGCCACAGAGCAGACACAAAGAACTAGCATTACATCACAGCCCTGTAGACCAGTGCTAGGGAATGAACTCCACACAACAAAAGCTATTTGAAAACAAACCGGACACAGATACAAGGGGATTGGAAGAAAATCAAACCAGAACAGGCTTTTTGTAGTAGCTTCCGTTGCAGATCTGAAACCCCTTGACATATTATTTTATGGAAAGCATTCCTGAAACACTTCTCAGCCCAGTGCAAGGTGGTGCAGTTCTAATTGCCTTGCAATTGCAACCTCGGTGGCTTTGTGAGGTCTGAGCAGTAGGATATTGCTTTTCCTACAAGGGATTGGCAGCCGGAGCAACCTTCCCAAGGTCACACATGAAAGTCTCACAGAGCAGACAGCGGGAAAAAGTCCCAGGCTAACTCTTTAACCACAGAACCATCCCTTCCTCGTTAGAGCAGCAAAATAAGTCTTTGCACCTGGATTAAATTACAATCTTAGAATACAAAGTTTGGTACCAAACTGCAAAGGGAAGTGAGCGTTCAAGCTCTCAGTTCCTCATTCTGGCCACTAACAGACCACTTTCATAAACGCTGATTACCAGTAAAGCTGCAAATGATTTTTAAGGCTTCCAAGTCCAAGTAATAATTGCCTATTGTGTCTGCTGTAGCTGGTCCTTTCACGTTACACGATATTTCACAAACGCAGCCATCAGACAGCTGATCTGACCACCAGAGAAGTTTTTTCCCTTACACAAAGGCAGCAACACACCAGCCTTTCAAGAAAAAGAGACAGAAAGAGACTGAGACAGAGATCATTAGCTTTACTACAGACAGCAAATACCTTTGATGGCAAGATCATAGGAAGGGAACACATAAAGCAGCAGACAGAAAACTCATGAGGGAAGCCAGCTAAGGGTCCTTTATGGTGCCCAAACATAAGCAGCCTGGTTTCTCTCTTCAACGTTGTACTCAAAAGGAACAGACCGGCTGATGTCAAATCACGCTGGGGAGGAGAACTGCATCCCTGTTACGCCACACTTCACCCCAGCTCCTCATTAAGGACAGAGATAGGTCCTACAAGCATATTCTCCTGAGCTTCTTACACAGTTTATCAATACATAAATAACAGAGATCTTTTCAGAAGTAAAGGCAACACCACGAGTATTTCCCCAATCCAGCGTGAGCCCTGATTCTCCATCTCTCCGCCCAACCCAAGCGAAGGTTTGGCTAACACATACCTTGATCTGTCTGTGGATGATGTCCCTGGTAATGTTTGCTTTGGCCATCTTCTTGCAATGGGGCAGATGAAAAGAAGCTATGGGAAGAGCTGCTGTGCATCCAAGCATGCCAACAGAGCAGAGATCCACGCTGAGGGCATTTAATTACCTGCAGGACAGAACAGAGAGGGAACAAAGGCAGGTGCACAAACACATTAGATCACTCATAGACGATATTAAGTAGTTTTTCTTTTCCTAAAAAAAGAACTGAAAACTTTTGTATAAAGGAAGAAATTCAAGCATGGAAAGGAACAATGGAAGACCGAAGAACACCTGACTTAAGAGGCCATCCTCATTTTACAGAGAAATTTGCAACTAGCAGGACTAGATCAGCCTACAACAGCCATGCTTCTATGCCAACAGAGACACTGCAAGTCCAGGGTGACATCCCGTGTCACAGCTTGCNACAGTTCCATGTCCTTTCTCTGTTGAGGACTCCAGAGCTGGACACAGGACTCCAGGTGGGGTCTCAGGAGCACAGAGCAGAGGGGGAGAATCCCCTCCCGTGACCCTCACCATTATATGTCCTCTCATGTCCAATGTCACTTTTGCCACAACTACCAAGACATTCTATTGGGAACAACCAAAGCACAGATATTCTTGGCCACCTCCTCTCTCTCATTTACTACATTTGATCATCAGCCAAAAAAAAAACAACCCCAAACCAAAACAAAAAAGCATTTCCTTAGAAATCACAGCAGCCAACCGTCAGGTGACACTATCATCTGAACACCCGATTACACCGGCAATAGGAAGCTCTATTTCCAGGAGAAATTAGAGCTTTCCCCACTCTTAATGGAGTTCTGTATTTAATGCACTAACCCAAATAACTTAAACCCCATAAAATTAGCTACATCTACTAGAAAACATTCAAATAATGGAGTGATTGTCACAACCCTGCTCCGGACAGGCTGCCCAGCAAAGGACCAGTCAGTCTCTGAGAAATGATGTAATTCATTTCATTTACACCCCGCAGGCCCTGCACTGATCCCATTGTGATATTCCTGCAGTTCTCTTCATAAATAAATAAAAATAACAAAGTAAACATCCATTTTGTCCTATGTAACCCAACGGTTAAGTTCTCTTTGAAAGTATTCCCAAGCAGAACAAGCCCAAATTTCCAAATGAGTCCTCCTTTGAATGAGGAAATGCTGATTCACTGAAACAAGAACGTTTCACAGAAACGCAGCAACAAATAACGCCGCTGAGGTCAGGCAGAAGTTTTGACAAAGCCTGCCTGATTCTCTGCAGCTCCATCTCTCAGGCTGCTGCAAAGCAAAGATTTTCACCTTTACTGACTTCAGGACCATGCAGCATCAAAACCATGAGGCTCCTGCACCCCAGGATGCCCAAAGCCCTGTGTTTCAGCTTCAATCTGCTTTCAAGAAACGTTTCACTGTCCACATGGGGAGGAAGTACCAAGGATTTATGTTTCCTCACAGAAAGCAGAGTTTGGACAAAGTGGACAGACATTGGGATGGCTCCTCTGTGCAGCTCCACCACGAACACAGAAATGTCATTAGACCTCCATACAGGTAGAAAAGCCATACAGACAGACTGAAAACGGGATTTTCTTGTAGTGGAAAAGCAGGATTTTTAGGGTAGCCATAGGATCTCTCCAATACAACCTAGAGAGAAAAGGCCCAGCTGTTTGTAGGTGTCTGAAGATGAATGTCCCTACCACAGATGGCAGAAGACAAGCAGCCCTCACGGTTGTATTCCAGGCCTAATTTGTATTTATGATGAGAACAAAACTGATAAAATTCCCACAGTGAGAGCACCGGCCTTGAACACAGGGTGAGTCAGGAGGGTGGGAGGACTTTGCACAGCTCCCAGTCCATGCCCAGCAAGGGCTAACAAGGCCACACTCTCCCCAGGACCAATTCACAGCCCAGATGCACATACAGTCACCCAAACTCACCACCATCCAAGTCCTGTTTCTGCAGCACGATGACAATAAGCCAGCATCCTCTGCCACAGTCTCCAGATCACTGTGGCAAAAGCAGCTCAACTCACCCCGAGATGTTGGAGCCATCAGCTGAGGCTTTTTGGACCCCATAATCTGGTTTAGCGCATAAATTAGGGCTGCTCTAGAACACTGGCTCAGCCTGAAGCTGAGCTAGTGTGTATGTATTTGTCCATCCTGTATGTATTTAATCCACATTCCTTTTACCACCAGGAAAGCTAGCATGCATGCCCAGGAGGTCACCTCATGTTTTAAGCATCTTTAACCTCACTCACTCTCATGTTAAGTAACAGTTGCTTCACTCCCAGGCTTAATAGCAAGAAGCAGCACCGTGACTGCATCCCATCATCAATATTTCACGCTAATTCTTGTAGCAGGACTATTAAGCTACCAGATTTTGATACCTAACCTCAGGCTTTCCACATGAGCTTAGCAGAGGTATTGTTTTGCCTGTTTATGGAGGTGGCATCTCTAAGCAGGCAGCAATAACTGCCCTGATGAGCAGCTCATGGGATGGAGAGGAAGCAGGGACTCGGAGCAAAGCGCCTCAGTGCAAGGGCAGGTGGATCCCACTGACTCTGCAGCTCAGTGGCAAGCACGGGAAACCAGGACAGACCCATCACCACTTGTGTCTGAGGCCAGCTCTACAGAAACATGCCAGCTGGGGTAAAGAAGCTACATTGCTGAAGACACTGTGCCATGAGGACATGGTTTCCAGACACACTTTGTTGTTAAGCTCTGCAGGTGGGACAATCACAGAATCATAGAATGACACAGCATTGGAAGGGACCTCTGGAGATCATCTCCTCCAACCCCCTGCCCAAGCAGGTCACATAGGAAGGCGTCCAGGTAGGGTCTGAATGTCTCCACAGATGAAGACTCCATCACCCCTCTGGGCAGCCTCTTCCAAGGCTCTGCCACACTCAAAGTGAAGAAGTTCCTCCTCATGTTTAGATGGAACTTCTTATGTTCAAGTTTGTGCCTGTTGCCTCTTGTCCTGTCACTGGGCACCACCGCAGAAAAGACTGTCCCCATCCTCTTGACACCTACCCTTTAAGTATTTACAGGTGTTGATGAGATCTTCCCTAATCCTTCTCTTCTCCAGACTAAAAAGGCCCAAGCCCTCAGCCTTGCCTTGCAAAAGATGCTCCAGGCCCCTCATCAACTTTGTAGCCCTAAGCAGCTGCAAACCCAACCACAGCCCTAAGAGAAGAGGGCTGCGAATTCAAAAAGCAGCTCCAAGTTTGAACAGACTAAATGTGCAGGGATGAACGGTATCTGTCATCTCTCTCCTCCAGTTTCACCAGATGCCCTTTCCAACTAACAAGCCTCCACCTGTCCTCCTCCAAGGCTGGATCCCCACAGACACGCTTCCTTAAACAAATTCTCCAGGACACCCAAGTGTTTTCTCCATCCATAGCTGCAACAGGGCAGAGAGACCTTCCGTGGCTCTGCAAGGCCTCAGCAGCTCACCCCACAGCTGAGGGACTCTGGTACGTGCTGTATAAAACCCCACATATTCTCACCTCTGAGATTGTATCCCGAGGCTCCCTTCCTCCTCCTTCTCCTCCTCCTCCGTGTAGCCCTATGAAACACACCAATCACCCAACCTCACACAGCACTTTTCCGCTGGAACCTGGGACCGGTTTAACTGATGACAGTTAAACAACTTTTCCAGAGAAGTGAATAATCTGTTAACCCGAAGCACATCACAAAGAGACACAAGGATATTCCAGATCTCAACCTCATCTGCAGCTTTCCACTCCTTTTAGTGCTTCCCTATAATGTTCCAGACTCTGTCTGCAATCCCCCCTCTCCAAGTGGCATCCAGCTAACTCTTCCTCTTCCCTGCCAGGCAGGGACGGCTTGTCTTCCTCTTTAAGAGCAGTTTAGTTTTCATTTTAGGACTCAAAAGGAGACCTAATACCACGCCAAATCCAAGTGGGCAGTCACCCCCCAACTGACAAATGCCCCACTGCTCACTTAGGACCCCTGAAAGTATTTTTGTCAGATTTCCTATCACTAATCACAGCTAATTTCTAAACAGTTCCTTTTTATTCAACTCCTGTCTAGCAGGAAACGGCACCAGATGACCTGAAGGACAGTCGAATGGGAATGCATGAGCCTAAAGTGCCTCTCTTGCCTAGACAGGGCTTGGTTTGGCAACTGAATATTGTAAAATGCTTAAAGGCTTCCCAGAATACACGTATCTGCTTGGC
Source organism: Thinocorus orbignyianus (assembly GCA_013400375.1). NCBI lineage: Eukaryota > Metazoa > Chordata > Aves > Ciconiiformes > Thinocoridae > Thinocorus > Thinocorus orbignyianus. The sequence goes on along the minus strand of VXBW01005599.1, from coordinate 62,907 downwards.
CAAGAAGACACTAAGAGCCTTTCTTGCTTTCACGACGCTATTTTTCGTTGCTCAACAGGTATTCCACTGCAAAGGCTTTGGCAACCTGAAATTATCGTGGAATCACAGAGAAAGCATTAAGAAAGCTCAAATCCTCCTTTCAGGTCAGACTTTGTCCGTTAGCCACAAATGGTCACGATCCCAGACTCACATTCACCATGAACATGACAGTTACCTACTTCTCAAGTTCACACTCGTAGATCTGCTGCCATGAAACAAGCAGTAAGTGCTCTTAACACTAAAGACTATATTGACCACACCACTGTACATGAGACCAACAGTCTCTCCAATTACGTTAGAAACTGACCCTGGCATAAAGCTTAAAACCCCCTGAGATTTGCAGGTCTCCTGGAAAATGCATAGAAATAATCAGAGAAAAATTAAATATGCCTCCAATTTCTTAAGACACATCAAGGCTTCTAATCACGAAGCCCTTTCAAAGAGTCTCCCCGTTTGTTACCACTAAAGGCATGTAAATTGGTATAGGATGTTCCTCTTTCAGTAAAACCTCTGGTTTTTGGCTCAGCCAAACCCTATTCCATTCACTTTTAGCTTCCTAAACCATTCATACAGTTCTCTGCCTTTTAATTAAACCCGCACAACCAACTCAGGACGAAACAAGAAGATTATCCCAGTCCCAGTGAGAAGGAACAATTCAGGGTAAATCCACACTGTTGCTGCCAGTGATGATCCCACAAGCTGCAGCTTCACGTTGCCTACACGTAAGGGATGATCATCAAGCCCTTTTTCTGTCATTTATTAGATGACACCAGAAAATGTTTCTCCATCAACCTTCAAGAGCAAATCTGTGCTCAATTTCCAGCAAGGACAACCTTCCCTCACTGCTCCAAACCTCTGGAATACCCCAGAGAGGAGTAAAATCCTGGAATCCAGTTAAAACTCTCACCTCATCCACAAGAAGAGCCTCTTCTCAGACTACACCCTTGAAGCTTAAAGAGAACTGTCCCACCTGCAGTTAGCCAAGGGTCACTGGTGGACACTTCTGCTCCTGCAATGCAAAGCTCCAGAGGCAGCAAAAGAACTTTTGCAACACTTGGCCAGATTTAACTGCAGTCAAAAATTAACAAAAGCCACAAATTTCTGCAGGCTCGACATCTGCCAGGCTCTATTCACACCGACAGTAACTTAAGACCCCCTTAAGCTCCTAGAAAAGTACGTTTTAAAAGGGCGCTTGAGGGGATGGGGAAGAAGGGGAGGAACAAATTTCTCTGGCTTTCCCCAGCTGGATTTTCTAGTTTTCCTGACACTTTTGCTCTAACTCTGGAAAGAAAAGCTGGGCATTGAAAATACAAACAATTCAATTGCTTTAATCTCGAACCATCCCAACACAGTGAGGATTTGGGGGGTTACTCCTCTGCTTCAATGTATTTTTCCCTTGCAGAATCACCTATATCCCCCCACACCCCCCCCTCACCTCACCGACACACACAGCATCCTACTGAGGCTGAGAAACGCCCTGCAGAGGTGGGCTTCAAAGTTCAAAGGCAGGGAGCACCACCCTTCAGAAAAGCTCCATCAAGGCTAAGAAACTCCACAAAGCAGCAGGACTCATTCTTAAATTAGCGTTCTCAAATAAGCAATCCAGTTCCTAACTGTTTGGATGTTCCCAAGTTTCTCCGTCTCCAAACTCAAGGTCATTGGAAAAAAAAGCAGCACTCTGCACACTCCAAGCCTCGCGGATACACGACGCATCCCAAAGGAAGATTCCTATGACCCTTCCCTTAAGCATCTCCAAATTACTTCACCCATCCAAATACCACCTGGGACCCAGCTCAGCAGGCTTCTGCAGCCTCACAACTTATTCTCCCTGTCCTCTTTATCTTGACTTTCCAAGAGGTCACAGACCAAATCAAAATATATACATATAGACAGGCAGATTATTTTTTTTTTAAACAAACCTAGAGAAACACAAGGAAATGACCTGGTTAGCAGCAGACACCATGTAAAAAGATCTTTCCTACCACTGAAGGAGTTGCCAGGAGCAGGACTCTTTCCCCAGGACAGATGGCTTGGAACACAGAGCCAGCCAACAACAGAGGAAGGAGTTGCTCACAGCAGAGGTGGACAGGAGAAGAGGTAGGACCCAAGACCTGACAGACCCAGCACCAGAGTGTCAAGGAAACTTCAATATGCCCAGAGATGCCGGCCCACATGGTGGTTATAACTCAGGCAGCAGCCCTCTAAGCTGGTATCCTACCTCTACCCTTCATCCTTCAGCTGACACAGCCATCCACAGGAAGAAAGATGCAACACCTCAGCCCAGCACAAGCAACAGCCAGACACCAAGACCCCAGCAGCTCCTGGAAGGAGTTTCACCAGCAGGTGCTGGTAGATGAAAGGCTGATCTCTCCAAGGAAAGGGGCTGCAGGACACCCAGCGGGGCAGGGGAGAGCTTCACATGAAGGCTTTAGCGAGGGAAAGGTGAGCAGGGGAGAGTCAGCCCTTAGGAACGGGGAGAAGAAAGTGAGGACAGGGCAGTGCCAGCTGTGGGAGGGGGAATAAAGATGTCAAAAGACAGGGGCTGAACCTGGCAGGGGGACAGTTGCTAGCCAGGGGATGGGGATATGGACAGGGCTGGAGGGAAAGAGATGCCTGGTAAGAGAGGGAGGGCAGGGAGAAGGGATGGGGAAAATGGGAATGAGGTACTGGGATGGGGTGGGGGCCAGATAAAGGAGGGCTTCTTAAGAGGGATGGGGTCAGGCTCCTGGCAAAGCAGCTGGGGGGGAGCCTGGCAGGGAGATGAGAGGGTGGGCACCTGACAGGGCCT
>VXBW01005599.1:38140-54514 GCA_013400375.1 Thinocorus orbignyianus | reverse complement strand
CCCAACTGAATGGGATGTGCACTCCTGAGAGCATCCCAAGGAGAGACCCCCCCCACAGAGCATCCTAAGGCTGGACCTCCTCAGCATCCCAAGGACACAGCTCCTGGAGCATCCCAGGGTGGGACCCCCCAGCATCCCAGCACAAATTGCCCTGCACATCCTATACAACCCCCTCCTCACCCCCTGGCACCCTGGGGCAGGGGTGGGCACTGCTCTCCCCACGACCTTGGCTCTCAGCTGTAGGCCTGGCAGCCAGGGGAGCAGCACCCCAGCTCCTTCTTGCTCCTCTCTCTGCCCAGGAACGGGGCTGAAGATGCTCCCCAACCCCTGACCATCCCCTGCCTGGACCAGGTTTCCTTTCCTCCCTTTGGCACTCAAGCAGTGGCAGGGAGGAAGGATCCAGTTTTGTTTCTTTGCTTCCTTTTCCCAACCACAGATGCCTTTTGTAACCTTGCAGAAGTCACTTAAAAAAACCCCTCCCGGTGCTTCAGCCTCCCCTTCCTCCCCCTCCGCAGCAACCCGGGCTCTGCTGCAAAGCATCCGGAGGATTCCCGCATTAAAGATAACGAGCATCAGGGACCAGCGGGGTGGGAAAAGTCACCCCACTAACCAATGACCTGCACCGGGGAAAGCATCAGTCTGCCAGGGCGGGGGTTGTTGACAAAGTGGTTTCCAAACTTCTGCAGCTGGATCGATACCAACCGAATTACCCCAAAGCGTGTGACGTGATGTAGCTGCTCCGCGCTGGCTGGCATCGCCGTGCCGGACCCGACCTCTGGCCATGCAAAGGTCCAGCTGGCCCCGGTCCTGATCAGTGGAGGTGAAACCAAAAGAGGGCAGGTGAAATGTTTGCCTGTTCCTGCCTCGGAGTGGGTGATGGGAGGGAGAGGAGCTCTGCGTTTCCTTCATTTTGCTCCTCAATTACCATCAGCGATTAATAACGCTAACGGCAGCGCTCCTTATGGAGCACCTCAGCTTGGGGATTGAAATCTTGCTTTGGCAGCTTTTTTTTAAGCGGGGGGCCTGTTGGAAACCGTGCCCGGAGGGGTCCGAGAGACCCCCAGGAGCTCAGGTTCTCCCTTCCCAGATTCTCCTCAAAATCCCTCATCCCCTCCGAGCCTGCCGAGCGCGTGTGGGCAGGTAAATCCCCATTTTCATAGTCCCTCCTGGGTGTTTTATTTACATGTAGGCGCAGGAGTGCAAATACTTCAGACCCAGAGGCTTCCTGCCTCTCTGGGAAGACCAAGCGGTGGGGGCAGAATGGAACCAGGCAGGATCCGTGGGTTTTCTCCCTTCCTGGCTTTGCCCGGAAAGGATTTAAGGGCACGTTTTCGCGACAAGGTGCCTCTCCGTAAAGAAACGCAGCCGGTGAAATCTCCTTTTCCCAGGGCTCCCCCCTGGCGCATGTTTAAGCGACCTCTGCTAGCTGTTCGGGGCTACTGCACTGCATTTTCAATCCTCCTGCCTCCCGGAGTGATGAAATCAAGAAGTATCTGTGCGGAAGCTGGTGGAGAAAGGAGGGGCTAACGGCCGCCAGCCTGCGGCCCTGCTCGGAGCCGGTTTTGGGAAACCACCGCCGGCAAACACCAGCACGAGCAGCATCCCAGAGGTTCCCTGGGGATGTACGAGTTGGGGGGCGCGGGGGAATCTCCTGAAAATTCCACACCCCCATCCTCCACCGCCTGCCACAGGCACCCACCGCCATGGGCGCTGGGCTGGGGCGCTGCGTGAAGCCGTTTCTTCCGCCCTTGCCTGAAGTTGGGGCTGGCTCGTGCTGCAGGGAAAAAAGTTATTTCTGGCGGTGAGCTGGGCCCCGGCGGGTCCTACGTGCTCTCGGAATTACGCAAGGCTGAGCGTTTCAGGGGTATATTTTAGGAGGAGCTTGGCAAGGGTCCTTTGGAGGCGGCAGGGGATCTGCAGAGCTCCGGGGATGCTGGTTGTGCCCAAATCGTACTCACGCCTCTGACAGGGGCATGGACAGCAGAGCGGGTCTGGGGCATCCTATTCCTTGGCCTCCCCTCCAGGGTTTTGAAGGTGCCTCCGAGCGAGGGGGTAACGTGGCGTGCTCCTGTTGTCTTGGCACGTAGTCCCCAAGTTGCTGGTGCAGCTGAATATTCAGGCTCCCTCTGCTCATGACCTGCAAAAATACCAGTGTCTGAATACCGGCCCTGTTGGATCCTGCCCTGGATCAGAAGACGTTGTGCAGGAGCAGCAAAATATGATTTATATATTATTTTTTTTTCACCCAGGGATGGCTCTTACACAAGCGGGCACTGCCGCACGCCTCTGCCAGCCCCTCTCCCACAGCAGGCTGAGGCCACGGGCATCTGCAGGCTCCCTATAATTGGAGAGGGTTTGGAGCATCCAGGGGAAGGAGGAGGATGAGCAGAGCAGGAATTTGCAGTGCTTCCTCTCTCCCCCCCAGGCTCATCACACACGTGGTGCTGTGTGGGAATATCCCCTGTGAAACCCTGAGGTTTCCCCCCTCTTTTCTCCAAGAAGGGGAATTCGTGCAGCCCGGGCTGTGCATGACAGCCCAGCACCTCCCAACTGCTCTTCCCCAGCTTCTCCTCCAGCTCAGCCTGCCCCTTGGCTGGGTTGGGGCTGGTGGTTGAGCCATGTGTTGGTGCAAACCCCTTGTCTTTCAACCCTGTGAATGGTTTCCTGGGTGTCCTCCACTGGCGTGGTGCAGGGTGACCACGTAGAGGAGCTCAGAAGCACTTACAAGGCTTTTCTTTGGGCCAGGAGGTGCAACCTGACCCCTGTTCTGTTGCTCAGTTTCCCCTCATCACTTTTGACACTTCAGGCAGCTCTTCAGGCTTAAGTGAGTCCCAGAGTTGTCCCTTCCAGCTGGTTTATCTTCTCCCCAGCAGCCCTAGCTGAGAGTTTCTTTGAGGAGTCCAAGGTGTGAGCTGAACCCTTCCCCTCTTGAAGCAGCTTTTATAAAATGACTCAAAGGAGGTTGGTTCCTGGAAGACTCACCGGTGGCTTTGTGGGACAAAGGGTCTTGTCACCTTGTCACCCCAGCATGTCCTGCAGCTGTGGGCTGTTTCTGCTTTGCTAATCCCAGTAGAGGAGTGGAAGGCTGGCGGTGGCTGCTTTACTTAGTACTCACACGGTATTTTAAGACTGTGTAGGAGAAGAGAGGGTGAGGGAATAGCTACAGCAGTGCCTTTCCCAAGCCCCACCAGTTCTGTGCCGACCACATCAGGTGGTGGCTCGGCTTTGCCAGTGAAACTGGAGAAGCTTTCACTTGCTGAGGGTTGCAACCAGGTTTTGACTCAACCTGTTGTATTGCTGCAGAAGGTCAGACCTTCGTAAAACATCCAAATGGGAAGCCCTCTGTGCCCTTCTCCAAGGCTTGGCAAGGATGTTGTGAGGGTTTCCTTCCAAGGGCTGGAGGTGGGGGGGTGTCTCTCAGCACAAAACCCCATTTTCCTGACTCTGAGAACTGATCTTTTGGCTCACGGGGCTCCAGGAGACGTTCATGGCAATTCAGGTTGGACTGTAAATAATTTTTTGATTCAGGGGAAAGGGAAGAAGTGAGTCAGGAATGTAGATAACAGGTTGTGGTTAGCAGTCCCTTCGCTGGCTGTGCTGACACAGACTGGGGCCCAGTGACCAGAGCTCTACTGCAAACCACCGGCTCTTGCCCACCTTGGAGAAGATTTGGGGCTTCCCTGTGTCTTCAAAGCTCACTTCGTATTTCCATCCTTCCATGGAGACATGCCCAGTTGTCTCTCCACGGGTCTGTCTGTCAGCACCCAAAGCCTCTCCAGCATCTGAGACCTTCCCATCCTCCTTGGAGCACCCTGGCCGTTCTACCTCGCGGCTCAAGATTGTACCAGGGACCTCATCTCCTACATGTCCACGCCAGAGAGGGCTGTGGAGGGTCCCCATGAGCTGCTGCGTCCCAGCTGAGCTCTCTTACCCTGCTTTTACTCCCTGGTGTGTGCTAGACGCTCGCTCACTGCCTGATGTGGGGGCTCTGCTTGGGCTTGGAGCCTGTAGCCGTCACTGAGTCATTCTCCTCTCTCTTCTCCCTCCATCGAGGCGCTCAGTTTCCTTGTGGCTCTGGGTCGGGAGCGTTGTCCAGGATGTTCCCCCTCCCTCCAAAACTTCCAATAGCAGCCAGTGCCAACCCCGGACCCACAGAGAAATCACCAACCTGTGATTGTGGGGCCGGGGAGAGGGTCTGTGCCAAGCGAGCAGGAAAGCAACTGTCATGGTTTGAGAAAACCCACCACAATTTATTGCTGTTTACACCATTATTCTGTCACCCTGGAATAGGAATTGGGGCACACAAAAACATGTGAGGGTTGAAATAGAAATAGATTTAATAGAATAAGACTAAATAATTAACAATAGTACTAAAGAATCAGTAGTAATCCAGATACTGATATGAAATATGCAAGAATACTCAGATTTATGTCAATGGGAAGCCGTGCACTCCCAGCAGGGACAGCCAATGTGGGACCCTGCCAGCGCTGCAGCTTCGGGAGGAAGGGAAGGGCTTTGGGGTCCAACCACCAGAGCAAGGAGTTCTCTGGACCCACCACCATCGCGGGGGAGATTTTCTTTTCCAATTCCTGTTGAATGTGATGTTCACGGTGTGAGATAACCCTGTTGGCCACCTTGTGTCAGTGCCCAGGCCCCGCTCCTCCTCAACCCTGCACCAGCCAAAGGCTTGAAGACACCGAGACCTTGAATCCCACAGAGCCTGGCTGGCTGGAAATTTTCTCAAATTGAGACACTAGAGCCTTCTAAAAGTGTGGTTTTCCACAGCATTAGAAGAAAAAGTTAGTCCTGTGTTGCTCAACCCAGGATGGCAATCTAAAGCCATGGGCAGCGGGGATGGAGGAAGCTCCCGGTGCCTGCGGGCTGGTGATAGGAGCTGGGAAAAGAAGAGCAAAAAATGACGGATGCAAGAGGGGTTGTGGAGCCAGAGAGGCTCTGGGCATGGTGGGGTGCCTCCTATGCTGGAAGGAGCAGGGATGATTTCAAAGCGGCCGGAGAAACGTTTTTAGAGGCTAGTGGCTGCTGGCTGGCAGCGAGATTTGGGTGCAAGAACACTTGGGTGCTTTATAAATGCTTTTAGCAGCCCACATCCCGCCCCTGAAACTGGGACTTTTTAGAGGGGCCACTCCAGAGGCCTGACAGAGACCTGGGAGTCAGGAACTCAAGGACTGAGAGCTGGAGGGAGACTTTTTACAAGGGCACGGAGCAGTAATGACTTCAAACTGGAAGAGGGGAGATTGAGACGAGATCTCAAGAAGAATTTTTCACTCTGAGGGTTGTGAGACCCCGGCCCAGGTTGTCCAGAGAAGCTGTGGCTGCCCCATCCCTGGAGGAGTTCAAGGCAACCTCTTGAACCAAAAAGGGGTGCAAGGCAACCTCTTGAGGGGGCTTGGAGCAACTTAGTCTGGTAGGAAGTGTCCCTGCCCAGGGCAGGTGGTAGCACTGGATGGGCTTTAAGGTCCTTTCCAACCCAAATCACTCTATGATTCTATGATTTGTTTGGGCGAGGGGTGATAAGAAGGGTAAGAAACCAGTTGTGGTGGCTGCACGGGGTGCAGGAACTGGATCTGGAGACCAGACACCCCAGAGTGAAGCCTGGGGACACCGGTGGTGCCTGCAAGGCTCAGAAAAGGGACAGCAAAGAAGCGTTTGAAGATGTGCGTCACCCCAGTTGGGGTTCATCATCGCGTTGGAAATACATGCGATGTCTGACGTATGGGATGAGCACGCTGGAGGTTATCTCTCTTCCCCTTCTGCCACCACAAGGTTGGCTTCTGGCAGGCGCCAGGCGGGGCTGTGCCGGGCGGGAGTCGCTGGGGATGGCCATCGGCAAAGCTTGGCTGGTGGGAAGGGCTGCCGGAGGCTCTGTGGGCTGGTTCTTCTGGATCTGTGGGACTGGTTGATGCGGATTCCCTCACGGAGCCAGAGGGGGATGTTTGTCTTCAAACCTGCCCTGCTCCCAAGAGGCAGCCCTGGCGTTATTTCATGTGTGGGTTGCAGATACCAAAGCGGTGTGTGGTCACCCCAAACATTTCCCTGTGTGTATCGGTGAGCTGGTGGCCCTTCTGCAGCGGAATTGAGGTCTGGTGAATAACTGGCTGGAAAGGATTTGGAAATGCTGTTGCAGCTGGTGCCACGAAAGTCTAAATTGTCACGATAAATGCATTTAAAACAGCCTCTTCTCACGCAGACTTGTTGCACTGCCGCTTCCTTGTCGAGGGATGATGTTGGTGGTTTCCCTTTCTCTCTGCTTTGCCATCTCAGAAAGAATGGCCATGGCAATCTTTCCCCCCACCCCAATCTACCCGTTGCTGGTGTCTGAGCCAAAAAAAAACCCCACCATCCAAACTGTTCCCTTCCGCAGATCTGAGAAAACCATTAGATTAATTAGGGCTGGAAGAGTGAAAGGTTCCCGCTGTGAAATGCAGGATGGTGATGGAGTGGGAAAAGCTGAACCTGTCTGAAATCACAGCCCACACCTCCCCGGTGAGCCCTGATGTCCATTAAAGCAGAATTACACTCGGTTTGCAGCCATGGATTTGCCCCCTGCAGGGACCCTGTCACCCGTGGTGGTTCTCAGGTCACCGCTCTGCTTTTTGGACCTGAAGGAACTGGAGGTCTTGTTTCATCCCATTTATTAACAAAGGCTTGGACACCTCCTGCTGGGTGTTGGGGATGGGCTGCTGGTTCCCCCACAGTCTGCAGGTGGAATTTGGGATGTGAGCATTGACTCACCAAGTCCTGCAACACCCGTAGCCCAGGTGGGTGATGGCCTGGCTTTGCAGGGAGGTATTGGGAGGTTGTCCATGCCCTGAGACCTCCAACAACCCCTTCTGGGGTGGTTTAGAAGCAGAATGTGCTGATATTTGACTGGTTTGGGTGATGTCCTCAGTCCCAGATTGCCCAGACACCCAACTGCAGCTTGTGCACAATCCCCAGAGGTGCTGGAGTTCCTTGGGGAATTAGTGGGCTGGAGAGTGAGTCTTTTGCCTGCAATTAGCACGCCTAAATAGAGTCCTTCGGGGTTTGAGAGTTACTTGTAGGAGAAGGGGAAACGGGGTGGTGGTGGAGGGAAGGGGCGAGCATCGTTCTTTGGGTTGTGAGAGCATAAACCTGGGGCACTGACTGGAGCCCCAATTCTGCAGAAGAGAGCCAGACATCTCCATGGCATTTGTAGGAGCCAGAGGCTTGTTAGGCTTGCGAAAGAGGATTTCATTAACAAAGTAATTTCCCTTATCCCTCCTGCAAGTCCTGGGGTTTGGCTGTAGGCTGTGGAGGCTGTAGAGACTGTCCCAGGGTCATGCAGGAGTCAGTCCTTTGCTATCAGAGCTGTTGGTACTGGGAGGGGAAACTTTAAAAGTGAGCAATAACGAGGAGAAACTAATGCAGCTGCCTTGTAAACATTTGATTTCTTCTTTGTTTTTTATTCTCTCTTTGGCGTCCCCAAGGCTTAATTTGTTCAAATAAAAACTGAAATCCAGCTGGAATACTCTGTGAAAACACCACCTTGCCAAGCGGAGCTGGATTACACCTCTCCCCCACCCTGTCTAGCACGAGGTCGCCCACGGTTTCTTCTCACCCGTCGGGGTTCAAAGCTGCCAGTGGAGGTTTGATAACAGCCTGGGTGTTTAGAAATCTGGGCTGGCCCAGCCTCAGAGGGGAGAGCAGAGGAGCTCCCTGGAGCTTTCTCTTCTCCAGGCTGAACAGCCCCAGCTCTCTCAGCCTGTCCTCACAGTAGAGGGGCTCCATCCCTCTGAGCATCTTGGTGGCCTCCCCTGGACCCGTTCCACCAGGTTCATGTCCTTTCTGTGTTGAGGACTCCAGAGCTGGAAAAAGTGCTCCAGGTGAGGTCTCAGGAGTGCAGAGCAGAGGGGGAATCACCTCCCTGGACCTTCTTTTGACTGATGGTTGCTTGGAGTGCGGTAGTGAGAATAAATTTGGAGGTCTGTCACCTTTGGGGGGGTTGTCACCTTTGGGGGTACATCACCCTGTGGCTTGGGGTTCCTTCCCAAATGACCCACCCACACGAGGCATTTGGTAGGGTCAGGGTAGGGACTAGTTTGAATTGGAGGTGATGTTTTGAGATCCCTGAGCGGAAGGTTGGAGGATACGAAGTACTTTTTGTAATCGGAAGAAAACAAATGCCTTTCCTTGGGTTGCCCAGAAGTGACTCATAAACGTCATAGCATCAATGGTCTTTGTCTCCAGAAAGTCGCAATGCAATCAACCTCGAGGGACAGTGCTGCTTAATTGGGGGTAGGGAAATAATTCCCCTCTCTTTATCGAGCCTGCGAGACATTGGCAGAAGCAGACTCCCTTGCAGATTTACTGCGGGGTTTTTTTTCAGTGCCTGGAATTATACGGCATTTCGGAGCCGCGACATGCTAAATCTTAATGATGTGTTTGGAGAGACGGCAGCTTCCCCCCCTGCTGCTGGAGGTTTTGACAGCACAAATGCCACGGGTGCAAACTTAAGCATATGCAGGCCTTTCAAGAGAAGAGCTGGTGTATCCAGCCCTGCTAGTGCCTCAGTTTCCCTCAGGAGCACTTTTCCCACTGCAGCCCCAGTCGCTGGGAGCTGCTGGTGGTGGTGGTGGTGGTTGGGGTGTCGTTTTGTGACATTTGGGCTCCTCTCCTGTCTGTGAATGCCATGGAGAAGGGAAAGCATCTGCTCCCGGGAGCACTTCTGTTAGCTTGGCTGGGTGTGAAATAGCATCGCCTGCATCCCAGCTCGGGGAAGGGGGGAGAGATGCTGGAAGGCTGAAACAGTGTCTGACGGGGACGGTTCTCACTAGGGTGGGCTGAGCTGGTGGAATCTCCACGTGCTGAAAGCTGGGGAAGAGGTGAAGGTGTCCGGGTGCTCGCCTTGGCTCTCGTCTCGCTGCTGGCGTGTGCTGCCAGTGGTGTTGCTTTGTTTGGGTTTGCAAAGCCCGGTAGTAATCAGTGATAATTGCAATTACCTCCACCCGTCCCCCTCGTCATCAGAGTAGAGACCAACAGGTTATTTCCTGAAAAGCTTTTGTTTGTCTTTCCTGCCCGTGTTCCCGGTAGGAAATCTGCCCTTCCTGGGAAGGGCGATTGGCATTGCTCTGCCTGGGGAATTTGTCCCTTGTCACCTCGGACTGGCTCAACTTTAACTCTTCCCGAGGCTTGGAGGGCCAGCAGGATCCGTGGATTAAATGCTGTGCCGTGTGGTTGAGGGCATAGAGCTGGGGGAACAACCGGTGCCTTATTTTGGGTGACCAGATACCGTCGCTTCACATCACCCTGAGCACCTTCAGCTCCAGAGCCCTTCAATAACCACACTGAAGAGCTCTGCACCACGGAGAAAGCAATTTGGGTTGTTCAGCCTGGAGAAGAGAAGGCTCCAGGAAGACTTTGGAGCAGCCTTCCAGGATCTGAAGGGAGCTCCAGGAGAGCTGGAGGGACTCTTGGTCAGGGAGTGGAGTGACAGGACGAGAGGGAACGGTTTTAAATTGGAAGAGGGGAGATTGAGATTAGATTTTAGGAAGAACTTCTTTGCTGTGAGGGTGCTGAGGCACTGGAAGAGGTTTCCCAGAGAAGCTGTGGCTGCCCCATCCCTGGAGGGGTTCAAGGCCAGGCTGGATGGGGCTTGGAGCAACCTGGTGTGGGGGGAGGCATCCCTGCCCAGGGCAGGGGCGTTGGAACTGGGTGATCTTGAAGGTCCCTTCCAACTCTAACCATGCTATGATTCTGTGATTAATTCAGATGGTTTTATTGTAGAAATCCCCCAGCTTGAGGCAGCCGTGCTGGGCTGACCCCTCCTAACCCAGCTATTTGTGGCATCCAGCACGTCCTGCGACGGCTGAAGCAATCTGGGAAGAGGGTGGCTGGAGAGCAGTTATGTTTAGCTCCCAACCCCTTTCCCTGGAGCATAAGCAATTTCTCTAGACCTTCTTTTATTAGGCCTCCTCAGAATGCTCAAGTCCAGCTGCTGTCACTGCTCTGATGCTTTTGAAGGATATCAACACAAATGAGGTCGCTGTTGCCCTGTAGAAAACTCCATTTTCTGAGGTAAACGATGTTTGCCAGGGAGAGCCCAGGCCTTGCTGGCTTGGCTGAAGGATGCACCCGTCCCGAGGTAGCGGAGAAGGCTTAAAACGAGTCTTTGAGCAACAGCAGCAGGAATTTGCATGGCAGTTTGTCCCCGTGTGCCTCCCTTCCTGCATGCCCAACCCCTGCTGGATGGATGCCACGGGCTGGTAAGGATTCACAGGGTCCCGCCTTAGAAAAACCCTGCGTGGAGCTGCCTGAAGGCTTTAAACAGGTTTGCTAATCTCAGCCTGTGGTTTGGGAGCGGTCTTGTAACCTGCCCGTTAGAGGAATGTAGGCACCGAGTCAGTGGGGATTGGGGTTACCAGGATACCCCCAAGTCACCAGAGATTTTTAACAGCCGGCTTGGCACGTAGCGCCAATCCCTCGACCGGTTTCTTCAAGCTCCTCTGGAGGAGAACGTTGGGTTTTACAGCACCTCGTGGTGGCACAGCTCTGGAGCTGGAGGAGCTGCTCTGCTCACAGCTTTGCACTGGGCTGGAACTGGGAGAGATTTCTTCAAGGTGCAATAACACCAAGCCTTGAAGCCTCCCAAGCCATCACCACTGGCTCCAGCAGCATCTCCTGTTGGCTCCACGTTTTCCTCCCTGTTTAAAATTCTTTCCTTTGAGGGTGGTGAGGCGCTGGAAGAGGTTGCCCAGAGAAGCTGTGGCTGCCCCATCCCTGGAGGGGTTCAAGGCCAGGCTGGATGGGGCTTGGAGCAACCTGGTGTGGTGGGAGGCGTCCCTGCCCAGGGCAGGGGGGTTGGAACTGGATGATCTTGAAGGTCCCTTCCAACTCTGACCATTCTATGATTCTATGAAAATGCTGTAGCTGTTGGGGGACAGTCCAGGGCACCATGGGCTTTCTCAGTCTTTAATCGCAATGAGGTCTTTCTTAATATCTGCTTTTCTTGCCGAGTGTCCTTGGCTTTTTCTTCTCATTTGAAGGAGAGGCGTTATCTAAACATAGGACTGGAAATTGGGAGCTGCTGGGATCTCACACCAGCTCTCACGCCATTCACTTGGGGACTTGGGCAAGTCCATTTAATGTCTTTTGTCTCTCATTTCCCTTTTACAGCTGGGAGGAAATTAATACCAGCTCTATAAAAGACTCCCAATTGATCTGTTAATTTCTCGTGAGTGCTCCGGAGATAAAATGAGGGTACGTGCCTTTGCCGCCTCGCTTCTCCTTGCTCTCAAAAAAACCAATATTCAAGTGTTTCTACTAAACATCTCTGCCTGTGGATTGCTGTCACGGCACCTTATGGCACTGCCCGGGCACCTTCTCCTCCTGGGAGGCTGGTGCTGGCATCTCTGGCCTTCCCGGTGTGTTCCCAAGTGCTCTCTTGACCCAGCCGTGATGCCATGGGGTGTGTGGTGGGCTGTGGATGATCCCAGCCTGGGCGGAGGGGGATGCTGGTCCCAAAAGGTTGCTCTTGTGCCCGTCACCTCTCCCAGAGTGAGCTCTCAGGGATATCTCCCTGCACGGATGCTCCCAGGAGCCTGCCTGCTGTGCCACCGCTGCCCCTTACACCGTGCCCGTCTCCTGGTGTGAAGTAGGTGAGGGGAAAAACACACCAAAAAAGTGGATTTTTTTCAGGCTTGTGTGTGAATCGACAGCCGAATCGGGGGCGGGTGAGTCAGGGAGGCAGCCGTCACTCCTCTCTGCCCTGCCCTGCCTGCAAAGGCAGCCTGGCACTTCCCTGCCTGGTTTCGGGAGGTTTTCCTGGACACGGCTCTCCCTGGAACCCGCTTTTTTGCAGCAGGTGCCCCAGGACAGGGAGGTGCTGGAACCCCAGGCAGTCTGGTTCCTGAGCTAAATCTCACTTAAACCTCAGGCTGAGAGGAGGGAAAGCGCGGGGTGGAAGCACCCGGAGGGGCTGCGTGGGAGGAGGATGGGTGCCTTTCCCGCTGACGTGTGCCGGCGCCGCAGTCAGGGCTTGCTGCAAGCTGCTCGGCGCAGCGCGGCAGAGCCAACTGTTTAGTTTGGGTTGATCTTAATTAATTAGTGTATTTTTTAGAATTGAAGTTGGAGGGGGGTGGTGGGGGTGGGAAGATTAGACGGCGCTCAGGCTGTCGCTGCCTCGCCTGGCTGACCAGACCTTCTGGGTCAGGGCAGGAAGGTTTAATTGGGAGGAATCGCTGGCGGCTGTTTGGCACTTCCCTGGAGAAGGAGCGGGCACAAATGGTGGCTGTCTGCTTGGAACGCCGGGGGTTGGACCACGTAAAGGTCTCAGAGGGCTTCCCTGAGTTGCTCCGGGAGAAGAGAGGGACCACAAGCCCTTTGGATGGGGCAGGGGGGGATAACCCAGTGGGGAAACCGCATATCAAGGAGCACCACCGTCCCCAGCTTTGTGACCTGGTGCTGAGCCTGGATTGGGCCCCAAGGCAGAGATGTCTCCTTATCGTTGAAGTTCTCGTGGTCTGCGTGCGTAAACAACTTGTTTATAAGCGTAGACAGCGGCTTGCTGCAAGGCGGGGGGGGATGAGGGGGTGTCCACCCATCCTGGCAGGCTGATATCCAGGGTGCCTGCGGATGATTCACGGCTCTTCCCGCACGCCTGGGAGCATTGTGTCCTCCTCCCTGCTTTGCAGCACTGCAGCGCTGCCATCGAGGTCCTGCCACACCAGCATTTCACTTGGCTGCAGCGCAGCATCCTTCTCCTTCTCCTCCTCCTCCTCCTCCTCGCTGACCTTCCAGCAGGACTCTGGGCAGAGAAAATTAGATTTCTCTTGCCAAGGGGAGAGTTTTGCTTCTCAAGGGAGGCGGGGTGTCAGGTCAGGTAGGGAGCTGGGCTCATCTGCATTCGGCTCGTGACTCCCGCTGCTGCAGTGACGCCTTTGGTTGCGTTCCCGGGCTGCTCATCATCTTGGGGATGCTTCTGGGTCTCCCAGTTCAACCCGACACTAAAGGGACAACCTTGTGGTTTTCTGGTGGTGCCGTCATCATCCTCGGGTATTTTCTCTGCTGACGTGACCCCTGGGTGGGACGGGGGCTGCATCAGCAGGAGGTAAAGTTTGGCCCCCCGCTGCATCCCTTCGGAGCCAGACCATGCCTGGTACAGCCCTCGGCAGAGCTGGCACCCCCACGGAGGCGCTGAGCTGGCACCCCAGGGAAAGGCAAGGCCCTGGCACAATGGTGGGGATTAGAGGCACATGGTGTTGCTGCAGGGGGGCTGGTGGCCACTGTAGCTCGGCTCCTCGCCCTCTGTGCCCCGGGCCGTGGGGAGGAGCAGTGCCCCGTGCCCACCCTCCTCGATGGGCCCTGCCATAGCAGCTGGTTCGACAGCACGCCGGACCCATTCCCATTATCTTTCTTCCTAAGAAATTCTTCCTAAAACCTAACCTTAATCTCCCCTCTTCCAACTTAAAACCATTCCCCTTGTCCTGTCACTCCACTCCCTGACCAAGAGTCCCTCTCCAGCTCTTCTGGAGCTCCCTTCAGATCCTGAAAGGGATGAAGATGCTTTCCTGGGATGAAGGGCTCTTCCCCGAGGCTGTGATGCTGCACTGGTGGGACTACCTTGTTGCTGCTTAGTGTGGATGGTTTTTATTAACTTTAAGGGTTTGACCAAGCTGGTTTGCACGGGTCCTGGACAAGCTCTGCGAGTTACCAGTCTCCAGGGCTGACTCGCTGAGCTGCAGCAAGGCTCTCGCAGGCTGGTACCTTACAGTGTCTGCTCTTTGTTCTGAAGCTTTTGACTCATGCGTAGGTTGGGTGGCTGCTGTAGACACTGTTCTTATCTCCTGCAGAGCAGGCAGGGTCCGGGCAGGTCACCTTCTGGTGCACGCTTGCCTTGCCGTGGGCGTTAGGGCTGAATACACAAGCTGGAGTGAGCCGGAGGCTGTACCAGGCAGCTCCGGGTCTCCTGTCGCAGGAACATTTCCATTTGCCCCCGGTTTGTTTGCAGTATGGGAGGAAAAGAGGGAAAACAAGGGGCAATTCAGCTGCTGCAAGGTGGGACTCGGCTGTTTGAGCAAGGTCTGTAGTTCAGGGGGACGTTAGCGTCACGCCAAGAGGAAATAAAACCGTACCTTCAGCAGCTGGCACCGGGGCTTTGTTAATGGCTGTTTACTGCAGTGACGGGGCTTGGAGGGGAGTTGGGTGGGATCCAGCTCAGAACTGAGGTCTGGGAGTTGGTCATGGCCATGGAATCGGGGAATTATCAGAGTTGGAAGGGACGTCTCAAGATCATCCCATGCAGCCCCCCTGCTAAAGCAGGGTTGCCCAGAGCACATCCCTCAGGGCTGCATCCAGGTGGGGCTTGAAGGTCTCCAGAAAAGGAGATTCCACACCCTCCCGGGGCAGCCTCTGCCAGGGCTCTGGCAGCCTCAAAGTGAAGAAGTTTCTCCTCATATTCAAATGGAACTTCCCGTGTTCCAGCTTGTGTTCCTGTGGGCGGCTGGGGCTGCAGGAGAGCGACCCCTGAAATTCGGGCTGGATGGCTTGCTTTTCCCTTCTCTTTCCATGCTCCCTTCACACACCAAGCCCATGGCGAGATTTGGGTGGGTGCTGGTCCCTGGGTGGTATCTGCATTAACTCAGTGAGTCACAAAAAGCAGTAGAAATTAATTGCCCTCCTGGTTCTTGGCTTTTCTTCGTAATTAGCGACAAGAAAATAATGAGGCTTGAACGAAACATTTGGTTTGATCTGCAGGAAATTGTTTTGTTTAGGAGCTCTTTCTGTACCTGTGTCTTTAAAACAAAAAACATCAACTTCCAGCCAGGAAATGTCATTTTGGGGTGGAAAACCCAAGGTTTTCCGTTGGGGGACATTGAGGCTGTTGGATGCTGCTCTTAAAGGTTACTCCAACCAACCCAAATTGCTGAAACCAGCCCAAAAAAAGCTGCAGGAGAGCACTCGGGAGACCTGGACCTGCATTAAAGCCCTGCTTTGTGGTGAAACAGAAAGAAAAGGATTTGGAAAAGTTGAGGGGCTGTTTGTTTCCCACCAGCCTGTGGCAGAGCCCCACATGTGCCACCCCGAGGTGGGGCTGGAGGTTTGGGGCAGATAGTGACGTTGGAGCTTGCAAGACGCAACGGCTGTAATTTAAGTACCACGGCTTTTACCACCTCCTCTTGCAGGGTGACACGAGCTGTGGCTTCGCTTTATTTTTAGGTGTAAATCACCAGCTATTTAATTCCTTTCCAGCAAGTTCAATTTTCAGCCCCTTCCCTGGAGACTTTCCCGTTACGGCTGGTACCCGTGCCGGTGCCGGGTGCGAGCAACTCTCTCTCCGTGCCCTTCCCAAGGATCCTCGCTCCCTCTCTTTGCAGGCAGAGTGATGGATTTTACTCTGTTTTACCAGGGAGGGAGCACAGCGGGGCTGAGACACTCTCTGAGCAGCTATGAGACATCCCACGAGGCTTGTGCCAGAGGCCACCAGCAATCAGCAAAGCCTGGCTGATCTTTGGGCAAGTGGTCCAGTGAGGGAAGAGAGGAATCCAGTGCCTTTTTAGGGGATAAAGGGAGAGAAGCAGCCAAAAACTGAGAGCCTGAGATGGGTTTTCCCCTGGGAGCTGGTTGCAGAATGTTCTGTTTCACCCCACCTGGGGCTTAGCCCTACATCCTTCACCCGTTACCACCCCAAAATACAGAGTGTAAACACCAGGTCAGGGTGGTCTCGGTGCTTTGCAGACCCTGGAGCCCTGCCCCAGTGTTTCTTCTAAACAGAGGAAGAAGAAGGGAACGGTGCTGAGTAATGGCTTTGCAGATGACTGGTCCCCGTGGCTGGTGACATATCCGTGACTTTGTGGCTCATCCAGCAAAGCATCTGCGTGTCAGGGTTCTCAATGGCCCTTGTTTCCCATGGGAGCCTGGGAAGGTGTCCCCACCTTCCTGCAACCCTCACTGCTGGGTTGATGGGTTTGGTGACCATGCATGGCTCCTGCCTCTCTGTGTGGCCCACCTGGACCCTGCCAACCCAGTGTCCTAAAGGGTTAAAGTGGCCCTAGAGGGGCCCTGGTGCTGCTGAGCCACATGTGTCCCCTCCAGCCCTGCTCTCTGCAGTGTCCTTCAGAAGGGCAGCCCTTCTGAGCATGCCTGCTCCCCCTCACCGCCTCCTTCCCGCTTCCCCTGCCTTCTGCCTTCTCCCGGGGCTTTTCCAGCACCTTTCCAGTTCCCATGCCCACTCCCAGGGCTTTTCCAGCATTGCAGCATGCTCTGCACCCAAGCCACGCTGCCGCTCGGTCCCATCCTGCAGCCCAAACGAGCACCCAGGGGTCTCCTGGGGGCTGCAGCGAGCATCGCCGTGGGGCAGGGGGCTGGGGGTGAGGGGCTTCAGCGCCCACTCCCCGAGAA
>VXBW01005599.1:23702-38121 GCA_013400375.1 Thinocorus orbignyianus | reverse complement strand
ATCTACCTCCTTTCAGCACAAAATCATGCAGAGGTGGAAGAGCTGCCTAATCCCTTGTGAATAATTGTGTAATTCCTCTCCCGGGGCTGCCGCCTGCCTGCCAGAGCCTGCAGCCACTCTAATCGAGTTCCAAAACCTGGGAGGAGATGGGGTGTTTTTATAATCCTTCTCATTCCTTCTGCCTCCTGTCACCTAGCAGGCACCTTCCTGGAAGCAACCTGGCTTTTCCCGGTGTGTGAGTTCTTGGGAAACTGGAGTGAAGCTGCAAGAGCATCCCGTTTAACCATGAACGTGCCACGTGCTCCCAGTCCTCCTTCCTCCCTCTCTTTACCCGGCTCTGACTCAAAACACCACGCCAGTGGGGTTTCTTCTTTCCTCCTTCAGGTTTTTTTTTAAATCTCCTGTGGAAGGAGGGGACGTTAATCCCAGCCAAACTCAGCCTGCAGCTGGAGGAGGATGTGGTGGCTGGTGACAATCCCAGCCACGGGGACTGGGGAGGAGGGGACCCCGTAGTGCATGTCCCCAGGGCTGGCACGCTGTCTCGTGGTGCAGGCTGACTCCGGTATCAGCATTGTATGTGTATGAATATATATATAATATTTTATTTCTTATTTATCATCTCCAAACACCAGTATTTCTTAGGGTCATTGCTCTTAGGGCTCCAACTCCAGCGGTATCCCCGTGGTGTGAGCCGGGGTGGGAGATGGAGACATCTCCTGGACCTGGCCTGGAGCAGGGAAGTGCATGAAGGTTTTGCCTCCTTTCTTTCCTCGTAAGGGCTTCTTTTGAAGTGTTTATTAACGTGGTATTAAAGTGTTCTTTCCACAATGCTCTGAGAGAGGGCTTTACCATCAGGGGAGCGCTGCCAGAGCTCTGACGAAGCCTGACCTTGGGTCCCCTGCCATATGGAGCGATACTGCAGCTGCCGGGGTGATGGGAAGAGAGAGAAGCCCTGCCTGGGTGGGATGGGGAAATCCTAAGCAGGTAGGGAGGGAGGGGACCTGAGAAATGCTGTCTCTCCTTATAGATGATGTAGGACACGGCACCCGTGGTCCTCAGGGCATTCTGCCCTGGGGAAAAGCTGAGCTGAACAAAGGGGATGCTCCCTGCTCCCTTTTGCAGGAGGTTCTCGGCACTGGAGCCTCCTCAAGAACTGCAAATCATCCCCTTGTGGCCTTGAGAGAGGGTTTCCAAGTGGCAGTGAGCAGCTCTGGGGCATGGAGATGGCCTCTGCTTTACCTGCAGTGCAAGAAACATCACCTCGGGCAAACACTTCTGTGGGATCTGGCTCCCTTTGAGACCAGTGCTCCTCCTGGGGTGGGGATGCTGGAGCTGGGCTGGGTGCCCAGCACCCTTCCCTCTCTATCCCTTCCATCCATATCCCTTCAGGCTCTTCCTGCCCTGGCTGAGGATGGAGGCAGATGAGATATAGTGGGGTTTGAGTCATTAGGCAGGGAAGGGCAATGTGCCCTTGTGGCCAAGAGGCCAATGGAATCCTGGGCTGTGGAGGGAAGAGTGTGGCCAGGAGGTGGAGGGAGGTCATTCTCCTCCTCTGCTCTGCACTGGGGAGGCCACAACTGGAATCCTGCCTCCAGTTCTGGGTTCCCCTGTTCAAGAGAGACAGGGAATTACTGGAGAGCCCAGTGTGGGGCAGCAAAGATGCTGGAGAGATTGGAGCACCTCCCTGAGGAGGAGAGGCTAAGAGAGCTGGGACTCTTGAGCCTGGAGAAGAGAAGGCTGAGGGGAGACCTTCTTCGTGCTCCCAAGGATCTGAAGGGTGGGTTGAAGGAGGATGGAGCTGGACTCTTCTCAGTGGTTCCCAGTGACAGGACGAGGGGCGACGGGCACAAGCTGGATCATGGGAAGTTCCACTGGAATATGAGGAGAAACTTCTTTGGGGTGAAGGTGTCAGAGCCCTGGCAGAGGCTGCCCAGGGAGGGTGTGGAGTCCCCTTCTCTGGAGACCTTCAAGCCCCACCTGGATGCAGCCCTGAGTGCTGTGCTCTGGGCAACCCTGCTTTAGCAGGGGAGTTGGGCAGGATGGTCTCCAGAGGGCCCTTCCAGCTCTGACAATTCCCTGATTCCATGAAGGAGCAGACACTGCCGGGTGGAGGTTTATATAATGCCAGGCACAGCATCCAGCCCCTGCGCCGGGGCTGCGGTAACCCAGATACAGCCCAGGAGGGAAAAAACCACACGTGGGTCGGAGTCTTTCCCCGAGCTGTTTGGTCGGGAGTAAATATTTACATGGCACTGCATCCACCAGCAGCTGGGGCCTTGGAAAAGCAGCCCAGGTCCCCCGCTTTGGGAGGATGGGGATGAACCTTTAGCAGCTGAAATGGGAGCCCTCGTGTTTACTGTGGTCAGAACCAACCCTTGGAAAAGTCTGGAGGCAGGAGGTGGTCTGCTGCGCTCAGATGGCATCGTTCGGCTTCCACGGCTTCCAAACTACGAGCCAGTTTTATGCACTGAGGGGAAATATGTGACTCAGCCAGTGATGAGTGGTGTTCCTCAGGGGTCAGTACTGGGACCAGTGCTATTAAACATCTTTGTGGGAGACATGGACAGTGGGATAGAGCACACCCTCAGCAAGTTTGCCAACAACACGCTGGAGGGAAGGGATTCCATCCAGAGGGACCTGGACAGGCTGGAGAGGTGGGCTGGTGCAAATCTCCGAAAGTTCAACCAAGCCAAGGGCAGGGTCCTGCAGCCGGGACGTGGCAACCCCAGGCACGAATACAGGTTGGGCAGAGAATGGCTGGAGAGCAGCCCTTCTGCTGCCCTCTGATGCCACCTCCTGCCCTTCTCCTGCGGCAAGAAGCACTTGCTGCTTAGCAGAGGAAGATGAAAGAGCACAGAGGGTCTTGCTGTGCCCCCCCTGCCCCCCGGGTTTGCGCTGGTGGCAGAGGATTTGCAGCTCCCACTGCAGTCGATGGGTCCCAGTTCTCAGCAGGGCCACCACATTTGGGGACAAGTGGGTGGCAACAGTAGGTAGACAGGCTGGCAAGTGGCATGGCTACCTGCCATGCAAATAACATCTTCCTACAGCAGCCAGGACCAGGACCCTGAGGATTATTAAGACTTATTATAATTATTATTAAAGCTATTATCAAGACTTACTCCCCTTCCTGCTGGATGCAGGCATCTTCATCACCCAGGCTCCTGCTGCAGCCTTCCTCCCCCTCCTCCTCCTCCAGGAGAGAAATTCAGGCGCAGAGCTGGGATGAGGACCCTTCCTCCCCCCACGGTGAGAACGTTTTTGCCCGTCAATCACCGCCACCCCGAAGCAGGATGCCGACCCAGAGCTCGGAGCAGGATCCCAGCAGGATCCCAGCAACAGATTGGCACCGCCGAGCTTGGAGAGTGCTCTAAAAATACTGAGGAGAGAAAAGTGGGGAGCGAAAAATGGCTGGGATTCAGTGAAATCAAAGGCATAATTAACATGCAGCCCGTGTGAGCGTATTTTTAGGGCCCTACAAAAAGGGTCGAAAACACTGAATTCCCATCAGCACGCGAATGTTCCAGTTTAATGGGATCCTGGGGCCTTGTGGGGAAGGAGTGAGAGATGCTTAATTGTCAGTGTTTGTGTTTTATTCATGACTGAACCTACTTAGCAAGCGAAAAACTGATTTGCTGCGGGCTTCTCGCTGCTTGTGTGGCTTTAAACCACTGCGGCCAGGGGCTGGCGTGTGCTGGGATGGGCCATGGCCCCGTGTCCTGGAAAAAAGGGCTGATTATTCCTGACGTTTCCATGAGCTGTGCTGGGAAAAGGGATTATCGCCGCCGCTCCCTGGCAGGGCTGCCTTGGGATGCTCAGCGCCTGTGTGGGCACCGTGAGATAGGAGAAACATCCCATGGGGGTAAATCAGGAGCTACATCCAGCCCAGGAGGTCCCTGACATTGGGAGAGCACTGGGAAAAAGCTCAGATGCTTCCTGGCTCTTCCCATCTTCCCCTCGTGCCCGATCCTGAGGACCACGGGGTGGTTTGCATGGAGATTGGTGCTTCTGTGGCAAAACCAGGGTAGAAACCAGACTCTTTCCCTCATTACTCCGGCACCTGAGAGCTTGCCAGAGCCACCCACGTGCTTCCAAAACAGCACGGCCAGATCCACAGGGATCCACAGGTGTGATGAATCCTCCGGCCTCTGCGGTGCTGCTCTTGCCCACGCCGGAGGTGACACCTGCAGCTTCGGTGGCAACCTGAGCTCTGAGACCCTTGGCCATGGCTGGTCATGGCTGACTCTCTGCCCGTCCTTAGGGAGGGATTGTGGAAGGCGATGGCTTTTCCCATGGGAGCCAGATTCGTGCAGCACCTTCCCCGCTTGGCTGCACAGGTGGAGGAGGGATGAGCCGGCACCGCGGCGCAGATGCGGTCCCCGCAGGCTCGGTGAAGGGGGATGGGGGTGGTGGGGAGGGGGCTCACCGCGGCGCAGAGCAGCTCCCAGGCATCAGCAGGCTGGTGGCTCGTTAGGGAAGGGGGGGGGTGGTTTATTTTTTAATTATTTTTTTTAAATCTGTTTTGAAACGATGTGCAGATGGCACAGCCGCCCGGCCGGAAGGAACGGAGGAACACGGGATGCCAAGGCAGGGTTCCTTATTTTAAACCGCTTCCCTTGCCAGGGAACAAATGTGCCTCACTTCAAAGATAATAATTATAAAGCCTGGGAGAGGATCCAGGGAACCCGAAATCCTTCTGTGGGTAGGGGTGCGTTGGCTGAAGCTCTGCTTTGGTTGGCATCATGCTGCCAGCCCGTGTTTGGTGGATGGGGCTCATCCCAGCGGGTTCCAGGAATTTTGAGGGTCGTGCTGTGATTGAAAAGGGGGAAAACATTTTCCCTCTTACCTTGCACCCCAAGGAATAGCCCTGCACCTCGAGGATGTGCCCTGTCCCTGCTCCATGCCCATGAGCAGCCCTGCCAGCATGGAACACAGGGGTTGCTGCAACCATCTTGCTCCTGAAGCTGCAGGAGGGGGAATGAGGAGCTGCTCCAACTGCATCCCCGACCCCTGAGCTGAGGACACCGCCTCCTCTCCCTGTCCCCTTCCTCAGGGACACCCCCCAGGGACAAGCATGGCACTGCCACCTCCTGCCAGCACCTGGCACACCGGGTGGGCGGGCTGCCGTCTGACAGGAGGGATGTGCCAGTGCCTACGTGAGTTTGGGATTAGTAACTCTGCTGGGAAAAGCTGGAGCCAGTGACAGCTTGTGTGGTGGGAACTGGCTGTGCCGCAGGTGGCCATCGCGGGGGTCCCCTGAGAGACCCTCGGGTGCCCAGAGGGCAGCTGCTGCCTGCTGGACTGGGGCTCACTGGTATTCTCCAACCTGAGATCAAACAATATGGGCACAGTCAAGCGGTGCTTTACACTTTACAGCTTGGGACCATGGGGAAGAAGAGGATTAGAAGGGGAAACTGAGGCAGGCAAAGAGCGAATGATCCCCAAGAGTGCAGGGAGGGCTGGGAACTGGTCCACAGCTTCCATGGGGGTCTCCTGCAGAGAACATCCTCCAGTCGTGTTGCCAACATGTCGCTCACTCTCTCCTACTCCTCTCCAGGCTTCCACGTGATCCCTTCAGTATCCAACATCGTTCCTGAGAGCTGCCTGCTCATCGTGGTGGGCCTTTTGGTCGGGGGGCTCATCAAAGGGGTGGGTGAAAAGCCCCCCATCCTCAAGTCGAACATCTTCTTCCTCTTCCTCCTCCCACCCATCATCTTGGATGCCGGCTATTTCCTCCCCTTGCGCCAATTCACCGAGAACCTGGGCACCATCCTCATCTTCGCCGTGGTGGGGACACTCTGGAATGCCTTCTTCTTGGGTGGCCTGATGTACGCCGTGTGCCAGCTTGGTGGCCCTGGCCTGAACCACATTGGCCTCCTGGCCAACCTGCTCTTCGGAAGCATCATCTCAGCTGTGGACCCAGTGGCCGTGCTGGCCGTCTTTGAGGAGATCCACATCAACGAGCTGCTCCACATCTTGGTCTTTGGGGAGTCCTTGCTGAATGATGCCGTCACGGTGGTAAGTGGATGAGGGGGATCAGCTGAGTGGGATCAGCCAGGGGTTTTGCTTTGGGGGAGCATCTCTGGGTGGTGGTGGCACCAGAAGTAGATGAGGGGGATTAGCCAAGGGATTTACTTCAGTGGAGCAACTCTTGGTGGTGGTGGCACCAGAAGTGGATGAGGGGGATCAGCCAGGGGATTTGTTTTGGTGGAGCATCTCTGATGGGTGGTGACACCAGAAGTGGATGAGGGGTGTCAGCTGAGGGGTTTGTGTTGGTGGAGCATCTCTGGGTGGTGGTGGCACCAGGACTGGCAGCTATCAATCCAGCCAACGTAGACTGGGCCATTGCAAGCTGCCAGATCCCTTCTGCTGGCTGAGCTGCCACAGCTCCCCTTGCTCCCAACCTTTTGAAGGTGCAAAGCTAAATATAGCACCTTAAAACGCCGCAGAGGTGGGTTAAGGTGAAGTGTTTTACTTGATGGTTTGGGGAGACCGAGAGCAGATGCGCAGCCAGCTCCTGCCTCTTGGTGAGGAGCAGGACTGTGCCTTGGTCTCCAGGGAATCTGCTCTCCTGGGTGAAATTGCCAGCTCCTGCCCTGCCCTTGCCTGTCCTGCCAGGGAAGGGGAGTGGGAGCTGGCACAGGGTCAGGCAGCACTGCCATGTCGCTGCTGCTCCCTCCTATCTCCTTCCTTTTGTGGTCTTCCTTGCTGCCTGTGCCCCAGCTGCAGCACTGAGGAGGTGGGAGGGCAAGACGTGGCCAGCAATGGCAAGGACAGGTGCCCTGGGGGCTGTGGCCAGGCTGGCATCCCACCCGGGTCACCCCTCGACCCCAGTCTTTGAGCAGCAGCTTTGCAGGGATCTTTCAGAGGTTCAGGGACCAGGCCAGCCCAATGTGGACTTCTGTGTCCAGGTGCTGGCTTGGCCATCAGCACAGTGTCCTCCTCTGCAGAGCTGACCTCTAAGTTTACTTCCAGCCCACTGCTTTTTCCTGGCTCTTCTCCCATCTCCCAGCTGTCCCCTTTGGAGCCGGCTGCTTGGTGACGAGGTTCCTGGTGACAAGGAACATACTGTCTCACCACAGGGCTTTTTCCGGGCACTTCTCCCTACTTTTTGACCCAAGAGACCCTTATGTAGGGTCTGTGTTCCCACTCCCATCGCTGGAGAATGCTGTCACCTTCTGCTGTCACGTCTGTCCCTGCCCATCTCCCAGGACCTGGCCTTGGCAGGCAGGAGCTGGCACCTCGCCCTCTCGCTGCTTGCAACCGTTGCCATCCCTGCAGGATGCTCTGAAGCCCATTTTCCTTCCAGACACCCCTGTGTCAGCTTCTACTTTAAAATCGCTCCAGCAAATGTGTCTGGGGGCGGGAGAAGGTGATGGAGCTGGGGGTGGGCTCCTCCTGCAAGGTTGCCCTTTTAGCTACAGGAAGGTTTGGGCTCTTCTCTGGGCTGAGCAGGGCAGACATTATCTTTTCCCTCCATGTGGCTGTCAGGTGTCCCCCAGCTTGGATCTGTCCTGCTCATTGGGAAGCAGGAACAGGCTCTGGCTGGTTCAACCCCTGGCCAAAGCCCCTCCTGGGACAGCGGTCAGATTTGTGCTGGAGAGCAGAGCTGTCCCAGATACATCTCTGATGGCACCATGTCCCTTTGAGCCATGGAGGATGGGGAGCTGGTCCCCATGGGTCTGTCTCTTCAACCTTTTTTGACATGAAGCTTGGTCAAGTGCAGGATGCAGCTCAGATTCACTGAGCACTGACACAACTTATCTCAGGTGTGCCATGCTGGGTACCTGCCTGGCTCCCTTCGCTGCTCCTCTCCCAGGGAAAGTCCCTGAGCAGGTTTCCTCTGAGGTGCTGTCTCTTGCCGGTGGGACAGTTTGAACCTCCCTCTCCCTTCTCCTTCCCAGGTCCTCTACCACCTCTTTGAAGAGTTTGCCAACTTCGAGCAGGTGACCATTATTGACATCATCCTCGGCTTCCTCAGCTTCTTCGTGGTGTCGCTGGGCGGTGTCTTCGTGGGCGTCATCTACGGGGTGATCGCTGCCTTCACGTCCCGCTTCACCTCCCACATCCGAGTCATCGAGCCCCTCTTCGTCTTCCTCTACAGCTACATGGCCTATCTCTCTGCTGAGCTCTTTCACCTCTCTGGCATCATGGCGTGAGTTGGGCAAGGGTGGGAGAAGAAACTTTCCTGTCCCTGTTACCCTTTGGAGGATGTGCTCTGGTTGTAACCACAGCTCTCTGGTTGTCCCAGTATGGCCAGTGCATACTTGGTGAGGGCCAGAAGTGTGTTTGGGCTGGGATATGTAGGGGGGCAGATGAGGGAAGAGACTCTTCTGAGTTGTCACACACATCCTGGCGTGCTGGTAGCCTATTGCCTGTTCTCCTGGGTAAGATGAGATGGTTTTTTGCTTGCCTGGCTCCAGTGCCCACTCCAGCCCCACCGAGAGGAAGGAAAAACCTCATATTACATTCTCTGGAGGCCTTGGTGTCTCTTAAGCCCTGTCCTACTCTGGGGGTTGATATAAGAGCACAAAACTCCACTGGGGGGGTGGTAGTTGGGGCTGTCCCTGTGTCTCCATGGCTTCTGAGTGCCCCAACCTTGCCCCTAGGCTCATCGCCTCTGGCGTGGTCATGCGACCCTACGTGGAAGCCAACATCTCCCACAAGTCCCACACCACCATCAAGTATTTCCTTAAGATGTGGAGCAGCGTGAGCGAGACCCTCATCTTCATCTTCCTGGGTGTCTCCACTGTGGCTGGCCACCACTACTGGAACTGGACCTTCGTCATCAGCACGCTGCTCTTCTGCCTCATCGCAAGAGTATTAGGTGAGGAGTCGGTGTGGTGGCAAAGTCCTTGGGGATGGCCCTGGGTGATGGGCAACTCTCAGGGCCACAAGGCCCAAGTTTGCCGTGCTCGGGAGATGGAGATGACTGGGTGGCACTGGTCCACTGTGGGCATCAAGCTTGCTGGTGGTTGGCTTTGTGGGGAGGTGGGGTTGAGGCCTAATTTGTGCTAGACATGGGGTTGAAGCTGGTGAGAAGTGTTGGGGTGAGCGAACAGGACAGCACCCTCCTGCACCCATGGCCCCAAGGGCTGCAAGGTGGGCTCCCATGGGGGTGTCTTTGGGGCTGGAGGGCATCCTTCACCGTGTGCTCACAAGAGGCCCTGCCCTGCTTCCCAAGGCGTCCTAGTCCTCACCTGGTTCATCAACAAGTTCCGAATTGTGAAGCTGACACCAAAGGACCAGTTCATCATTGCCTACGGGGGCCTGCGGGGAGCCATCGCCTTCTCCCTCTGTTACCTCCTGGACTATAAGCATTTCGGCATGAGGGACATGTTCCTCACAGCCATCATCACAGTCATCTTCTTCACAGTCTTTGTGCAGGTTGGTGGCACACGAGGGGTCACTGTGATTTGAGAAGGAAAGGGGCTTATTCAGTGTGTTTGTGAAGGGTGAGGAGCACATCCTCAACCTCCATCGCTGACGCTGTCACTGTCCCCCTTCTCCAAAAGCCCTTGAGGCTACCAAGGGACACCAGAGAGCTCTAAACCCTCCTTCCCTGTCCCCTAGGGCATGACCATCCGGCCCTTGGTGGACTTGCTGGCCGTGAAGAAGAAGCAGGAGACAAAACGCTCCATCAACGAAGAGATCCACACGCAGGTAACCCCCTGCGCCCGGCCAGCCCTTCCCGCGCGCTTCTCTTCACCGCCTTAGCCCTCTTCTCTCTCTGCTTCTGCCACCTCCACCGCTGTAACCTGGCGGGTTTACAGAGCGGGAGCTGCCCCTAAATCGGTGCCCAAGGTAAGGGGGGACAGAGCGAGGGCTCTCCCCCATCTGTGTCGTCCAGTGCCCGCTCTGACCCAGACCTCCCCTCTTGCCTGGTAGAGCAGCAGCCTGGTTGCCTCGGACCGTGCTGCCCTCCTGAGACCCATCCTGGACCCACAGCCCTGATTTTGCACCCCCTGAGTGCCCTCACCCCTGTGTCAGCCTGGGAGAGGGTGGGGAGAGGGTGGGCAGCAACCCTGCCTGCTGCCTACACTTTGAACCTTCTCTTCCAGTTCTTGGATCACCTTCTGACAGGGATCGAGGACATTTGTGGTCACTATGGGCATCACCACTGGAAAGACAAGTGAGTGTGGAGGTTTGAGGACTCTGGGGACCCACGGGGGAGATGAAGAAAGCTTTGAATTGCCACCTGGCAGGTTTTCCTGCCCTGTGTTGGATTTTTACTCAGTCTGTAATATCCCCGTGACGAATTATGGCCATGGGTTGGGTGTGAGTGGGGCTGCAGGGCCGCACCCCATCGCCACACCATCCACAGCAGTGTGGGAGCTGCTGGTGGCCAGTCCCTGCAGGAGCTCAGGACCATCCGCTGGGGTCCAGAAGCTGCTGGGTGTTTCAGAGAACACCTGGTTCAGGAGGGAGTCAGGGAAACCTGGTCTGACCTGAGCTGGTGGCAACTGAACCATCTTCTGCTGGCCTGGGC
This sequence comes from Thinocorus orbignyianus, assembly GCA_013400375.1. NCBI lineage: Eukaryota > Metazoa > Chordata > Aves > Ciconiiformes > Thinocoridae > Thinocorus > Thinocorus orbignyianus. The sequence goes on along the minus strand of VXBW01005599.1, from coordinate 27,635 downwards.
CAGGGATGGGAAGCGGGGAGTGGGTGCAGGGGCTGATGTATCCCTGCTCCTCCTTTCCCAAAGGTTGAATCGATTCAACAAGAAGTACGTGAAGAAGTGCCTGATTGCAGGGGAGAGGTCCAAGGAGCCCCAGCTCATTGCTTTCTATCACAAGATGGAGATGAAGCAGGCGATTGAGCTGGTGGAGAGTGGGGGCATAGGCAAGATCCCCTCCGCTGTCTCCACCGTCTCCATGCAGTGAGTTCCTTGACCTTGGCCACCCTGTGCCTCCGATGGGCCTCTGGCGTAGGCTGAGCCCTCCCTGTCAGTGGCCACGGGGCAAGCAGCCCTTCGCTCCTGCATGAATCCTGTCTGTCCATGCAGGAACATCAACCCCAAAACCCTCCCTGTGGAGCGCATCCTTCCAGCCCTGTCCAAGGACAAGGAGGAGGAGATCCGGAAGATCCTTCGCAACAACCTGCAGAAAACCAGGCAGAGGGTAAGGTGTCCCGTGGCACTGTGGGGGGTAAGGTGTCCCTTGGCACCTTTTGCTTCCCCAGGGTGGCCAAGGCCACTGCCCACCAGAAGCTCTTGGGGCCAGCTGCCCCCAGCGTCCCTGCCTTCCTGCCCCTCATGTTCCTGGTCTGGCTCTCACTCCTTAGGAGGCTTTTCCTCCTGGGATGGTGCTGAGGGAGAGGGTGGCTCGGTTGGTGGCTGAGCCCAGTGTTTAAACTCTCACTGGGCTAAGGTGGGTCCAGATCACACAGGGGACAAGCCACCAACTTGCCTGGACCTGCTCTGCCCACTGGTGGCTGTTTCAGCCACCTCCACGGGAAATGGTGCTGTGACCTTCCTTTGCCTTTCCATGTGGTGGTTTTTTTAACCCTTCTCCTTTTCTTGGATCCTTTCTTTTCCCAGTTGCGATCCTACAACCGGCACACGCTTGTGGCCGACCCCTATGAGGAAGCCTGGAACCAGATGCTCCTGCGGAGGCAGAAGGCCCGGCAGCTGGAACAGAAGGTGTCAAGGGGATGGTGGAGCAGGGATACTGCCGTGGACTGGGGAGGACTGGGGATTAAGGGGGATTTCCCAGCCTGGGAAGGGCATCGGTGTCCCACGTAGGGAGGGGGCTGAGGTTCAGATGACACTGGAGGACCTCAAGTCTTGGAGGATCTTCTCCAGGGTCCGAGCAAGTTCTTACGGCAGGGCTGGGAGGATGCACACATGTATCCTCCACATCCTGTTGCTGCTTCTTGCTCATCCCCATGGCTTGGGGTCAATTCCCTGCCTCCCCTTCCCCAATTATCCCGACATAGTCCCTGTGCTCCCATTCCAGATGAACAACTACCTGACGGTGCCGGCTCACAAGCTGGATTCACCCACCATGTGTCGGGCTCGTATCGGCTCAGGTAGGTGGGATGGAGCTGCTGGAGGGGCAGTGCTGCCAGCACCTCCCTGGGCATCAGGGCATTTTGCTGCTGAAACACTCGAAGGTTGTGTTGTCCTGCCCCCCCTCAGCTCTCTGGAGTTCTCCAGCCCCAGTTGTCCCCATCCACTCCCTGTGTGCGATATAACCAAGCTCCAGGGGTTTGCTTTGCCAGAGCTCTGCCTGAGCAGAAGCACCCAGCTCATTTTCTGGCACAATTCCCACCGGGACATCACCTTGGGTGGTTGGTAGATCTCTCTGGAGCTCAGCTCGCTCCATCCATGCAGCCACATTTCTGGCCATGCCCTTCCCTGCCCTCTGCGGGGGAGAGAACCAGGAGCGCTCAGCCCCAAGACCTGTCCTTGGACCCCTGGCTTCTCCAGCATACGTTTGCTTTGCCATCTTTGGTTCCTCCATTCCTACGTGTCCTCTCCTGCCTTGGGGACAGCGTGTGACAGGGTGTGATGCTTGGCGCTGGCGCTTGCGGAGCCGGCAGAGGGCAGCTTCGCCCTTTGCAAGAGGCGCAGCGCTGGGAAGCTGGGATGGGATGGGCTGGGCTGGGCTGGGCTGCCTGGAGCGGCTCCACAGAGGATGTGGAAATCGGGAAAAGGAATTAAACAGCAGGCTGGGCATCCCAGCCCCAAACATCTGGGGTGCATTAGCAGGGGGTCTCCGAGACACACACACACCTCCTTTCCTTTCCTTTCCTTTCCTTTCCTTTCCTTTCCTTTCCTTTCCTTTCCTTTCCTTTCCTTTCCTTNCCTTCCCTTCCCTTCCCTCTCCTTCCCTTCCCTTCCCCAGGTTATCCTGCCTCGGTTTGTCCATGACACCATGAGACAAGCCCTCCCTGACCCCTCTCTCCCTCCCCAGACCCCCTGGCCTACGAACCCAAGACAGACTCGGAGAACCTGCCCATCATCACCATCGACCCGGCCTCCCCGCAGTCCCCGGAGTCCGTGGACCTGATGAACGAGGAGCCCAAGGGCTGCGGCGGCCTCCCGCCCTCGCCCGAGGAGGACGAGGAGGGGCTGGTGATGCGGGTGAAGGAGCCTTCCTCCCCGGGGACCGACGATGTCTTCACCCCGGGGACCAGCGACAGCCCCAGCAACCAGCGGATGCTGCGATGCCTGAGCGACCCGGGGCCGCGGCCGGAGCCGGAGGAGGGGGAACCCTTCATCCCCAAGGGGCAGTAGCAGCTGATGCCCGAAGCCTCCCGCGACGTTCCGTACAGTTTCTCTCTCTCTTCGTTCGTTGTTCTTTCTTTGCTCTCCTCCTCTTTGGTTTCTTCTCTCACTACACACCGGGTTCAGGAAGGGGAGACCGTCCTGGATGGACTGGGATCGCCAGGACAGCTCTGCCCGGCAAACCCTGGCTTGGTCCTGAGGAGCAGGGAAGGAGCCCCCTCCCCGGGATGCACCGGGCTTCTCGGCCGCCGTGGCCTGGGGGCGACAGACAATTTACTGCCCCAGGACTGGGATTTGCAGGTGCCTCACAGCCCCAGCGGGGCTTTTCCCGGAGGTTGCCCACCCACCCACCCACTCAGGACCTGCGAGTGGATCCTCGGGGTGGCTGCGGCCGGCGCAGGGTGGGCTCTGGCTGGGGAGCTGGGTGGGGGCTGCAGAGGTTGCCCCGTGGCACAGCTTTGCCTCTTCTCAGATTGCTCTGGAGCAGAGGGATGGAAAGATGGGAGCCAGACTGTGTGCTGGGACTGGTGGCACCCACTGCCTCGCTCAGTGCCAGGGACGCTCGTGTCACTGCTCCTGCCTTGGCTACTTCCCTCGTGGGGCTGGTGGCCACCTGGGAACCTCTCCTCCAGCCCTGCATTTCACGCCAGGTCTTGTTCAATAAATATCCTATAGCCATGCAAGGGGGGAGGGAGCCGGGTCCCCCCTCGCTTTGAGTGGCCCCGAGAGCTCGGGCCTCTCTGTCCCTCCTGGAATCGCTACCTGTCACCCATCCTCGTGGGGACCCTCTGCCAGCCTCGGCCCCCTGGCCTGTGCCAGCCCGGCAGCGGCACCGGCTGCTCCTTAACCAAAGACGGCATCTGAGCTCCTTGGGCACGGGGATGGGGCATGCAGGGGGGTGAATTTGCTGTGTGGGAGGGCATTCTTTTTCTCTCCCTGCAACCAAAAGGAGCTGGGGACCTGCTCACCCAGCGTGGGGACACGCTGAGGGCGGGAGGTTGGTAGGAGGGGGACAGTCCCCCCACCCTGAGGGGGACAACTCGGGGTGTCCTCAGCTTGGAAGGACCCATCTTTCCTCAAGGCTTGGCTGGGAGAAAGCCAAGCTGAGTGTTTCGGTGACTTACAGCCCTCCCCGGGCTCAGAGTGTCCTCCATCGTGCTCCAGCGTGTCACTTTGTCCCTCATGTGCCACCCAGCTCTCACCACGTGCCACCCTTCGCCACGGGTGCTGCCTCTCCCACACCGTGGGCTGCTTGTCACCCCCTCCCCGGGGGAGGCAGGGGGGGACACCTGGGCTGCTTCTCCCTCCCCACGCCGTGCCTTTGCCACGCGTCCTCTCTGCCCC
>VXBW01005599.1:0-15414 GCA_013400375.1 Thinocorus orbignyianus | reverse complement strand
ATTCTGTGATTCTATGGTTCTGTGATCAATGGGGATCAATGGGGGATCAATGGGCATCAATGAGCTGTGCCTTTAACCCGCGCTCCCTCCCGACCAATCACCGCCGGGATTCCCGCACGCGGCGTGCCGCGCGGGAGGGGCGTGCCTCCACCGGCCTAGCCCCGCCCCTCCCCTCTTCACCCCGCCTTCTTTCCCTGCCTTCTCCTCTGACTGGCTACTAGTCCAGCCCCAGCCTTCACTCTCAGCCTATGAGAGAGTCGGCGGGGCTGCAGGACCGGGCAGTGATTGGCGGCGGGGCCGGGCCAATGGGAACGCGGCGGCGGGCCCCTATATAGTGCGGCGCGGGTCGCGGGCGAGCGCAGCGCTCAGCGGAGCCGGTGGCGGGCGGGGAGTGGCGCGGCCTGGCCCGGTTTCTCACAGTGTCCCCTCGGGCCCCGACCGCGCCTCCCCGCCTCCGCCCCGCCGTGGCAGCAGCAGCCCCCCCTACTTCCTCTCAGAAACCGCTTTTTTTTGGAAAAAAAGAAAAAAAAAGAAGGAAATTTGTCTTCAAACCCGGCATTTCCGGCTGGTTTCCGGGCTGTTTCCGGGTGATCGGGGCTGCTCTTCCGGGGGTGTTTCCGCGATGCTGGTGGCGGCGGCGGGGCCCGCTCCGGGCGCCTCGGAGCAAAGCGGCGGCGAAGGAGGAGGAAGCCGCTTCAGCGTCCTGTCGTGGGAGCAGCTGCAGCGGCTGGATCAGATCCTGGGAGAGGCCGTGCCCATCCACGGCCGCGGCAACTTCCCCACGCTCTCGGTGCGGCCCCGCACCATCGTCCAGGTGAGGTCCGGGTTGGGGGAGATGGGTAGGCCGCGGGTAGGCCGCGCTGAGGCCTGCGAGGGTGAGGGGGGGATAAGAGGCCGCGTTCTGCCACCCGTTTGGACTCTGCCCCCTTCCCCCGGGGGTCAGGGAGAAAATAAAAGTGCTGAGGCGGCATTAACCGGCCAACCGGGCCCTGGGCCAACCAGCCGCCACCCCCCCGGCCTCCCCGGGCACCCTCCTCCTCTCCCCCTGCAGGGTTGAGGGCAGAGCGTCCGGGTTGGGGGGGCTGGGGATGCTCCTTAGGGGGTAGGGGAGATTTAAAAGGTAGCAGGAATGTCTAAAGCTGGTAGAACACTCCTAGAAAGAGCTTTCTCTGGAAAAAATAATCACATGGGTTGAAAATTTATGCCTAATCCCATTTTGCTTCATCCCATCCTGTGCTACCCCGCCTCCTGGGTGGGTTTTGGTGGCCAGTGAAATGTGGGTGGGTGAGGGGAAAGTGGCTTTTTGGAGCTGCTGCCACCAAATGGTTTCGTGCTGGTGGACATTTGTAAGAGGCAGTTGCTGATTTAAATGCTGGATCAAATGTCAGTGTCCTTTGATTCTTGTCACGCTGACTGTATCCTCCAGAGTCTGCCCGAGACTTCATCTGGTTCAAGAGTTCCTGTTAGTTTAACTATAAAGTAATAACTGTGTTTAATATTAAACTAACAATGTAGTTCAAATAAGCTGATGCATATTCATGTTTGGGAGGCAGCTTCATTCCTCAGTAATGACTCATCAAATGTAAAATCAGGCATGTTAGCTTCTAATTAAAAAAAAAGCTATTCACAAAGCTGAAAGCGACCTGGCTTTCACAATAAACTAATCACTAGGATTTTGAAGCCTCAGCTGCTTGAGAAATATTTCTACTTAAGCCTGGAAAAAAAGAAAAGGTGGCATTTGAAAGACACTTGGCTGCATAAAGGAAAGCCTCAGCTGGTTTCAGATTCCTCGAGTTCCTGCTGCATCTGCTGGGGGCAGAAGTGCTAAATCTTGGCTGCTGGATCTTTAAACCCAATGACAAGCGAGAGCTACTGTCAGGGCACTGCCCTTGGGTTGTGCAAGGCCAGCGAGGAGCTCGGTGCTGGTTAAAACCCCTGCCTCAAATGTTCCACCAGTTATTACTGTTTAGTTCCACAAAACTGAAGCCATTCGGTGCCGGAGCTGCTGAAAAGGATGTTGCCACTAGCAACTTCAAACACTAAATAACTGAGGGCTGTAATTCTGAGTGACCACACTGGCAGACCCTGTGTTTAGGGCTGACTAATGTGAAACAAGTAACCTAAAAGGCAGTTATTTACTGCACATGCTCCTGTTGTTGCGGGAGGTGGGAAGCGGCGGGTCAGGACGTGGGGGGTGCTCCTGCCTGGCTGTCAGAGGCAATTATCTGAACCGCACGGAACGTGAGGTGCTGTTTTGGGAAGCAGGTCAGCAGCTGCCTAACCCTTTAAATATCCAACCCTCTGGGGAAAAAGGCATACCTGAACCCACGGCCTGCAGCCGGGGAGACGTGCTTCAGCTTGAGACTGGTAGGGTGAAGCCTCCTGTCCTCAGGGAAGCAAGGAGGCTCTCTGCGGATTGAAGGTGTTGAGGTTTCTTTGGAAACTCACTGGAGTTGTTGGGTATTTATTTTTTTCCCCCCTGTTTTTTCTGACTCTGTCTCACAAGGGCACACCTGGAAACCCGGGAAGCCCCAGTCTAAAATGCTGCAGGTGCCTGGAAGGGGGTTACACAAGTGTTCTTTGGGGCCGGAAAATTAATCTGGAATGAGATTTTCTCCAAGCACTGGTCGTAGCTCCACATCTAACGCTTTTGTGACCCATATCTTGTCTCTCTCTGACCCTAATAGCACAAAACTTAACTCCACAAGTAGTGCTGGAGCTGTGCCTCGGGTGAGTGACTCCAGTGGCAGTTGGCAACAACTGCACACCAGGAACTCCCTTGGATGGACTGCCTGATATTTAGTCTATACAGGGGAACAACCCTGTGTCTCTCAGGCTTAGATTCAGTTTTCAGACTGTCTGCCTGTAGACACAACTGCTTTCATGGCTGAATTGGATGTTCTGGTGGGGACTTGGGACTTCTGATGGTGAAGAGGTTACTGGTTAACTGGCATGTGACAGTCACCCGTGGGTTGGCGAGGAGCCCGGGCACATTTCTAGCCTGAGCAGCTCACGTCAGGGCACGATACGGGAAATGCCAGCAGAGAAGTTCCCTTGTGAGATTTAACAGCCTCCTGAAGTTTTGATTTAACTAGTTTTAAAAACATTAATTGGCTTGTAGCAAGGTATCTTCTGTTTGTGAGGGCACCATGGGACAGCAGAAGCTTGCTGGGGTGGTGTCTTTGCGTGGTCCCCAAGTGGTCTGTGATGTGTTGAGGGTTCCATACTGTGGTCCTTCACCTTTAAGTATTGTTTCTTCTTAAGAAAACCCTCACATGGGGCCGTTTTACGGCTGCTGAATCTCACAGATTCCCCAGAATCTCACAGTTGGTCTCTGCACAGAACTCTTTGCTTAAGACCGTGTCAACCGAGCTGGGGTTTCAGACTCTCTGACAAGGTCTTGAGTTTTTGTGGGGCCTTTCAAATCAGGACAGCCTTGCAGGGCTGAGTAGTCTGGTCAGACTGGCTTCTGGTGGTACAACTTGTGTATTTGTATCCCAAGCTTTGGCTCTTTCAAGCTCCAGCCTTGCTCTGAGCCCCGGGTGAGCAGGCTGGCTAGGAGGGACTTACAGGACAGCGGGTAATTGCTGGAGAAAGACATGAAAGCAGGATGAGGGATGGGAAGAGCTTCTGGTAGAAGATGCGAACCTAATCTTCCTGGGATCTTTGAGCTCAGTTAAACTCAAATTATAAGCTGGTGTCCAGCTAGTTTATTTTATAGTCTTGGGGTTAGTTCAGCCTCCTGCATGTTAAGTAATCGAGCAAGTGATTCAGCTTCGCTCTAAATGAACAAAGCTTTGGAGGCACTGGTGGGTGTGCCAGGACTGAGCAGGCAGCATTAAAATCACTGGAGTAACACCCGTAAGATGAAAGCTGCCTCTTGTGCTTGATAGCGTGCCAAGTTCAGCACGAAGCTCTGACACACTGGAAATTGTTAGGATACACTTACTAGTTAGGACATGAACTTGCATACGCCTGGCTGGGGCTTTTGAGCAGTTCTGGCATCTTGATTTGCCTTTAATGAGTCTTGACAGGCAGAGGGGCCGGCTGAAAGGAGTGAGCCACCCTGATTAAATCAACAGGGACTGCTGCAGACTGTGCTGCCGCCTTGTATTTGGAGTCCTTTTTGGATCTGCTGGTCTTGGCTTGATGGCTGGAAAGGCTGGCTGGGACTGGGGCAGTGAGGGAGGGGTGTGTGATGATGGTGGAAGGGGCAGAGATCGCCCCAAAGAATGGGTTTGGATAAATTCTCAGCTTTGAGGGGGATAAGGAAGGGCAGACAGCTGCCCAGGGAGCAGAAATAGCTGTTCATGCACAGTAAGAGCCCTCTAATGCAAGGGAATAAGGGAAGGAGAGCTACCCCCAGCTGCTGGCAAGACTCTGGATGCTTTCCAAAGTGACCTATTTCTAATGGATTAGCTTTTTATTTCACTGCCTTGCACTGGAGTGACCCATATAAGCGCGGGGAGTGAATCCTGCTGCTGTAGTCGGGCTGCTCCAGGAGTGCTTTCCTACTTCTCACCAGCTCTCTTTGTATCTCAGGTTGTCCGTAGTCGCCTGGAGAAGAAAGGAATCGCAGTGCATAACGTAAGGTTGAACGGCTCAGCAGCCAGTCACGTTCTACATCAAGACAGTGGGTTGGGTTACAAAGACCTAGATCTCATCTTCGGTGTAGACCTGAAGACTGAAGATGTCTTCCAGCTTGTTAAAGACGTGGTCATGGATTGCCTCCTCGACTTCCTCCCAGAAGGTGTCAACAAAGACAAGATCACCCCCATGACTCTGAAGGAGGCCTACGTGCAGAAGCTTGTGAAGGTGTGCAACGAAACCGACCGCTGGAGCCTCATATCCCTCTCCAACAACAGCGGGAAGAACGTGGAACTCAAATTCGTGGACTCTCTCAGACGGCAGTTCGAGTTCAGCGTGGACTCCTTCCAGATCATCCTGGATTCGCTTCTGCTGTTTGGGGAGTGTTCAGAGAACCCCATGGCTGAGAACTTCCACCCCACGGTCACCGGGGAGAGCATGTACGGGGACTTTGAGGAGGCAATGGACCATCTCCGGAACAGGGTCATCGCCACGAGGAACCCAGAGGAGATCAGAGGTGGGGGGCTTCTGAAGTACTGCAACCTCTTGGTGAGGGGGTTTAAGCCCAAATCGGAAGTGGATATGAAGGCACTACAGAGATACATGTGCTCCAGGTTTTTCATAGACTTCTCTGACATCGGTGAGCAGCAGAGGAAGCTGGAGTGCTACCTCCAGAGTCACTTTGTTGGGATGGAGAGCAAAAGATATGACTATTTGATGACCCTCCACAGGGTGGTCAATGAGAGCACGGTCTGCCTCATGGGACACGAAAGGAGGCAGACCCTCAACCTCATTGCCATGCTGGCCGTGAGGGTCCTGGCTGAGCAGAACATCATCCCCACTGTCACAAACGTTACCTGCTACTACCAGCCAGCTCCCTATGTCAGTGAAATAAACTTCAACTACTATGTCACCCACGTGCAGCCCTTCCTGCCTTGCAATCAGTCCTACCCGACGTGGCTGCCCTGTAACTGAGCCGGGACAAACTTCAGGGTCTGTCCTCCGAGGTATTTCCTTGCCTTGGGGAATGGGGAGGGAAAGTGGGTAAAGAAACCGACAGAAACTCATCAAAAAAAGGACAAACCTTCTTAGAACTGCGACGAAAGGAAACTTCCTGGACTTTTTTTCTTGAGTGTCTCGTTCCTGGGGCTGTTGGAACGAGGCCCATCTGCTGTACACTGTGATGGGAAGTGCAGTGTTACGGGAAGTAGCCGGCTTGGGATGCTGACAGGAAGACTCGATCGCTTACTGAATTCTGGAGGCAATGGGGGAGGGTTGGGGGTGTGTGTGGGGAGACTGTAGAGTTACGCTAAGGTAGAGCTGCACTGCCCTGACATGGATCTGAATTGGTTTTGGTGTTTGTTGCTGTTGTGTTGTGTTTTGTTTTTTGTTTGGTTTTTTTTTTGGTTGTTTTCTTTTTTCTTAGTGCGGGAGGCGTTATGGGTGTGCAGACTTGTGGTTTCTGAAGATAGAAGCCAGAGTGGCTGATTCCTGTGAAGGACCAAAGAATCCTGTTTAAGTGCCTGTAACAATATAAACACAACTGTACTGTAAAACTTCATTATATAGATATTTTTTTTTGCAGGGGCCTGACATCCCAAGAGCTTGAGTGGGGATGTCTGATGAGGAAAAATGTTTCTGTGGGGGGAGCGGGAGGGTCGTAAGATCATTTCTAGTAACCGTGCTGAGGCTGGGATGGGATGGGCTGGGATGGCAGATCACACCTCGCTGAGGTTTGCTGCCCTGTGAAGAACCAGCTATAGCAAACAGCTGTCGAAGTGGAGTTGGATAAACTGAGGGGGGTTGTTTGGAATGACTCTGTGTAAATGCCGAAAACTGGGGACACTGGGGGGGGGGAGGAGGGAAGTGGGGAGCAGGGAAGGGAGGGAGTGCATGGTGGAAAATGCTGTGTGGAGCTTTATGGAAGAAAAAGGCAGTGAGGAACCTACATGTGAAGTTATTTAAGCTCCTGAGTCTGCAGTGCCAAAACGTAATCATGTACGTGAATGATGAGCAGAGGATCTGTCCAGGAGCCTGCCCCAGGCTGCCGTGCCCAGTCCTGTACTTTCTAGAGGAATTTGAAATGCTGCTTATTTTGGGGTTGTTGGTTGGTTGGGTTGGTTTTTTTTGGCATGCAAGTGTGGTTTTAATGCACAAAAACCAGAGACCAGCTGGGTTATCTGGGATGATGAGGCTTGTCCTTTGAAGCACAAACCAACTAGTTCACTAGTCGGTTATCTCTGGCTGTTGCTGTGATGGGGGCTGGAGCCCCAGTTCTTCCAGGAGACAGGGGGACCTCCTCTTCCAGACTCCAGCTGGAGATCTTCCTTCTGCCCTCGGGCAGGTCCGATCTTCAAAAGCAGCCTATTTCCAGCTACGTGATTCCACATGTGAGCCACTTGATAGCATTTGAAATTCATTCTCTAGCTAGNTTTTTTTTTGTTGTTGATGTTGTTTTTGTGACAAAACTGTAATAGCTGGGCAGACTGAAAGCTCTAATAAAGACTAGAACCTTGGAATGTGTATAGCCAGATTGCTACCTTTTTTGGGGTAGGGGCGATGTGGGGTGGGTAGGGGGAAGTGATCCGGGGGCTCTTGCACTTAACCTGAACTAACCCATTTGCAGCTGGTCCAGCTTTGCTTCCTACCCAGTCAGAGCTGAAGAAGTGTCACTAACAACGTAGCTATTACAGGTTTAACTGCCTTCCTGTAGAGCAGCTTTGCCTTCACAGACAAGGCTGATGCATAGACTCTGCCCCAGCCCGGGAACTCCCCAGTGCCCTTAAAGCCTGATCCCTGTGGTGGGAGCTTGAGATTTTGATTTTGATTTTATTTTTCCCCCGTGCAAGGTAAAGACTGATGTAAGGGCTGCTTTTGAGATCCTGAGCGTGCCACCTTCTCGGCTTCAGGGGAGGAGGAGGATTATTTTTCTTGCATTTTGAATTTCAGAGGAACACAGGTGACCTGTAGCATGCCGCTTTATTTTCTTTACAGGCTGCTTCCCCTCTACCCACAGCCGTGTCAGACACTGAACCGAGATTCCCTCCTTCCCGTTTAAGATGTCAAAAAAAGAGATTTCCCTACAGNTGTCTTGAGGGCTTGGCTCTCTCAGTCGAATGTGGCTTTGAAGTTGTCGGGTGTCTAGAGCACAAACAGTTCTTTCACTGAGGTGCCTGGATCGCTGTGCCCTGTTCTCACGGAACATCATCTCAGACTTAACTCTGCAGGGATGCAGAGGTGGGCGAGTGGCGGGCGCTCTCGAGAGATGCTTCTCTGNTGATTTTGATTTTATTTTTCCCCAGTGCAAGGTAAAGACTGATGTAAGGGCTGCTTTTGAGATCCTGAGCGTGCCACCTTCTCGGCTTCAGGGGAGGAGGAGGATTATTTTTCTTGCATTTTGAATTTCAGAGGAACACAGGTGACCTGTAGCATGCCGCTTTATTTTCTTTACAGGCTGCTTCCCCTCTACCCACAGCCGTGTCAGACACTGAACCAAGATTCCCTCCTTCCCGTTTAAGATGTCAAAAAAAGAGATTTCCCTACAGCCAACAGCTCGCCAGGGCAACTTACGTTGAGATTGCACTTTTGATTTATGGAGTGTGTGTGCTGGGACGCTTGTGAATGGGTTGAATCTGAATTTTTCTAGACCTTGCAGTGATACTGTGCTGCCTCCTGTGAGGGGCAATTGGAAGATTCCGGTAGCTTGAATGGCACTTGATTTTGTTCTAAATGTTGTTTGTGGTTGGTTTTTTCTTTCTTTTTTTTTTTTCCTACACCTGTATCACTTGTCATGCGATGGGCTTGACATAGACTCACTAGATTCTTTAGAATCTGTTACGAATAAATACAGTGTATTCAAATTTGCTGGATTTTGGTATTTGCTTCTCTGTTTGGGTAGTGTGGTGTTAAGAGACCCTTCTCCCACTGAGAGCCAGGCTCTGAACCAGCTGGTTGCCTTGAGGGAAGCGAGCTGGCATCCTGGTTCTGGACCTGGATGCTCCTCACACGTTGGGTTGTTTAATCCTTGAAACTGAAGCAGCTACGGAGCCTGGGAAGGGTGTTGGCAGGTCACTCTGGTGGCCGAGGGACACTTCTATTAATAACACTGTTCTTCAGTGGTGTACATCTTCCCTTTTCCTGGTGGCTCCTCAAGTTGCTGGTGGGGGAGGGTGGCACGGTGGTGGCAGCGGTGATCTGAGGTCCCTTGTCTTGGGGACAGGACTGGGAGACTTTCACTGCTGGTTTTCCACAGTTTCATTCTCATCTGCTGCTGGTTGCGAACAGTCAAAGATTGCTTGAGTAATTAAGGCCTTGCTGATTTTGTATTGCTGACCCGGCTCCTCTTGGAAAGGGGAGGGTGAGAGGCTTTGAAAGGTTTATATCCCCCCAGAAAAAAAAGCCTGAATCTGCTGATGTTCAGCCCAGATTTCCATGTGGTGGCTGGAAGCTGGGTGTAAGCTCCTCCAGCTCTGGCTGTCCTCCAGCCTCCAATGAAGTTTCACTTCCCCCTGTCAAGCTGCAGGCAGTTCTGGTTCCATTGCAGCAATCGGGCTGATGACATGCCAGTCCCTCTTTGGGACAAACTTGCTGGCTCTGCACCTCCAAATTCTTACAGTCTGGGGCCAAACTTTCTTCTGACAACGGGGCTGGGCTGGCACGGGGTTAGGCTGTCCCTGCTGCTTGCTCCAGTAAGACTCTGCTTTTCCAGAGCCCGTTCCTCTCCCTACACCAGCTGGCAGCGAGATGGGATGCTCGTCTCTTGCTGGCGTGGAACCCAGTGCTGAGCTCCTGCCTTTCCCGAGCTTCTTGTGCACGGGAGTGGCTCTAGAATATCTGCTCCCTTTGTCATCTGTCTCCTCCTTGGTGCCAGCCAGCAGTGGGTCCTGCCGGTGGCTGTTGATGTTCTGGTGAATAAGCTGCCTCTGGGTTTGTGACCCTGGAGCGGGGCAGCAAAAGCCCTGACAGAGTCGGCTTGTCATTGTTGGGGCGGATCAGGCCATACAAAGGGACGTTGGTGGAAAGTACTAGTGGCATCAGAAAAGAGCTATCAATGTTTACAACCCACAATTTGGATCCCTCTTTTGTTAATTGTCAAATAATAAAAAAAGAAACCAAAAAAAAAAAAAAAAAAAAAACCACAAACACCCAAACTATCATATATTTTCCTCACAGCCTCCAGCCTGTCATTATTTCCGTATAGAGGATGATGGATGAGTCAGGATGTGCCCCAGTATCTGCTGGAGGAGGTTTGGACTCTAGTGATGGGTGTGTTGGGCGCCCAAGTGCTTCTCCCAGCCTCGGATCCGAGGAAAGACACACGTTGGGGTGGCTGTGGCTCTGCCCCAGCGATTCCCTATATTCAGCTCGGTGGTGGTGTGCCTGTGGTCTGGGTTATACTGGTTGACTGGAGTGGGGAGCAGAGGAGCCCCTGCTGCAGTCTGTGTGTGAGCGGTGCAGCACAGCACGTGCCCTCTGGCACCTCTGCAAAGGGCTGGTGGGGGATCGATGCTTTGAGACGCGGCCAAAAATACCCGCCTTACACCAGCTGGGTCATTCCCAGGGTTTGCGATGCAGGTTTTCCATCTGCAGACCTGCCTACGGCAGCTTTTCTCCTGGAAGGACGCCTGGCCTGGCTCCAGAATCACTGAAACGGCAGGAATTTGCCTTCAATCTCCCAAGAACACAAGGAGCATCTTGCTGCAGCCTCCGCCGCTTTCGGCTGCCCTTAATCTCCTGGCTCAGCGCCGAGGGTGGCAGCGCCTGCGTGCAGGCAGGGAGCTGGACCCAGCGTGGCGTTCCAGTTGTGTCTCAATCTCTCTAATTGGCCTTTTCTCTTTATTTTTTTTATAGTATACTAGCCTTTCTACCCAGCCCTCCTCCTCGGTAGCCTTTCGGGCAGCGCGGGTGTTAACTCTGCTATTTGAGATGGAGCAGCATGAGAGAACGGTCCGTCTGTGCGGCTCCTCTTTCCATTTATAGCCGTGTCTGGGCCAGCCAGCGCACGGACCCTGGTGCCAAGCACGAGACAAATGCTCCATTGATACCTACAGACCCGGGAGGGCACTTGGCTCCCGGCGGGGCTGGGGACGGAGCTGAGCTGCCCGAGGATGGCACGAACCCTTTCTGCTCTGGTCCGGAGCCCTGGGACGGGGCTGGCAGTGGGACACACACACACACACACCCCAGGGCGTGAGGGCTGATAGTGAGAAACGTGCAACTTGTGCTTTGGCATTGAACCCTCCCTATCTTATCTCCTGGCCCTGGCTGCTGGAGCTCCGGGCTTTTCTATCACAACTGAGGTTAGAGCTGGTGTGGAGGCGGAGGAGAATTTAAAAGGCTTTTTTTTTATTTTTTTTTTTGTTTGTTTTCTCTTCTGTGCGTGGGGCATTGGCACTCTTCGGCTCCAAACGTGGTTTGTTGGCGAGGAGGCTCAGTGGGAAGCTCCGTGAATCCCCTTGTTCAACCACCTTCCCCCACCTCCGACTTCTTCATCCCGCCTCGAATGGGAAGCTCAAGTGTTTCCTCCAAGAAGAGATGGGCTTAGAGAGCATGCTCCACCGAGGACAGCAGTCCAACCCCCATCCCCCCAAAAAATCCCCTCTGTGCTCCAGCAAAAGTTAATTCTGTCTCCCCAGGTGCCTGCTTTTCCCTGCTCCTTCTCTTCCAGCAGCTCCTGCCTCGGAGGAACAAGCCATGGCATTGGCCGTAGCTGCAGAGATCCGCACGTGTGCCAAGCACCGGGTGCTGCTCCCCCAGCTGGGTGGACCTGGGTGCCCTGCCACCCATTTCAGCTTGTAGGAGCTTGAGAGCTCTGGCAAAATTCCACTGAAAGCAGCTGGATCCCGAGTTTTGAAGGGGAATGACTGATAACCATCACAAAATCACGTTTTCATAGGAAAGGAGGAAAAATAAAAGTATATATAATAAAATGTCAGTCTGCAGCCTCGAGCTGTTGTGAGATGGCCCAGGGACGGGGTGTCCTTGCACCTCCCCTTATCCCCCAACCCTTTGCACATCCCTCCAGCGATGCCGAGGGGAAATCATGGCATTTCCAGGCAAGGAGACGAGAGGATTTATAGGTGGGACCGTGGTTTTGGAGCCAGGCACTGGGCTGGAGCGGCGCCAGGGGAGGCGCAGGGCGGTGTGTGACGCGTTATCTCTCTCCCCGTGCAAGCAAGAACATGCGTTTTTCACTCCTAAGAGCTCACATCGTTCTTCCAAGGTGTCGGAGCTCTTCCCACCTCTCCTTCCCGGCCAAGAGATTTCGCTTTGGGGGCAGATGGGAGATGTCCCTCCTCGGGATAACTGCGTGGGGCTCTCCGGGGCTCAGCCGACGGCACCGGGGTGGTTGATCCTTGCCCTCTCCTGCCACCAGGGCATGTTTACCCTGCTTATCTCACCACTATCAAGCCCCTCTTTCAGCAGGAGCAGTGTCACCCTGCCTTCAAAGGAAAAGCCACCAGGCAGCCCGTTCCCCGGGGTGTTTGTGTGGCCTATATTTTTACCTTGTAATCCAAGGAGGGGCTGGATGCACGACACCCCCTCCAGCCCTCCTCCCTTTTTCCCCCCCCGTAGCCACTGGGCCGGTGTGGCTGGAACAGTTGATTACTTTAAGCATCCTTCTGCTAATATGCAATTAACAGGTCGCTTGGGCTTGAAATCCCGGTTAAATCCGCGTGTCCGCAGCGTGACTCACCTAACTACTGCTCCCCTGATGAATCCTGGATGCATTCCTTAAAGACTGGACATAATGTTAACATGCCACTTTACTAACCACCCTTTTCAAATATCACCAGTGTAACGAGTTGAGCCAGTTTCTTCCCCTGCTCCACCTCCCCTGCAGCCCTGGATGGTCCCTGCGTTCTTCCATCTCAGAGGCCAAGCAGACAGCGGGTCATCCCCCCTTCCCAGAGGGATTTTCTCACTGCCACAATGGGGTTCTGAAGGATTTGATCCCTGGAAAGATGATTATTCGACCAGGAAGGGTGCTTTATAGAGATCAAAAGCAGCTCTGCCATCAGGGAAGGCAAAAATAACCCCCTAATCATGGATGGTGAGAAGGCAGGAGGGACACAGCCTCGGAGACCTTCCCTGTGGTGCCAACCACCTTCGAGAGACCACGGGACAGGGCAGCCCTATTGGAAAGGGCAGCCTTTTCCACCCAACCTGCTCATTTTGGGGCTCGGATGCTGCTGTTCTGGCCTGTGCTGGGCGGGCTCTGCCGGGCTGGCCGTGACGGAGGGCGCAGGGCGACGTGAGTAAGCACATCCTCACCATCCAAACGTCACGGGAGACCTAACCCCGGGAGGGGCCGGGTACCCTCCCCCTCCCATTAAAATGCAGGGAATTGGAGACGTTGGAATTGGTCGGCGTTGCTAATAGCATTAATTACCCGGTAGTTATTTAGCTGATGATTTGTTTTATCCAGGCAAGGCTGCGCTACGTCCAACCTCAATCCATCCAGCCCGAGGCCATCCTGGGATACCCAGGTGAGGCAGGAGAGACCGCAGGGACAAGCTCTGTTTTCCGGCTGGCTCCTGGCTGGATGAACATGGTTTATCCAGTGCCAAATGTGGTTTATCCGATGCCAAAACCGAGCCCCATCTCTCAGCCATCCCTCCAGTTTCGGATCTACAAGCACCTCTGTCTTGGCTCCCTGGGATCAGAAGCATGAGGGAGATGTTCAGGGCTTTTGCGGGGGACCAGAGGGGCTGGAGGGGGGGTGGGAAACAAGGTTTTAAATAAGTTTTTTCCCTACTTTCCCAAAACCTGCCCTGCAGAACAAACCAGCCACCCTGTGGGTCCAGCCTGGCTCCACGAGTGCTCCTCTCGCTGCCATCCTGCTGCCCCAGTGACAGGGACAGCATCTTTTTTGGTCAGAGTAAAGGAAATTCCTCCTTTGCAGAGTAGTGATTCCTGGAGAAACCGGGATGCACCCGGCTCCCAGAGCTCACTGCTCCTCCCCACTGGCACAGCCATCCCCTGGCAGCCCCCCACAGCCCCAGGTAAGCGCAAAACCCACTGGTGGCCAGAAATTTCCAGCTCCTGGCTCTGGGAGAGGTGACAACAGACATACTGGTGTCTGGGAGCCACCAGGATGGGTTGGACTGGGGGGGGTTTCATCTCCAGTTGGTGGGTTTTAGCCGATGCCAAGGGGAGACCCTTTGGCAGGCGAGGGTGCTGCAGGGCGTTTGGGTGCCGGGGTTTGTGTTTGGGGGGAGCTGCTCCTCTCCACTCCCCAGTTTGTGTCCCAGTGAAGGTGCCGGGCTCCTGGGCCGTGGTGTGGGTGGGGAGGCAGGCAGGCAGGCAGGCAGGCTCATCCCACAGCAGTTGTCACTCGCCTAAACCTTCGAAAGCCGGGATTACTGGCGTTATCCTATAATTGAGGAAATCCACCCTCTCATTAGCCCCATCAGTCCCTGCCGCCTCCTTCCCTTTCCACCTATCTTCTCAGGGGTTCCCACAGCTCCCCCTTTCCCCAGACCTTGGCAACCCCCAGCTGGCCCCACCTGGGGCTGGGGAGCCCAGCAAGCTGCTGAGGTGGCCACAAGGGCTTTCTCCAGCAACTGGCTCTTGCCACCAAAGGTTGCGGGATCAAAGGTGTTGGGTTGGGGTTTTTTCTTCTCTCTGCTCTGCCTGCCTGTGCCTCCGGGCTGTTTTGGGGCAAAGCTTAATCGGCTGTGTAAGGTTTTCTCCTTGGTGGAGCCATCAGGAGGAGCCTGCTTCTCCCCTCAACCATCCTAAAGGAGCATGGTCGCTGCCGAGCCTGTCCCTTTGCACCTCGTGCTGGGACATCCCTCAGAGAGCAGAGTATCGGGTTCTCCCAGCACCCTGACCCTCCTCCTGCTGCCTGTCCCATGGCAAGGGAAAGAGCTTGGCCAGCCCTGAGCTCTGCCAGCCTGTGCTTTCTCACCAGGCACGGTGGGTGGTGGCAGTGGCCATGTCCCACCCTGCCCTGGGATGGCACGTGGTGGCCGGTGCCACCAACCAGACCTACCTTGATAAATCAGCCCTTTGCAAGGAGGAGACTCCCGGGGGGCTGCCTCTTGCCCAGACCCACGGCTCCCCTCTCCCTGGTGTGGGCTGGGAGCACTGCAGAGCCCCATGGCTCTGCCCCATGGCTCTGCCCCACATCCCAGCCCTTTGCTGTGGTCTGTCCCAGCTCCTGCGCTGCAGGACACTCAAACCTCACCGTGCAGGGATGCTCCCTGCGCTGCCCGCCTGGCTGGGTTGGCTCAACCACTGCTCCCTGTGGAAGAGAGGATGCTGAGACACCCGAGGAGCTCGGGTGGCATGAAAACACACCGCCTGCCCCCATGCCAGCTGCTCACCTGCCTGTTTGCCACCCGTGCCGGGCACGGCTGGTGGGTGGCTGAGAATTAGAGCTGCCCGACAGCCACTCTGGCACAGCTCAGTGGATTAACGGGGTGAAAAGAGATGTTGCAACGCAGCCCCGGCAGCGGAGAGAGAGCACCCGGGATGGGGAGAGCATCAGGCTGGCGGGGGAGGACCAGACTGGGGGGCGGGGGTGCCCTTCCAGCTCAGAGCAGAGCCTGACCCTGCCTGATCTCGGCTGGGCAGCTGGGAACCGCTCCAGCTTGATAAGCCGTGCTCTGCTGGGCTAGTCCAGAGCTCTCGGGGCCATTTCCAGGGAGCGCTTGCCTGCTGGGAGGAGGTGACAGGGGACACCAGTGTGGCAGTGATCACCGAGGTCTCCCCCAGCTTCTCCTGGGGCTTCTACACTGGGGTGTCAATCCACTGGGCAGATCCATCGGGAAGGATGGAATCCTAGAATCGTTAGAGATGGAAGGCACCTTCAAGATCATC
>VXBW01005597.1:516486-541125 GCA_013400375.1 Thinocorus orbignyianus | reverse complement strand
TCCTTTTCTTTTTTTCTCCTGATGTAGGCTTGAGAAATTCTGGAACCACTCAAAATATTCAACTGAATTGTCAGATATGTTTTTAAAACAAGATAATGTTTTTTTCTCACTGCAATAAATATTAAGAAAATCAAACCTATAGCACTGAAAAAATTAATGTCCACAGAGTTTCTAATGTTTTAATTACGTGAATTTTACAGTAAGCCACAGGTAATCTAAGATAAGCAAGACTTTCTTCTTTTTTTTTTTTAAATACCTGTAGATAAGCATTCAGACTAGTTTCATACTTAAGTAGAATTCCTGCCAAATTTTGTTCTGTTACCATTTTAAATTGTTGTTCTTAAATTTCCTCTTTATGTGCAAAAATAAATGTGTCCCTTACTCAGGGCTTAGCCTGTTTTCCCATATCTGGAATTATATGGAGTTTGTCATGTTCTGGGGGGAGTTAGCCCTGAAAAAGTCAGTGTTCTTCTGTAGTTAAATTGCAGGATTTAGAGGGAGGGCAACCTAAAAAAAAATAAAAAAGTCATGACCTCAAAATAAAACCAAACCACCAAAGCAAAAAAAACCATAGCAAAATCTATGAAAAGTATGTGACTCCTCTGTATTATTGTCCCACTAGTTTTTCACATATTTTCAGAGGGCTTTAATTATTTAAAATTTATATGTCATTTTACAATTGCTGTTATTTTATACTCTGAAAAACTGCTTACTTTCATGTCTGAAATCACAGAGAAATCATATGAACTAAATATTACATTCTTGCCATGGCTTTTATGCATAGCATGTTTAGCATCTAACTGAAATCCAAGCAGAAAGCTCATCTTGAAAGAGACTACTTAATTAAAAATTAAACGATGAATTAAAACTTAAATTATGCAAAACTAATAAGCTACATTACCAAAACCAACAATTAATATGCTGCAATATACAGAAAGAAAATGCTAACGTTTTTACTTTTGTTTCATGTTTGCATTGCAGTCTGCATAGTCTGCTATTTTGGAATTCCTCATCTTGAAGTATTTGGCATATCTGAATTAAGATATAAATCAGTGATTCTTAGCTTTGTGAGTTTGCAAAACTCATCAGAGATTAAAACTGATAATGTAAAGGAATCCGTTTTAAAGTGAGAAGAATCCAATTATTTTTCAATTAATGCAATATCACTCCTGTGTATAAGATTTATATCAGTGCATCTGCATCACCTTGTGCAAATCGATATAGTAAAAACGGACTTGTTCACAAAAATTACTATTTAACCTATTGCTCTAATTCCATGGTAGAAAAGGTTTATTTTTTACCAAAATTGCCTTCAACTAGTTGGAAATGCTGAGATTCTGCCTACGGTGTTTCTGTGTGCTTATGTTTATAGAGACCAGACTAAGCACACCTTTAAATTCTGTGTTCTGCTTAGCATTTTAAAGGAGGTATTCCATATAACCCTATATCAGAAGCACAGAAAAACATTTCCTGAGCTGATGTGGGGATATGTGTCTGTACGTCTAAAACACTGCAATGGCTGAATACTAAACGTGTTGTAAAAGACTGTATGCTTTACTGTAACACAAGCATAGGAAGATGTTTCTGGCTGTATCCACTGGTGTTTTTCATAATTGTATTCTTCAAACTGAGTAAAGCTTAGATGGCTGAAGGAAAGGAATTAGAGAATTAAAGAGAACTCCATCTGATTAAGTTAATTATGAAGCTTGAATCTAATACTTCATTGTCGCTTTATACTGGAAAGTGGAACCACCTTCACATTTGCATTTTCTTACATTTTAGTGTTGCATAAAATAATAGTAGCTATATATGTTTCGTATCAAATATCTTCAGCACCTATCTGTGTTTTTCTCTCAGGTCTTGCAATTTAACCTTTGTAGCTATATAAGTAGTTGTTTCTCTGGTGCTATAATTTAAAAGTTTACATTAAAAATAAAATCAATACTGGGATAAAAGCATGAAGAGTACAGCTAAAAGAATTTATAATAGCTCTATTTGTGATGGAAATCTAAGGAATGAATATTGTGCATAATAAAGGCAATTAACTGAGCTTCTTATAAGGAAAAATATTGCTCTTGGTGTGGGGGATGGAAGGAGGAGATCATGGAAGCAGTTACAACTCTAATTTTCTAGGTTGAGCTATGTTAGCCCTGGCATAAATTGCCGCAGCCTAGAGGTACATGTGCCATCAGAAGATTGCGTTCTGCCCTGACATCCTTGTGAATGTGTCGGAGAGGTGTGGGGGAGAGAGCGAAGGCACTGGTGTCTGCTGGGGGTTTGCACTCACTGGGAGGTCTCAAATTTCCTCAATCATCATCTTGCACGTCAAAGACAGGCTTTGGTTGATTTGCACCGCTTAAAGTCCAGTGGAGCCAGTTGTGGTAAGAAAACTGGTATGGTATTTAACCTAAGTGATTTTTCTCACTTCTGCATTTGTCGGGTAAAAGTTCTCTCTTCAACAAAATGAAGTGTTTAATCTACTATCACAAAGAGTGAAACCTGAATAAAGATTGACTTGGATATAATCTTTCTAACTACTTATGATGGACATCTTATGATTCAGCTTAATTTAATTGAAATCTTAAACTCTGTCTTTTTGGGAAGCTCTTTTATGTCCATGGTTAAATGAGCAAGGCAATGACATGCTCCCTTAACAACTGTTCGGGAATCGTCGGGCTGATTGACTAATGTTTCTGCCCTTTTTATGTGCTTCTGATGTTCCATCATGGCTTTCTCCTTTCCATGCATATAAATGGATCTAAGTGACTGATAATAAGCCAGATGGCTAGGTGGTAGGCCAGGTATTCTGAAGGTAAGCATATTCTTTGTCATAGACCCATGTTAGCCAGGAGCTGTGCACCACATTTCAAATCTTTCAGCTGTCTCCCCAGGAGGTGGCAGCTGTAGAAGCCTAATGGATATCATCACCTTCAACTGTCAGCTTCTTTTTTCCTGTCTGTCATGACTGTTTACTTCTGATCATACCAGTTGACATTTATGTGTCACAATAGAAAACGGAACCAGTGCAGGAGTAAAGGCAACACTGGGTTTGCGGTTACTTCTTGTATCACAACAGGCAGCTGGCAACTCATTAACACCACGTGGAGTGTCAAGCATATAGTACATTAAATAAAATTAATGCCTACAGGCGCTGTGTATAAGGAGATGACCATAACAGACAATGAAATCACATGAATGGTTGAAACAGGAATAGTAGAGGTGACAGATATTTAAGGGAAAAAAAAAGAAGGCGGGGGAGGCATGAGTCTGTAGTCCAAGGTACATGAGCCTGTCAGGCCTTTGACTGTCATTCCTTGTCATTTTTATATTTAGCTGCTGAAGAAGGACACATGGCACAGGAGAGTTGTGCCTGGCAGTCAGTGACTTGCTGGAGTCTGCGTGCTTGGTAGCAAAGGTGGTGTTAAGATCCTCAAGAATTACCACCCACTTTCTCTTGAGCCATTATCCAACAGTGAGCACAAGTGCAGAAGAATTAGATCCAGCCGTGGTGATCCAGAGAGGGGATATTAGCTTGAGTACAATCCCCAGAGTGATGAATAATAAAGTGCTTTTCTTCATAAGCACCTAACATGGCTTTATGTAAAGAAATCTCTGAGTCCTTTACTCACGTTATTCGGAATGATCAGTGAGTTTTCTTTTGTACTGGATGGCCTGCGTGGGCCATTTGCCATATACTTTGCTCTATTTGAAAATGCTTTTCTCTAGCTTCTGTCTTCTGTCAGTGAATGGTTTGGCTAAGCCGTGGTCCTAATTTTGGCAGATAAAAAAACCTGGGATATGTGTACGGTTAAACAATTTGCAATAATATGAGACTTTTCATCTCAGATAATGTCAAAATTAAAAAAAAGTATTGTGCATGGATGAAAGTTTTTTTGACAAAAACCAGTAATCAGTAATTTAAAATAAATTAATTTTCTATTACAGACTTCTAAAACATAAATTAATATTAGTATCATTTTACTTAACAGATTTTAGATAATATTGGAACTTACCTATTTATATATTTTGGATGTATGGGCTCCAGTTGTTCTATAGAATATTAAAATACTACTGTGCATTCTAGGGAGCATAGCAAATGATGTCTAGTGGAAACGACAGGTAGATTTTAGTACACAAAATGTCATTACCATCACAAAATTTTATTTCTCGCTGGACATCATAAAACACTGAATTTCCCTTTTATTTAAATAGGCAGACCCTCTAGACTGCAGGTAAGATCTCTTCTTTGGACACTGTGATTACTAGTTGTACATGTTAGTTTATGTAAGTTCAACAAGAATTTACACAGTGCATCAGTCTTCTATGCCATTAAATTGATGGAAGCATGTTTAAAGAGAAAAAAAACCAACAAAAAAATACCTATTTTTTGTCACTTTAACAAGCTGCTTTACAACTTCCCATAGGAAACGGCAAAAAATATTAAAAGCTATTCATTGTCATAATTAAATTGTTACCAAAAATTAATTGTGGACCAGTGTATTGTCNTTCCAAAAATTATTTTGGGGCAGAGTTTTTTTTCATTAAAAAAAAAAAAAAAAGGAAAAAAAAAAAGTACCTGCTTTGATTTCATCTTTTGGCAGTTTATTTTATGCATTTATTGTTCGTTAATTAGAGTTCCTACATATTTGCCCTTCTTGCCTGATTGCCTTTGCCTTTTATAGCTTACAGTGAGCTTTCCTTGCCTTTGCATTTGAGATGAGCTGAGATAGCCACCTACAGTGATTGCGTCAGTTCCCTTCATAATTTTTAGTAATCCTCACTGAGGGTATTTTTTGGCTCCCTAAAGAAACAGAGGTCTACCATATTTCTTTTTTTTTTTTTTTTTTTTTTTTTTTTTTTTTTTTTTTTTTTTNNNTTTGTCTTCTCAGGATTATCTGGCAATCTGGGTGGTTTCTTACATCTTTTCTCTACTTCCTTAAGGTGGCTGGGATGCTGTTGTGAGTATGTGGCCCTGTTAGAGCCGTGCATACTCCTAGAATAACGTTCTCTGACTTCTACGTGATAAAAAGGTCAGGTTTTCAAAGGCTGCAGGGTGATTGTGTTGACCCAGCTATTGTCATGGGCTGGCCAGCTTACTGACAGCGGAGCAGCTGAACTAACGTTCAGGTGACGTAAGGGGCGTTGCTGCCTCTCTGGTGTGGCTGTCGAATTTGGGGGAGATGATGATGATGATGTAACTACTGTTTTGTCTTCTTATGCTGTCAGAGAACTGAAGAACATCCACCAGTATGTAATAAAGGGGAACAAGCGGATCATGTAGTTAAAACTTGTTAAAAACTCTTAATGTAACTTCTAAACATTTTCTGTGTAGCTGGAGGAGGTAAAGCAGCTGCGTCCAGATTTTGTAACAAAACCACTGCAGGTTTGGTAGTGAAACTGAGATGTTTCAGTTTTCTATTTAAATAACATTGTGAGAGAAAAATGTAACTGTGCATAAATGCTTATTTATCTAGAAGGACAACTGTATAAGAATTAAAAGGCACATTTTTTTTAAAATATTAGATCAGATTACTTAATAAAGTAAATAGAGCAATACATTAAGAGATCAAAGGGGTTACTTAATGAGTTTTGAGCAGTTGGTAAGCCTTTGTGTTCAAAATTTTATTGCATTGTACATGGACAATATTCTTTCATTCTGCGATAATGAAGAAAGGAAAAAAAAATCTTGCATAGAATAAAATTCTATAGACTTATCAGAAAAAGAGAATATAAGATCATTATGTGAGGGTTTTTTTTTCCCATTAATCTGTACAGAATTGCCAAGGAGCTTGTCAAGATGGTTTGTCTGTGACCTCTCTGGTTGCTCTGTACTGGGAGGAGCATGCTGTAGTTACCACCTTTCCCTTGGATGCGCTGGGCAGCACAGACCCCACACTGCTGTGACCTTATGTGACTTTAACTGGCAGAGGAGACAGGGGACGATGTTTCTAGCTGAAGGGAGCAGTGTGATGCTCAGCTGTTGGTTGCCACAGGACCTTATTTCACTTTTCCTTTGCCTTACCACGTTGTTGGAGGCTGGTGTTTTGGGCAGTTTAGGTGCAAGGTGGTGGCCCTACATCTAAACGTTGTCCACGGAGTTGCTGCCTGCTCCAGGCCCTGGGGCAGCCTGGAGCTCCTCTGTCCGCTGGGGCCATCACTGCCTCTGCCACCCCCCAGCCATGCCTGGGGCACCCCGGCAGTGGCTCTGACAAGACCCAGGGGGCAGGAGCCTGAGGGGAGAGGGTACTGATTCCATGGCCTTGCCCCTTGTTGCCTTCTGCATTTGGGTTTGCTGTACCAACAGTCTTCTGCAATTTTTTACTGGAAGTCTTCTGCTAGAAGTGTATATTTTTGGAGACAGGGCTTGGTGGGCAGGGCAGGTGAGAGGGTTCCAGCTGTCCCCCACGGTCTGCCCTCCCTGACCTCAGGCCTGGTAAAGCCATGAGCATCCAGCAGTCACGCAAGCATAAACGTTCTGATTTGATTTGGAAGTAAATTTAGAATAGGAGCATCTAATTTCAATCATGAAGTTACAGATATCCCAGGAGCGGATTCATAAGCCAATAAATCTCATAAGGTGATTTCTGCTCCCCTCAAAAGGGCTCTTCTTGTGCTCAGACAGAGGGCCATTTTGAAGCAGGCTTCCCAGGGAAGTGGTGGAATTGTCATCCCTAGAGGTATTTAAAAGACAGGTAGATGTAGTGCTTAGCGATATGGTTTAGTGGTGGGTTTTGTCAGTGTTATATTGATGGTTGGACTTGATTATCTGAAAGGTCTCTTCCAACCTAGACAATTCTATGGTTTCTTGCAAACCTGGGATGGACCGTCCTACTGAACAGCCCATACCCAGGCTGAGAGCTGCTCCTGTTTGCTTGGAGGTAGCTCTGTAGCAAGGGGAGACTAACTGGAGAGGCAGTATCAGCTTTGAAAGCATCCAGCACGCAAAGGAGACATTTCTTCCTCTCCCCTCCCCAATATTTTTCTGTTCGTGAAAGATACGAGATATGTATGCTTCCTTGTTTGGTTTTTGGTAGGCATGTAGTATTTACTCCATTATTGTCTCATTTTTCTGTTACTGTAGGTAAGATAATCTCATTTTATGTTTTCTTTTGCTTACAAAGCTTTGATAAAACTATGTTAATGTTAAACTCCTGAGCAGACTTTTCTCATCCTACTGTCCTTGCTCCAGTTTATCTGAAGCAGGATTACCATGGTTTAGTTTCTCTTTCTGTCCCTCAGTTCTGGTTGCCCATATAATCTTAGAAGAATAATTATTTCTAGTGATATTTTATTGAGAAGTGCTTGAAAAATGAACCGATGTCAGACTTCCCATAGCTAGTTGCTTCATTAATTTGTGTAATATAACAAGTCAATTTATAAACGTGTTTACTTAAATGCAGATGAAGATGAATGGTGAGTACAAATACACATAAGTATAAAAAGTTTGAAGATTCATTTAGTGAATGTGTCTTTCCATCCTTCCAGTCTGGTGAATAAAAATGTGAATCAATGTATCTAAATCCTACTGTTAAATACAGTTTTACTTTTTTTTTTTTTCTTGCGGTAAGCACTGGAAGCATGAAGGTACAAGATTTAAGTAGATTTTTGTTCTAAGTAGGCAGTCTCTTTGTTTTGAGGAATACTTTTATTAAGCTAACTGTTGTATCCTTGACAAAAAGTGTGCATGTTTTAAAACCATTTTGAAATACAGCGTTTTGTAATTTAGTAATGAATAGCACTGTAGGGTGTTTCATACGCGCTTGATTCAATTTTAGGAAATGGGAGCTAACCACGTTAGGTATTTCAAAGCACACAGTATTCTTTGGAGTTGCATAATATAAACCAGTGTCAGGAGTTTTTCTGATTGCCTGAATCTGTCCTTTTGAAGGCGTTTGCTATTTATTTCAAAATACAAGAGTTACTGCAGAGGCACCTGGGCTTGCGAGGAAGAAAAGGGATGCTGACACCTGGCAGATAGTTTCCTGGCGACATAACAGGGTCTAAAATATTGAGGTGGACAGTGCTTCTTCGAGGTACCGTGTACTCCATGCTGTGCTGCATGCTTTAAAGCTATGCCTGACTTTTGCCCGCGACAGCTATTGCGCTGTAAGCTATCAGAGACGCGTGTCGCTTCAGGTGTGCTCCCAAAGCCTGTAAAGAATCAAAACATCTTGGCCGGTCGGCAGTCTGCCCGATGACCTTTTTCTGCTGTAGCTTGGTGATGGGTTGTGAAGGGGAGAGCTGGTTACAGTCAAGACTGGGGGGACCTGCCGTGGCGTGACGGCAGGTTCAAATCAAACCCAATAGTTGCTTCTTGTACTTTCTTCCCATGTCCTGCCAGCTTGCTGTATGGCTGCCACAACGGTAACCCTGTGAGTGGCTTGATTGGTGAGGATTTACATGTGTGCTAATTAGAGTGGAATAAATGATTGGCTGTTTGCTGCATCGCCATAAAGGGTGCCCAGATGTACACACTACGTGAACATAATGTGCACGGGCATGGCGCATCAAAGTTTGTCAGCTGCATTACCTCAGCAGGCTTAGGGCCTGTCGGAGAGCATTTGCTGATAATCGTCCCCTATGATTTAGTGTCTGACTTGGTGAAAGTGAAAGACCTCAAAGTACTGCCTTGGCAAGGGAATTTCTGATCGTTTAACAGAAGTAATAAATGAGCTAAAATCTGTCGAACGAGCATGGAAAAAAAAAAATAAATAAGTTTAGGGCTATAAGCAAGTGTTAACTGAAGAATTCTGCGTGCTCGGAAATAGTTCAGAACGTAACACTAACCAAGCATCAAATTAGCTGCTGCAATTAACAATAGACACTGAACAGAGTGTTTAATTATGCTTAATTTGTTGTGATACAGCACGAGTCTTCAGTTATGAAAAACCCCCAGATGCCCAAGTATCCCCTGTATAGCTAAAATGCACTAAACTTTGAGCACTTGGTTAATTTAACAAAGCAAATACAGAACATTGCTTTTATTTTTAAAAATCTGCCCTAGATGAAAGGAAAATAAATTTACATTTAGGAGTGATCATTCTTTTCAATGTCTCTTGAAAAAAATCTAAGCTATATCTTTTTTCGTGAAAATATATAATTAAGACGAAATCCCACATGTATTGTATTTATGCACAAAAATCGGTAATATCTGATTACTTTGACAAGTAATTTTGTACTTACATGTTCACAATATTGATAATGTATTAATATACAATGATTAAATGGTTAAGCTGCCATATTAAAGTTATGAGCAGGAACATTTATCCAGCATAGCTAAGCAGGAACAAAGACTGTCCATTTGCAGATGGCATTATTCAATCTCTGAACTGCTCAAAGATTTTAGCATTCCAGCATTGATTCTGAGCTCTGATACTGTGCCTCACTCGAATGACCCAATAGAGTTAAGTGATAAGGTTAAGTTAATTACTGTATCTGTGCTATACAGCTTCCACATGATTGCTGCTGAGAAAGATAGTGATTCTTCCTGCTTTAATTAAGCAAAAGAGAATGAAAAGATATAATTGGTTTTTATAATAATCCTGTCTTATATCACTATCAACAAGCGTCATGTATTTTTTCCTACAACTTCGTTGCACGAATTCCTAGCAGCAAAATTTAAACAGTAGAATGTAGAAGTAAATTATTTAAATCCCTATCCTAAAACACAGTGTCAGCTAAGAATTAAATAGTTAATAGCTGTATGAATACTTTTGCAGCACCAAAGGGCCTGTGACAGTAAATTGTGTACCAGATATGAAAAAATCCATACTTGACAGTTAAAGATCATCTGCTATTTTTTGTATTTATATTACATGATCAAAAATACATCATCTAACATGCTTTAATTTTGCTTCTAAATGTATATTGAGCTGCAGTACGGTGGCTTTAATAATTGTTTTGTGAAGCAGAGCTTTAACAGTGTTTTATTTATAATTTGCTCATTAGTTGGCCTTTGGTTTGAGGGTGAAAGGAAATTTGAAAGGGTTCAGGGGAAAAACAGCAATCTCTCCTAAAATAATACTTTTTTTTTTCCCCTCTTTCTCTAGTTGTATATATAATAAAATTTATGTGTATTGTGAGATATGCAAAAGGAGTTCTACATTGAAAATAATGAGTATAGATGAAAGCTGACAGTGAAAGAGGAGAGAAGTAGGTTTTAGTCCTTCACCCATTTAGCCCTGACTCTGAACCATTCTGCACAGGTAATCCCACGTTCCTGTATTGATCCCTCCTAACTCACACAAGTTTAGCAAGGTCTGCCTACACAGACCAGATTATTTTACCGTACCTTTGTTTACGTAAGTAACCTCACAATAAATTGCTTCAGGTTCTTACCATATTTCTAAATCCTGCCTTCTGAGCAGGAAGGCGACACATACTGCCTTTCATTGCTGTGTTATACAGGTGCTAAGCTGTTGGTTGTTAGTATGTAAATAGATTTATTGCAGACTTCTGTTTTCTGGTTGTGTTTTATTGTTTTAAATACAATGTCTTGGGGTTGATGTAACAGGAATTCTGATAAAGATTGTTAGATTAAAAATAGCTGAGTACCTGGTTTTTGTTTTGTTTTGTTTTTCCCTACTTGTGGGAAAAGAAAACCTGTAAATAGGCATGACTTTAAAATAGTTGAACAAAAAAAAAATTGGAAAAATAAGTTCTATACTACGCATATAAATTTTCAGCAAAGTAATTGGTAGTCCAGGGCAAGACACACGTTCTTTACTCATTACTTTGATTATATTTTAATATTATTTTTTTATTTACAATAGTAAAGTTGTATCTCTTTAGCAATGATTTCTTTGCAAATAGGATGCATTGAGATTAAAATTGTGGCACTGGAGATTTTAAAAGCTGTTTTGTTCCCTGTCTGCCTACAGACAACCTCCTCCTATTTTGTAGCTGCATAGAATTAATTGGATAGTGTTTCATTTCTATATAAGACTTGTGTATAATGCTATGCAGTTCAAACTATACTTTGGGGTTTTTTTTCCCCTCTGTAATTCTAATTTCTTCTTCCTGACAAAAACACCACCTTGAAGCAATAAAGTCTTAATATCCTAAGCAAGAGCAAAAGCCAACTATGTCCGGTGTTTGTGGTGTTTCTTTTTTTGATAGCAAATGTGATTAGAGGCTCGTTGTGTGTTTGTGAAAATACTGTGAAACTGCTCTTGCAGAACATGTATATGAATAGAGAGAATTTGGTGCATAGGGATACATGGCTGCCATGCAAGGAGATCAAATGGAGAATGGGGGAGAGGTGCTCTTAATTATCAAACTGTAAAATTTATAAATAATTTCCAAACAAGAACCTTGACTCTTCCTAGGGAAAGCTCTAAGGCTTGGACAAGAGTAGCATATAGTTACATGAGTTACATGCAGCCTTTTTTAAGAAATCAATTTGATTTTTGTCACGAATTTGAAAACCTCAACAAAGGATGTACTGGACAGTTGCTTCCATTATCTGTCCAGTGGTCCCTGCTCTCATTCTCAGAAAAGAGAACTGAAGTAAATAATTACCCTTAATTTAGGAGATACACTAAAGGGTGTGGAAAGAAAGGATTTATTTGGCTCACTCAGTACTCTTAAGGATTGGATGGGTTGGCAGCAAAGACTCCGAAAAACTGCCTTGTTTTTTTGGCTTGGGGTCACTGTATTCACTTGTTCAGTGGGTGAACTGAGGTTTTCCGGCTCTTTGGCTGTCAACCTGATGTCTTTTGTCAGCTCTGTAGTCAATTTTTAAAAGGTTCTTGACGTCTATAGCAAGCAGATGCAATGACGCTTGGAACATTTTCCTCTTGTTCTTTTGTCTTAATAAATATATTCTTCATCTGGAAAGCAGAATCTTCTTCTCACTCACGTGTTATAGTTTGTATTGCAGAGTAAAGCAGTTGTGCAGAAAATGAAAAGGTATTTAATGAGAAAGAATGCTCTAGAAAGTACTAAGTTTTCCGTGTACAGTAAATATTTTGAAATTCAAAGAACCACCCAATTTTTGAGTTCTTGGTAAGCCTTTCTTCTGATAGTATAAGCACAGATAGAGAAAACAGACATTACGTGTTTCATAAAGATATCTGCTCTCACACTGTTTGATTGCACAGACAAGTTGACAGTGATGGACGTTGCTTGTGCTTAATTCTTTTAAAAAACATTTCTAACGTTTAACGTCTCATAGGAAGACAAATGAACAGGGGACGATTTCAGTCTGCATGACAACCGAGCAACCCTGTCTCTTCAGTGCTTTTACACGTAGTGTAATACAGCAGAGCTAACAGCTGTGAGTAGGCATATCCCATCCAGCATTTCTTTCCTGCTAGACGTATGATGGGTTAGCATTGTGTAATAATAACAATATTCTCTAGTTATGTGCCTCTTAATGTATCAAGATGTTTACATATTTCAGCTGAGGTGGTGCTTATTTCATTAAGTCACATTGAGGAAAAGCAGCTTGAAAAGTTGCTTTCATATGTCAAAGTAATGATAAAATGAGTTTGAGGCCTTTATGATCAAGAACATTTTCTGCTTCTTTTTAATGATATAGAATAGTAATGACCTGCAGTTTCATTTATTCTTGGAAAAAGTATAATTGCAAAAATTAACTTGTCATACACCACAGCTCAGCAAAGTTACTTTCCTATAAGTCTGTGGTCACAGTATGTTTTTTTGCAATTCAGCATCTGGCTCTGTGGGGTACTGATGGCTTCTATGAAGAAAAGTACCAGGGTGAGCAATTAAATGTAAAATGACAGCATAAAATATGATCATTACGGTTGTACATAAGACACATTTATGAATTTTGCAGATAACTGTCATTTTTTCTACTCATATTTGCTCTTTCTTTGTTAGCTTAATATTTCTTGTGCGATTCATTTTTTTTCTTCTAAAAAGTGAACAATGCCTTTTTAATTATCCTGACACTTGTTTGTGTCTTTCTTATTTGTCACATTTGAAGGCTAATGATACCTCTTTCACTTTGTTCTGACACGATACTTTCAACTTTATTTCAAAATCAAGGACTATTTTTTAAATTAACACGAAGGTTGCATGATGAGGCTAGAATTTCTTATGGAAATCAGTTTGTGTTGTGTTGATTGGATAATGTGCTGCACCTGAAAGAGAGATTATCTGTGTTCAATTCTCAGGGGCTACCAGGCAATGTTTTGAAGTGTGCTTTTTGAATTTAGCTTGTGTTTTGTCATTGAAGAGGGAAGATTGGTCTTGATAGAAGTTATTTTAACCATATTAGGTATCAAAAATATCCCATAGATCTTTCTGTGCATGTTTTCTTTGCAAATGTCTGTTTCCATACTAGCAATAATAATCTTGTTTTTTCTGTAGTTGTTTTTTTGTTTTGCTGTCTTAGGTGGGAGGGTGTATCTTCTTCATGCAGTATATATATATTATATATATGTCATTGCATAGGATGCTGAAGGCGATTGTACATCTTACCAATATCAGTTGGATATATGGAAGGAAAGGAGGAGGAAAAAAAAAAAGAAAAAGGGTGCACAAACCCCTAACATTTCAGAGAATCCCAGTAATGCAAATAAACCCATGATGTTCCTGTTCTGACGCTCTTGTTTTTTCCTCAAAAGCACTTAATGGGTTCTACTGCTGCCATGAAGGAGGCTGCAGCAACACACAGCTTTATCTGCATTTTCCAAACCTTCAGCACCCAGTGAGGGACAGTGGGAGGAAAGATCTGTTCTCTCTCCTGGAGAGGTCCTAACCTGTTTCCAAAACTACCTTGAGGATGGCAGTCATCAGGATTGCTAGGCAACACCTTTGGAAAGATGTCTGCTACCTCGTTATTTAAAAAACAAAGAAACCAAAACCACTTCTAATGACTAGTTATTCACATTTGTTGCCTCTAGAAAGCTCAGTGCTCTTTGCTTCCTTTTCTCCTTTTCCTTTCCTTTTCTCCCATGCATTTCTTAATTTCTAATGGTTAAACTGGTAAAACTAACGCCTGGTAAAACTACCAAATGCTGTTTAAATGTCTGAGTAGGGGAGGTTATGTTTATCTTGGAAGCCCCTCTGTCTCCCCAGCTGCCTTTGACAGGGAGGATTAACAGAGACCCCTGGTGTTTGGGAGTTAGGGGTTCGCAGGGCTTGGCGTGGGGGCGGCTGGCTGGGCTGCTGGGGAAGGTCCCTCCACCACTACAGGTCAGGAGGAGGCAGAATCCCATTACGCTTGATAGGAAATGTAAGATGCTTTAAGCAGCCCTCCCCTCAATTAAATTGATGGCACAGTAACCTGGCATTGATTCCCTGGTGATAAGGGAGATGACCCCACTTAAGAGTGTGGAGAAAAAATGATAGGAGCAGAGCGTATAGTTCTCAGTCAGCATTATGCGTATATATGGATGGTACACAGAATTTAAAGGGCTAGGTAACTCAGACTAGAAGTACTTGCTTCACTGAGACCTTCCCTTTTACAGAAACTCTTCAAAGTTGACTGGCTTTTAAGTAGCAATTTGAGATGGTGATTTAAGAATCTTGGAGCATTCTATTTAGAGCACCAATTGTGTAATCTCCACAGTCCTGTAGCGTAGAGAAAGGTTTGTGATAAAAAAAAAATTGGAAATTAAAAGGGATAATATCTGTGGCAGACAGTCTCAAGGGGATTCAGTATCTCTCTAGCAAATATGACTCCAATATAAGCTTCTCAACTGAGAATGTTATTAGGTACAAATAAGAGCTAATTTTTTACAGTATATGTCTCTGGGAATATGAAATGGAAAACAGGTGAAGAGTCAGAATTAATTAAAAGCAAGAGGAAGAAGAGCTAGCTATCCGAGCATAGTTTCAAAACTAAAATGCCACATAAACCTAGGAGTGTTGTGGTACAGACTGGCCATCAGGAGAAAGAAATGGGATTACTTTATCTGGGCAACCCTCATAGGTTTTGAAAATGTCTGTAATGTGCAAATGAAAACATTTCTGCAATGTGCAGACTTGTTTTCTTTACAGATGGATTTAGGTACTCAGTTTAAGGTAGATTAAAAGTCCTTAGGAAAACTTGCTGTCCCCAAAGGAGCAAAAAAGGTGCCAGAAAAGGTCTTTGATTTAAATTGCACAGATTCAGCACTAGATGCCTCATTCATTCCTGTGCTTTAGGTTTTGTTCATTTCATGCCATATAGTGTTGTGTGGAGAAGCGCCAGCTAGCTCTGTTCCTTGATGCTCCACCATGCCTAATATGCCTTGCTCCTCTGTACAGCTGATTTTCCCTAGCAGAATACTTTTATCAAGTACTTAAACTGCTTCCAGCAGCAAACCTTGCTCTGGATTTGCAAATTTTCTGAATGCAAAACAATGCGTTATGCCATGCAGATGTACTTAAAATTGCTTAAGTGTGTGTGTTCCAATGACTACGACGTTTACTTCCATCAAATGTATATGTTGTTTCTACTTATTAACATGAGGATGTATTAAAAAGGTGGAATTGCTAGCGAAGCACCATACAAGCACATAATAGCTGCTTGAATGTTTGGGTGAGGTCTGGAGGAAGCAGCTGCTGGAAGAAAATTGTTCCCCTGCTTTCAGATTATTGGTTAGCTGTTGTGTAAAGTGCTGCTTAGAGTGGTTACTATTTTAAAAGTAACTGTCCATGTTCATATAGAGCAACAACTGAAACAAACTCCGAAGAAAAACTCAAAAAGTTTTTCTGTAGTCGACCAGATTTTGTGCTAATCTGAACTTGAACAATATTGGTATGTAATACTACAGTATACTTTCTCAACTGCTTTCTTGTTCTTCTCTGTCTTAGCTTTTATTAAGAAAAAATAAATTGTTAGCTCTTATGGTGCCTCAGAAGTATTAACCCAGTGTAACTGATACAGGGATGTCTACAGAAGTGCCTTTAGCACAGTAGTTTTGAAAGGTGTGAACTTGTCTGTTCATCTCTGTGAGGTGTTAATTCAGATGCCCGATGATGATGGTTTAAATGTCAATATTGTTAGCTACTCTGTTATTCACGGGCAGAAAGGAGAGGAAAGAAAGACTCCTCTGCACAATTAACTGAACTGACATCTCTTTGGTTCTACAAAAATTAGCAATTGGGTGATGGGGCTGTCTCTTATACTTTCTTTCTACATTTCAGGGAGAGTGAAGCATAAGCAACCTTGCAAGGTCCATCAATGTATGTGATTTTTCTGACAGGCATCATCTGTTGACAGCAACATTATCTACTCAGAGCAACGCTTACGTAGGCAGTGCTTATTTTGCAAGTTGCCAGTATCTAGTGGATTTGCAAAGAAACTGTTGAGAAACTACCTTCTCTGTCCTCCCTTTTCAACATGGGTGCCAATTCCTAAAAAGGTGAAACCACAGAAGAATACATTTAAAGTACACATTTTATTTCATTCTGACTTCAGTTTATTTGTGTCCGTTAGGTCAAGTATGGCTCTGGCTAAGCACACAGAGACTCACTTCATTCTCTTGTTTCAGAACTTACCTCCTTGCGAATGTGCTTGAGTGTAGGTGTAATGAACCTCATCATTTAACTTTCAAAAGACAAGAATATTGCAAGTATTGCCTTTTTTTTATCACTACAGAGAAGTTAAATGTTTACTACAAGTCTTACGCTTTTCTTTCTGTTTCCAAAAACTTCTACTGCTGAAGAGAAAATATACGTTAAAGACAGTGGCTCCCTCTGCTTCTCTTGCACAAATGAAAATGGCATAATTCCAAGGTTTTCAGTGTTGTGTATAAAAGGAGAATTACTGTACTGCATACAGAATATATCAGCTCAGGAGAATGTGACCATAATGAGGAAAGAAAATGAAAGGAGTCACAAAGTTCAAAGAGTGAAAACCACATGCTAAATAGTGCTGTTAGATGTCTTGTGTTTTTTCATCTGCCATGTCACCTACCAGCTACCTTGAAATGTGAGGCTCTGAAAGAATATTAATATTTGAAGTATTTGGTTTTGTTATCATTAATATAAGTAAATAGGGGAAAGGAAGATGTTTTGCTGTTTTTAGAAGTTTTGATGAAGTTAAACAAACATGCCATGAAATTTAATACCCAGTATAGACTCTTGCCCTTTGGACAAAGATGTCCTGGTCTTGAATTTAATTGCCAGCATGGCAATGGCCCTGTTCACTTTGGTGGTTTGAAGTTTTCCACTTTCTAGAATATTCACTATGGGTCAAAAGGACTAAAAGTCTAAAATGTTTTATTTTCCATTTGGTTAATGAGGGAAAAATAAATACTGCTTATGGCTATGGAACATACCTTGTCTTTAAGATCTCTTTTTAATGTTACAACAGCTTTTTTAGGAAATTTTCAGCTTTCAGGATTACCTATGTTAAAAAATGTTGCTAACACACAGTCTTCTGGCCTTAATAAGTAACTGTCCTATCTCAAATGTGTCTGCAGTTGCACTTATAATGAGCATTTCTCTGTCACTAAAGGGCTAAGTGAATGGACTAATGATAATAACAGATGTTTTTGTAATGTAGAATGTAGATATGAATAAAGGAAGACTTTGTATAAGTTTTTAATATTAGTTCAGCTTTAACAAAAGTGGCTTGGAAGGTGTAAGCTCCTAATAGTCGTATTGGCTCAGCAGATGATCTGCTTGTATCAGTGCTTTAGATTATCACTTTTGTTTGCAGGTGTTGCACTAGTTTTATAGCAACTATTCTAGGAGGCAGAAGGCACAGCCTCTGCCACAAGGAGCTTGCATTTAACAGACACACAAATTAGGTTCCAAGATTAACCTGTGCCCCTATAACAGGTTAAAACCCTTTACAAATTAGTGTCCTGGACGGCTGCCAAAGCAAACCAGTGATTGGCTCTTGTGTACCTAAGGTCCAGTGGCTTAGAATGGTGGACACCCTCTATTTTATTTGAATTATTAATTTAATGTACTGATCACAGATAGCTAGTTCCAGTTGTTGCCAAAGAAGGTGACGTTCCAAAAGTAGCCTACCTTTTCAGCCGTACCACTTCTTAATCAAGAAAATTCTGTAAATGAATGATGATAACAGAGGATAGCACAAAATGCCAACTGTCTTGTCAGTTTTGCACATGATAATGATGTCTGGTACAGCGGTGTTTCATTAGGAGAGGTGGCCTTGTGGTCTGATGCCACTTTCGGTGTGCAGGCTAAGGATGTCCACTGATTAGTAAAGGACTAAAAGCAACTCTGTCTTCTTAACGTTCACTGTAGCGGGGATGTGAAGGTTTGCATGGCTTCATGTGAAACTGAGAACTAATTCTGGGTAAGTGCAATATCTGGTATTATATATTTTCATTTCTTTGCCTTGCAAATGAAAGAAATGAAAATACTAAACTAGAATGATATGATGTTTTAATGTCGTGGAATATATATATATGAGAAAAGTGTTTGGGGTCCTCAAAATCAAACATTATAGTTCTGGTTCCTTTTAAAAATGTATAGCTGAGCAAGTTCCTACCTCACAGAATTTATGTTTTGAGAAGGACTGGCATATCATAGATCCTGGATTTTTAGTTTGCAGCCCTGTAAATGTGGAAATTGTTCCTTTCTTTGTGATAGATGTCACCACTGTTCTTTAGCATCTAGTATGTCTACATAATGTGATAAAATGTGTGTTATAGTTACACCTGGCCTGCCTGTTTTTAAGTACCTTGACACTTATTAAAAGATTCTTCTTTCATTTTATTTAATGTGGAATTAAATTATCTGCTTTTTGATACCTGCCTTAAATTGAAATGTGGGTGTCTGTTTTATACAGACTTACTTTTGAGTATTTTTAAGGTGAAATAATTGGATTCCTCATTAAAACTGAAAATGTCTGAAACATACTGGAAGTTTTGGACCTGTAGAGTAAGATGCGTATTGGCAGTGCAAGGTGTTGTGATTTCAAAGGCAGTCTTACTTTTGGGGTTTCTCAAGCACTAGATGCTTGACTTTACAACCTTAATAATGTCACTTAATAACCTTTTTGGTTTACAGTTATACAGTATGTACATAATATGTTGTTACAGAGTAATAGGTTCTAATCGTAAATGTTCCTTTTTTGTGAGAATTCTCCATAGCAGTTTTTGTTGGCGCAGTCAATATTTGTTGGTGTAACAGTGGATGTGTAAGGAATCGCGTTAAAAAAACCAACCACCATCTTCAGCTGAAGGCTTTGCAGAGGCGATCAAGACTTATTTAGAGAGTCCACTTGTGATGGGGTTGCAGTGGTACAGTGTTGCTGCATCTTAGGGATGGAAGTGTAAGTTCCTGATGGTGTAATAAGGAATGTGGTAGTGCTGTCATGGTTTGTGACACTGCGAAGACCTACAGGCAATGGTCCAGGACAGAAGATACAGGGATTTTTGATTTCATAGGTTATGTCATAAGATTTGTGTTCTTACTTCAGCATCTCAAGTCTTAGCAAGACACTTAGCTGCATGTGCTGTAGTAGTAAGTGGGCTTACAGGCAGGAGGGATTTATATTCAACAGTGGGTTTAGCTTCAGACCAGCCAGGTAAAACCCATGCTAAAAGGAAGGAGGGAGCTTGTTAGGCACATGGGAACTGTCATTAAACTGCTGATGGAGGGTTTAAGGATGTTTAAGGATGGAGGGATCTGTCAACCAGTCTTCCATTTGAAAGCACTGAGAAATCATACACTGTCCCTCGTTAACTTGATATATGCTCTTTTTGTGAAAGATGTGTTTTCCTTGTTTACTTGAGACAGAATTATCTGATTTCCTCTATGCATAACTTGAATATTGTAAAATTACATATCTTATTTAGGATGAAATAAACCTTTTCCAATTAATGAACCTGAGAATAGGTCAACTCCAAAGACAGCAACATAAAACATCCACAAGTGGCCATTAAATATTTATGGACCAAGCATTTGTTAGAATTATCAATGGATATCGTAGATTTGGAAGGCTATATCCCCATGAATAAACGATGATATTAAGCATTTGTAACCACTTTGTAATTAAGGATGCTTTTAATGTAGACTCCTGATACTTTCTGTATAGTGCTTGCTGAAAATGGCAGGTGTTAGAATGTTAGAGCCATAGAGCATGGTCTGTGGCACAGGATAGTGCTGGTGTAGCAGTATCATAAAAAGAAGGAAAAATGGGCTAATGTCTTTTCAACAACAAAAAAGAAATTAGTAGTGGGAATAACACCCGTTGGAGGTAGCAGCCTGACTTCAACTAAAGCACGAGGCATTTCTGTCATTTCTTTGGATTGTTTGGACTTCAGATATTTGGATTTCAGTTTGGAGATAGGTTCTGGGCATTGCCTTATTTTTAAGGCTATTATTTGTAGTGTAACTAATGGCCTAGACCCTCATAAAAATCAGACATGGGATGAAAGTAATATTAAAAAAACCCCTGCATCTTCTAAAGCAGGGACCTGTTATGATTACAGTCTTTAAAGGGCTGTGAAACTAAAGCTGGTCTGAGCTTGTGTGGCTGCTAAAATGTGGTGCTATCCTAGCCACGTGGTCCCATCCCTGGCCTTTTCTTGTCAAACGTGGCTCAGGAAGCTGGAGGAGCTCGGCATTAGTTTTCAGGATAAAAGGAAATTGGCTTCTGGTTAGATCAGAGAGCTGATCCTGGTGACTGGCTGGCCCAGTGAGCAGCTTTGGGGATGCAGGGAAGATGGAGAGAGTGTGGGGAAGGGGCAGTGCATCACAGAGCACCCTGTGAAATACCAGGCTTTCTGCGGGTGCTGCCTTGGGGAGCTCAGGTTCCTCATTTGGGAATATGGTTGTATTTCAGCAGCTGCACAGAGAAGCAGTTGGCTTGATTTGAGGCTTGTGCCAATCGCAAAAGTAAGAGTTTTGTTTGCCTTGTAATATCTATCTTTATAATTCTGATGCTTTGTGAACAGTAACTATAGACTTGCTCTCCCTGGTATAAAGCACTGTTCCATCCATGTCTGGGTTTTAGGAAGCAGAACATGTATGAGCTTCTAAATATTTTCACCATTGTTTCTATCTAATGGCTCCAATGGTCTGAAAGTTGTGCAGTGCCTGTACATGCATAAATATATGTGTGTTTATATTATAAGTTAATATTATAATGGTCAAATTTCCCATCCCTTGTGAACTAAGGAGTTTAAAAAATTAATTGTCCCCAACCTATTTGGATATTTAGAAACACCAATTTTTTTCTCTATTTCAAAAGGAGAAATAGTAGCTGTATTGTCTTCTACATCTCCTGGAAAGAACAGAAGCTTTAGAAAAGGACGGCTTCTTGTTTATATTCTTTCCTTCTCCTTTCTGATTTCTGAGAAGCAACAAGCTTAGTACCTTCTTTTTAGTTGTTGGTGTGTGCTCATTCTTTTTCATGATCATGCTCTGTGTTTGATTTCTGCCAAGCAGAGGTTATATTTCTCTCATTACTTCTTGTACAAAATGTTCTTTGGAAACAATGGTATATGCTATCAAATATTTTATAGGTTCTGGAAAAAAAATGCTAAGCTAAATAAATACCGAAGGATGTTAATAAGGGGGGGAAAAACTAGCAAAAAGTATTTATGTCTTTATGTATCCCTGTAGAATATTTTCTGTTTAGTCTGGTAAGGTTGTATAGTTACAATATCTTTTTTTTTTTTTTATTTTAAACTGTGTGTGTTAATGTTCGTGCATTTCAATAATAATAATTGTTGTTTGAAGTTGAGCATCTTTTTAAAAATAAAGAATGTATTACAGTGGTTGTAGTAGAGATCTCTGGCCTTTCTGCTCAAAGGTATAGGGCTATAAAACTATATTTCTTTTATTCTATATATGTTGCTAAATTATTAGTAATACAGCATTTTAATTTTAGCAATACCAGCATACCAAGTTTAGTTCTAACCTTTGTGTTAGGTGCTGTGCAAACGGCTTGATAGCCTTACACCATAACATAGTAGACTTACATGTTTGAAAAAAAAAATAAAATCTTAAATGTATGCAACGATATAAAATTTCCTTTTTACTTTAGAAGAGGAATGTGAATAAATATAAATGTGATTTACATTTGCCTTCTCTTATAACGTAGTAACCTCGCTGTATCTGAATGACATGTGTCATCTGCCATCCTAAATAAATAACCCGAATGACCCGCTTCATCCTGCCTACTGATCTGTCCAGGTGTGTGTTTAACACTGATGCCTAAGGCTATTTTATGGGTGATGTCTTATGTTAGGGTGTGAGTGTGTGTGTCTGTGTTTCTTTTAGAGAGGGAAGTATTTAAAAAATATCCAGATAGGAGAAATTCCAACGCACCGGGTGATATAGTGTTGGTCTGTATTCTTGTGCTGTCTCTGAAAATAAGCCATTCAATTTTATTTCCTCTGCTAAATGTTCTAATGGTCCTTTATTGTCTTATGTATTTTATTGGTCCTATTACCTCTATAAAATGTCAGTAGTTTATTGTGCATGGTTTCTTTTCTTTTAAGAATAAAATGAAAACAAAAATCCCCCAACCCATCCCACCTATTGACATTCTCCATACAGATTTTTGTTATTCTAGGGTCACATTTCTGATTATTTTGCTATTGCATCTTAACATTTTCAAACTGTTCCATTTTTAAAACAGGTAATTTTGAAATCCTTTGAATAATTAAATGGGTTCAATTTTGAATCAATTTTATTTTAAACTTTATATTTAGGTCAATCTAAACATTGAACCATTTCCAAAGTTAAAAGAAACTTAACTGTTTATATGATCCAAAATTATGGTTATCAAATAGGATTCAGGATTGAATATGTTCCTTGCACTTTGTTCTCTTCTTAGACTTTCAAAAGTTGAACTGCTAAAATTATCAGTTAAAATGTTGGGTTTGGGCTACACTGTTTTTAATAAGATATAATAAGAAAGGTCATTTAATATAACAAAATGTGTTTTTTAAATCAGTGGTAGAAAGTGCCTCGTGTACATTATTAGCTTATAAAAAAAAAAAAAGCCTGAAATGCTGCAGTAATAGTAAATTAAAAAATGTAGTAAAGCCAAACCTTTCCTTTCAAACTAAGCATTCAAAAATCTGAAACATCACACCAATGGTAAATCACTCTACATTGCTCTTCATTGTAAAGTTTATTTTCTCTATGTAGTTATTTTCATACTTACAAAAGGTATTTATTCCTTCTCAAATGCATAAGCTTATGTGTACCATTGTTTTCCTTAATTTTTATTTTATAATCTTTTTATCTTCTAAAATGTACTTGAATTGAATATTGTCAGCAGAGGGTAAGAGTAAAAATGCTTCCTGCTTGCCTTGACACACTTCCAGCATTTCTGCAAGGGGTTTACACCAGAAAGCTGCAAGTCCTGGCACTTGCCGAGTTAAAACAAAATGGGGAGAAAACTGTTCAGTTGAATCAAAATCAGAAAATATCTTGAAATTTAAGGAGGAGCATGGCTTTGGCTGAGAAAATACAGTCTTCCATCATTAACTGTGTGGGATTTATGCTTGGTTAAAGATACAATAATAATGAGAATGGGATGGCGGAAAAAGATCCATCCCTACTTTTTCAGTGCCGTGCAAAGCT
Organism: Thinocorus orbignyianus; assembly: GCA_013400375.1. Classification (NCBI taxonomy): domain Eukaryota; kingdom Metazoa; phylum Chordata; class Aves; order Ciconiiformes; family Thinocoridae; genus Thinocorus; species Thinocorus orbignyianus. The sequence continues at coordinate 517,641 of VXBW01005597.1, read as the reverse complement.
CACTCTAGTTTGGAAAGATGCTCTTAAAAAGGCCACCCCCGCGGTCCTTTCTGCCTTCCTGACAAAAAGCCAGGAGTCGAGGGTTTCCGCTGCTTTTTTTACAGTGTGCAAAGTCACGTCAACCGTTGTGGGAGATTTTTGATGCGTGGATGTCTCCTGTCATCCCCAATCACGTTCGTACTCTTGAGCCAGGCCTATCGAAACTGAACTCTGCTGCTTTGCTGCAGGTCAGCTTTCATGGACAATTAGTGTTGTAACAGCACTTTGGTCGCAAGTTGTCGTGAGTGTTTATCATAAAGGCATCATCCTGGGGTGGATCAGCAGTGATCGGCGAGTCTTCTGCTCTTCTGAAGCATCTCCCGCTCGCCTTTTCGTGGGTGCCGGTCGGGTGATGGCTCCTCAAGGCCTTCCCCGTTGCTGCCACGCGGCCCCAGGCTCTCCTGGCGCCCTGCTTGCTTCCCCCTGCTCCCCGCTCCTCCTCCTCGTCCCTCTCAGTAGCTGTCAGATGCCCCCGTCGCGGCGTGCTCTGACAAGAATGAAAAGAGCGATCTTCCCGCTGCTGGGCGCCGTGTCAGCATCGACACCTCCGACGTGCTTGACACCGCGCGAGGTGCCTGGTTCCAGCAGTATGCAGAAGCAAACCAATAAATCTTCAGTGTCACTCTGCTTGTTGTGACTTGATTTCTCTTTTCCCACCCAAAATAAATCACCGTGGAAACAGATACTTTACTTTTATTATTTTTAGTTTTATGCTTTGCTTTTCTAGTTCAAAAGCCAACATTCTTTAGGACTCTTCCAAATGTGTTCCTGAATCACTTTCTTTAGTTTCTGAGACACAAGCTGAGCTATAAGTAATGCTGTTTTCTTGTTGAACAGATTTATTTATTTTTAATTCTTTTTTTTCCCCTTGGAATTACCTCTAAGCACTTTTATGAAGAAGGCCAAAGAAAAGTTTTCTGATGCTGCAGATAAGTTGTATTTTCATTTTACAGCTGAATAAACCAGAAGAGTCCAGTGAAGTCTTGCCCCTAGTGAAACTGGAGGGAATAGAACTATTTTCAGCGTGTTCAGAACAGGCTCCCGAATGGTTTGCCCGCAAGCAGATGCGGGCAGATCAGGGGAAGAGATGAGAAAGGTTGAGCACGGTAGCCAGCC